>BSDZ01000014.1:677500-1192500 GCA_030268105.1 Volvox africanus | reverse complement strand
ATGCCCTCCCTGGAGGAGCTGGACCTGTCACGCTGTTACGCTGGAGACGAGGGAGTCCGCCACTTGTCCAAAGTGTGTGTGTGGGGGGGAGGGGAGATTGGGGGGGGTTAGGGGTTTCGTGGCGGTCCGGGGGAAACCGATGCGCAGATGTCGCCCTGGCACCTTGACACCCTCTCTCCCTCACCACCTTGGGGATCTTGTAACAATACCGACACCCGTAAACTGGTCCCCCCTAAAAACCCCCGGCACCTAACTTCACCCCTCCCCCCCGCCCCCAACCGTATCCCAATAACCCTAGGCTTTGGCGACACATCCAGCGTTGACCGCACTGGCACTCGAGGGCTGCAAAATCCGTGCAGATGGTGCCGTACATCTCGCTGCCGCACTGGGACCCGCGCCGTCAGCGGGAGCCGCACGGGATGCCGCTGCCGCGGCAGTGCCGCCGCCGCCGCCGCCGCCGCTGATCCGTCTCGTGCTCGGTCGTAACCAGCTGGGCGACCGAGGGGTGGCGGCGCTGGCGGCGGCGCTGGGCCGCAACAGCTCCTTAACCTCCCTGGACTTACGCAGCAACGGTGTGGGGCTGGCGGGCTGCCGCAGCCTGGGTGCTGCTTTGCGGGAGCGGAATACGACCGTACGGCAGCTTGCGATGGCGGGAAATGAAATGGAGGACGAAGCGCTGCAGGTTCGTGGGCGACATACTGCACGCTGCACCCTCACCTTTGCTCTTTGACACCGTCGTACCCCTTGTCGTTCTACTTGTTCTGTGCTCATAACAAATAAACTAGCCAAAATGTCGCAGCTAATAATGTAATATTCAGTTGTATGTATACTTATTATTACATTTACATTCATAACATATAACTATAATAATATACCTAACCGTTTATCCGTACGAGGTACGACCCGTGTGCTTTTGTTTACGTAAGCACTCGTGTCTGTGTCCTCTGCTGTTGAGGACCTCCCCTCGGCCGGCGGCACGTTTGCGATCACAGGCACTGGAGGACCTGGCGTCAGCGCGTCGCAGCACTCCACTGAGGGCCCCCTCCGCCAGCTCCCCGGCGGCCGCCACCGCTGAGGCAGGGGCCCCAAGTCGGGATGGAACCTCTCCCGCGGGAACCCCAGCACGGAGCCGAACGGCGCAACCTGCTACTGCCGGACAGACCGCAAGGCCAGCGGAAAGACGTTTACCGTTTGCGGTTGCGGTTGAGTCGTTGTCATCTGCAAAAGGGATAGCGCGCGCTGTAGCAGCGAACCTTTCCGTTCCTGGAGCCGGCAGTAGCCGGCAGCAGCTGCTACAGCTACAGCGCCCCCCGGCGTCCGAAATATCGGTGCGACGGGATCGGCAAAGTCAGCTACAGCCGCACCGGTTGCAGCATCAAATGCAAATGCCGGGATTGGGTTTATGTGAGGAAGGGGAGGGGGAGGGGGAGGGGGAGGTACTGTCTGCATCAGCGGCCTTGACGGCGGCCCTCTCTAGCACACCGCTTTTGGGTATGATTGCTGCCGGTAGTAGAGACACTGCCGAATCGGCAACGATCGCAGTAGCAGCAGGTGCTCGCGGCCATGGTGTCGGTGGTGTCGGTGGTGTGGTGGAGGAGGAAGAAGATTTGGAGGAGCTGTTGAATCGGTATCGTACGTCACGCCGTACTTTGGGGGATGTCGGGGAGAGTGTAACCCGCAAAGGTTCAAGGGACCCCCCTCCCGGGGGCCTTATGCTGGATTTGGGGTACACTGGGATGCAGGGTCACTGATGTGACTTGACGTCCCGAACACAATCTAGAATGTCGCTTGCTTAGCGAATCTGTAGATATCGACCCTTGTACGACATCTGACAAAATTCGCAAATTGCTGTAGACTCCGTACTTCGGTCGGAACAGGGTAACGTGCTTCGCACTGCATTTGTCGTCCGCTGGTGTGATCCGCCGCTGTCATCCGCGTCCAGCTCTCGACGTTCACCGCATCTCTGCCGGCGTACACTTAAATGATTTGATTGCGCTAACAGGGGCAGGGGGAGGGGGAGGAAGAGGGGGAAGGGGGGACGAGGGGGAGAGGGGGACGAGGGGGACGAGGGGGAGAGGGGGACGAGGGGGAGAGGGGGAGGAGGGGAAGGAGGAACGAAGGGGAGGGGGAGAAGGGGAAGGAGGGGATGTGGGGGAGGACGGAGGAGGAGGAACGAGGGGGAGGAGGGGGAGAAGGGAGAGAGAGGGAAGAGGGGGGAGGAGGAGGAGCGAGGGGGAGGGGCAGTTCGGGTATTGCACATTAGGGTTTACTGGGTATTGGTGCGGTGGGCTACTACAGCGTTTGCGGTGAATGAAGATGTGGCCATACGGGATGGAGGTTTCAGAAGCGGCATCTACTTGTGTAAGCTGCTATGATGCAACGCATTCTGTACGGCACATGTCGTACGGTTTTTCGAACTGTCGTCCCCCTGTACGGGTGATCGGAGTCGGGTACCGGATCAGGACCCAAACGGGAATCGTCGTGGAACTGGCGTTGCGTTGAGAGGTCAGTCCGGAAGGCCTGCGCACTCCGGGATTGGTTTCGGAGGTTTGATTTGTGGGGGGAGCGGGGGTGGCAAGAGGCAGAGGCGCCGCCGCTGTTGTCCGTGTGATCCTGTAAGCTGTGCATATCAGCCATGATGTTGGGCAATCAGGTAGTGGGTGTTCGGAGGAACCGGTTTCCGCGACATCAGCCAAGCATGTGACAATGGCCGCTGCGGTTGCGCCTGTTGCAGACCGGCCTTAAAGCCGCCAACAGAAGTCAACAGGTACTGCTGCCTTCGATGGAAAGACACGACCACGATGCCGCTGTAAGCCGTTAGAGATGGCTGATGCCTTCGTTTTATTTGTTTTCTTTTTTGGCCGGTTTTCAGCGGCAGGTACGACAGAGAATGTTCAGCTGTTAACCTCGATCCTGCACCGCTGCAGCCTTCCTCCCGGGCCCTACGGGGTCGTGCCGATCATCAGCACGGGGGGGAGGCCGCCCCCAGTGCGGAGTCCGCAATCTATACGCATAGATGGGGCTGGCTGAATGAAGTCTCAAAACTTCGGTACGACAACAGTTGGGCGCGAGTTCGGTGGCGGTTAGACAACGGATTTACCTCCTGCCAGGTGCTCTCACTCGGGGGCTGCGAGAGGAGCTGGAAGCCAGTGCTAGGCGGGGTCGGGAGGCTGCGGGCGACAAACAGATGTCCAGATGCTGCTGACCAATATTTCCCCCTTCCCCCCATACACACACGCATGCAATGCAGATGTAGCATTGCCGATCGTCAGCACAGAGAGATGTCCCGATCCGTTGTTTCACCCGTGACGGAGCGAAAGGGGAAAAGGCGTACAGGCTTGCATTCACATACGTCTCTCTCTCTCTGTGCTTGGCACGGGTGCCGTACATTCCCTCCCACGTGCTCCGAAACCCGCACGTACAGCACGAACATGCGCGGGCCCCTGACGGGCGGCTTGCCCTTCTTACCGCACCGGTTTGCGCTCTTTCCCCCCCTCCCCCGAGTCGTCTCATGATGAGCGCACCACACCCACGCACACAGGCACACAGGCTATCGCCAGATGTCACACTACCACAGCGCCTGGCAGTGGGGACACTGGCTCTTGCCGGCGCTCTTAAACCACTTGTAGAGACAGGCAGGGTGGAAGCGCACGCTGCAGGTGCGGCACACGAGGCGCGGCAGCTGGCCATTGACTGAGGAGATGACCGAGTAGCAGATCAGACACGCCTCCACGCCCTCGAACTCGCTGTCCACATTGCGCCGCCAAAGCACGATGGCGTCCGCAACGGAGCTGTTGTGATGGCGCAGAAAGGTGGCTATGGAAAGGAGCCACTTGCGTAGCCGGGTCTCGTTCACGCCCACCTGAAGTGCATCATCATCATCATCATCGCAGGAAAATGTAATGAGATGGGAACGGTGGTAGCGGGGGGGGCGCGGGAGTGGGGAGGTGCGGGGGGACAACTAAATTTTCACTAGGGAGGTCGGGACCCCGTCTCGGGCCCCGCAAACACGACATCACCCAAGTGACCGCGTGAGGCCGAGTACACATTTCGCGTCCTTGCCTGCCAATCCCCATCCCGGGGGTAACATTTGGAGATCTTCCGCTCTCGCTCCTTCTTTGCCCTTGGCGCTGCTAGCAATGTCGCACGGGCCCCAGATCGGGTTATCGGGTCCACTCCACACTCCCGCACAAAACACAGCATCAGGTCATATCACCTCACACACCTTTCTGCGGCACTCAACCTCCGGCGCCCGCAGCGGCAGGCAGGCGGGCAGCTTGACCACCAACTCCAAAACGGCGCCGTCCGCAACCTCCAGTGTCGCCACCACCTCTCGTGAGGCAGCTGAAGCGCGTACCGTAAAACGACTTTCGTGGGCTTCACGCCGCTTCAGATCCTGATTTGGCAGTGGGGATGTCGAGCAGAGATACGCAGTCCAGGAAGAGAGGGGAGGGGAGGGGAGGGGGCCGGGAGGGCGTCAGCCACTTTTCTCTCTCTCTCTCCCGGCCTCTCTCTCTCTCTCTCTCTCTCTCTCTCTCTCTCTCTCTCTCTCACACACACACACACACACACACACACACACACACACACACACACACACACAAACACCGAAGATACCTGCACCGATGCGATCTCCGCCTCCAGCAGAGCAGGGCCCTCCACTACTGCAGTGTACGACTCCACCATGGACGCCAATCCCCTCTCCCGCAGGTCGCCGAACCAGCCACGTGCCGTCGCCGGCAGGGCCCGCAGTACGGCGCGGTACAGCGAACGACACGTCGCCCGCACCGCGTGTGGTCCCGTGGGCAGCCCTATTTCCATAAGCGCCTCCGCCAGCCGCCAGCGCTCCACACGGTCCGCTGATGCTGCGGTCGCGGTGCTGGCGTTGCCGCCGCCCCCGCGACTGGCCGCAAGTGTGTGGGGTCGATGCCTTTCCCCTTGCGCCTGATACTCTTTCAGCCCTAGCTCCGGAACCAGCCAATCCAGCAGGCCGTACACAAGGGACTCCACCTCCCTAAGCACCTGCCACAGCACTGCCAGACCTCGCGACCCGGCATCTAGGTTCAGCGCGTGTGCCAGCAGCAGCGCCCACGACGTCAGGTAGGGACCCGCACGTACGACAACACCGTGACCGGATGCCCTAGCTGCCTGTGCCGCAGATGGCAGCAGCCAGGGTGCCATCTCGTGCCGTACACCGCCCGCGACGAGGAAGGTGACGTCATCCCCGTCATATCGGGGAAGCTCCACGTCAGCAGCGCCGTCACTCGATGCCGCAGTGGTGGCCAGGGTCATCTGCGGCAGTAGCGCCTCACTCAGCAGCAGCCGGTACGCCACTGGCTGTAGCAGGTGCGGCCCAGGGGTCGATGCAACTGCCAGCAATGCGGCCACCGCGTCCAAACCGGCCACTTCCAGCATCGTCGCCTGGGCGTCCACCGCTGCTGCCCCTGCCTGGGCCCCCAGCTGCTCTCGCCCCGGCTCCAGCGCCCAACATGCACAGTGTGCCACCGCGCCCCAGAAGCCCCGGTGCTGCACCAGCCAGGCCGCCACCCCAGCCGCCGCCCCCGCCCCGAAGGCCGCACCCCAGCACTCCACAGCGCCCAGGATGATTGCCAGCTGCATGGCATAGCTGCAGCAGGCTTTCACGGTGTTGCCGTACTCGGTTGACACTGCCACCTCGTCCTGCATTAGGACCGGGCCCCCCACACCACCATTGCGATGGCGCCCTCGCGGTGCAGTCAGGATATGGCGCCCCTGCCCCTGCCCCTGCCCCTGCCCCTGCCCCTGCCCCTGCCCCTGCCCCTGCCCCTGCCCCTGCCCCTGCCCCTGCCCCTGCCCCTGCCCCTGCCCCTGCCCCTGCCCCTGCCCCTGCCCCTGCCCCTGCCCCTGCCCCTGCCCCTGCCCCTGCCCCTGCCCCTGTCGCACGTCCATTGACTCAAACAAAGAGTGCATTTGGGAGGTAAAGTCTGTCCCCCATGACCTCCCACGACCCAAACAGCCTCGCTCCTCGGGACTCTCACGACCCCACCTGCAGGTCCAGCAACAACGACGCAAGCTTCGCCGCGGCCAGTGTCGCGGGTCCAAGGGCGCACGTTGCCATCGCCCCCTTCACGGCCGCCTCCAGCTGCCGGCCCTGCGCCAAACGACCCAACGTGCCGCGCTGACACAGCCCCCGCAGTAGCTGCAAAGCCATTGACCCCGCCGTCGTACCCGGGGGCTGATGCAGTACAGCATCGGCGGCTGCGCGCCCGGCAGCCGCTAGCTGGCTCAGGCAGTTCGTCAAGGCCGACACAGCTTCCGCCATTTGCTCCTGTGTGGGCGATAGGGGGGTCAAATGCCGGTGAGCCATGGCCAGGTGCTTCGCCCACTCCCCGCCGGTCGGGGAAGACTTTGCCTCCGGTGCGGCCGCTGAAGCGGGGTGACGGGGTGAGGGGGTGACGGGGTGACGGGGTGAGGGGGTAACGGGGTGAACCCTTCCCGAACCCTATGGAGGGCACATCAAGGTGGTTGCCGTGAGGCGGTTGCGGGGCCGACAAACCGTTGGGTCGCGGCATCATCGCGCCTCAACGGCTCACCTGTACGATTTGCAGCAACGCGTGCCACTCGGGCTGGCCCAGGCTCTTCCAGTCATACAGTACGGCGGCACGCGAGAGCCGCATAACCGCTGTGCGTGCGGCCACTTCGGTGCCTTGCCTAGCTTCCTCTCCAAGTGGTGAGCCGCGATTGGGCGATGACGCTTCGGAGCCCGTCAGCCCACGAGCGCCAGCAGCCGCCAGATCCGCATGCATCACCAACTGGAGAGGGGTCAGAGCCGTTACGGCCGCCGGGTCGGGGGAGGAGGTACGACACTTAGGTCGTGATGTTGGGCTGTCAGCAGACTGCTCCAGGGCGACACCCAGGGCCTTATCCTCCAACACGGCCCGTGCGGGTTCTAGCGCTCCGATCCGACCACGAACAAATCACCAGGGAAAACCGGATAACCATAATCTCAACCACCTTCTAACCACCACAAAACACGGCATTCGTGTATGACCGAATGACTTGAAACTTGTTCCCCAGCGTGAACACACGTTCCTGTCTTTGAGGGTTGGATCGCATAAGGCCCGCGGGTGCCGCAAGTGGATGTCTGAGAGTCACCCACTCACCTGGTGACGTACCAGCTGTTTCAAGAATGGCCGCTCCGAAACCGCCAGGCCCCCACCTGCGGACCGCACAAGCGCCATCGTCGCCGCCGCTGCCCGCCCGCTGCCGCCATGGCTGCCTGCGTCTGCCACGGGGAAGCACGCCGCCGCCAGTTCCAGTTCCGCCAGGGCCGTATCTCTGGGCTCCAGAAGGACCGCAGGTTGGCTGAGGCATTTCCGTACCCAGGCGCACGACAGCTCCGAAAGGCCCGACGCGGCCAGAATGTCCTCCGCCGCCGGCCCGCACCACGTCCTCCCTGCCGCCGCTGCCGCCGCTGTCGCCGCAGCAGCCCGACGAACCGGACCCGCCACCAGCGGCAGCAGCCTCAGCAGCGCAGGTGGCGGCAGGCCCGCCGAGTTGACGGCGCTGCGCGGGAGTCCCGTGGACAGCCAGACGCGACACAGCCGCTGCTGGTGGGATAGCAACGGCGGCGGCGTACCACCGCCGCCGTACTCAACGCCTCCGCGGCGGCTCCCCGCGGAAGCCCATTCCATGCATGTCGCCACCTGACATAGCGCCGCTAGGAAGGCCGCCTGGGCGAGTGACCCATGGTTCAGTGTGCCGGCCATGCGGACGTCCGGTGTACGGAGGGTAAAGTGAATAGACAAGACCTGACACCGCTGCTGAGGAACGGAAACTGGTGACACCTTAATCACATGGTTGTGAGCAAAGAGGGCGGCGGCGGGGGCACACACGCACGTTGCCGGGTAAAGCAGGTGCCGCGGAGGTGGCTGTACGGCAGCGGGCCGGTGCGGCAGCGGCTGCGAAGCACTGCGCCGTACAACACCTCAACATCAGATGCGGTCCGCCCCTCAACCTCCCCCCCATGTCCTGCAACAGCTCCCACACACCCTCACAAGGGTGAAGCGCTCGGCGCTGAGGGATCGGGTAACTGTGCTCGGTCCGTTTCCTTCAGACGCCTAACCCCCCCTATACCCCCTTCCAGGGCTGCGGGTCACCAAGGTTCCCTCACCTGCGGGGCAGAGCCCCCCTCGCCGGACCCGCAGCCATGCGGACGATAGCCCGCTGCCGCCTCGTCCGACTGGTCCGGCCCGTTGCCGCTGTCCCTGAGGGAAGCACATCGGGACATGGGGGGCTCAGTGAGCGGGGTGTGCTGAAAAGGGGGTGTTGGTGGCATACTTAGTGCCCGGTTCGTTCAACTCCATGCCAGAGCCACCACCACCCCGCAAACTCAACCCCGGGCTGCTTTGAAGAGCGACATCAGCTCCCTGCCGTACGCCGCATGCGCTGGACATGGTACTGTCTATTACCTGCAGCCCTCAGCCAGCATGTCCACGACGTTCCGTAGGGAGATGCCGTACACCCCACTGAGGCCGTCTGCGTCCACCCCAGATTCGACCTCCGCCACGGTGCCGTACACCAGGTGCTTCAGCATCGCCTCAGCCGCCCTGCCCACCACCCGCCTCCAGGCCTTGCTAGGGACCTGGGTCGGGGGCCGCCGGCGGGAGGTGCCGCTGCAGTTTCCAGCCAGCCCTTCCGCCGACAATTTTGTTTTCTCTCCACTGCCGTACTCCGTACTTCGTTCTGACTGGCGCATGGCAGCATGGTAGCTGCAAAGCAGTTCCAGCAACACCCAGCAGCGGCTGGAAGCTGGAAGCCCGGTGCCAACGGCACCTCGGCGAGGGGCCGTCCTCGTCTTCCCCTCCTCCCCCTCCTCCCCCTCCTCAACCGGGTAAGGGGAGCCCATCAGCACTGCTTCTGGCCCCACCGCCTCCGCCAGCCGCGCCAAGTACTCCAGGCACGGCGCCGTTAGCCCTGGACTCCCGGCCGGCCCCGCCACCCCCTCCGCGCTGGCTACCGCTTGCCGCCCATCCGGAGGACCCCCCGCAGCTTCCTCCCTTGCCTCCGCGAGAGCGCTCCAGCTTCTCCACTCCGTACGAGCAGATAGAAGAACATCCAGCACCTCCTGATGCCGCGCAGCACTGCCGGGGACGGAGCCCAGCAGCTGAGCCGCGTGCGCAGCCCAAGCGCGGGGCGAGAGGGACGGCACAGACGCACGGGGCAGCAGTGCCGGCGGCGGCGGCGGCGCCCCCGCCGTGCACGCACACAATGCCAGGAGCTTAGAAAGGTGTTGTATCAGCTCGTGCAATCGCGCGGGCGGCAGCACCTCCGCTGCCATGGCCAGCGGTCTTGGGTCACGCCACAGTGCTGAAGCAGCGCGTCGAGCTGTGACAAGCCCCTCCGTGGCCCCCTCCTCCTCCTCCTCCTGCTCCTGCTCCTCCTCCTCCCGCGGTCTCCCCGCTGCGGAAAATGATGATTCGGATGCGGTCGTACCTGCCTCGCTTACCTCCTCCTCCTCCTCCTCCTCGGCCCCTGCACTGCCGGTGTCGGGCCCCTCATCCACAGAGCCATGGACGCTACCCCGATGAGGCAACTCGGCGGTGTGATCTATGTGCAGGCTGTACGGCGCCTGCCAGCCCAGCTGGGCTATGGCCGCCAGTGCAGCGCAGGCCTCGTCCGGTAGCAGCCGCCACAACCCGTCGGCGCCGCCGAGAGGGTCGCGGAGGGCATCCAACGCAAAGACCGCAGCCTGGGCCGCAGCTGCCGTCCCCCCGCCGCCGCCGCCGCTGGGCCCCAACTCCACCGCCGCAGTCAGATGCGCCGTCAGCGTTCGTAGGACATTGCCGGCGGCTGAGGGCATCAGCATCACCAGTCGCGCTGCATTTCCCCCCAACGCCCGCGACAACATCACCGCGGCTGCGCGCCTCAGGCTCTGCTCCTGCTGCTGTTCCTCAGCGCACGCCTCACTGCCCGCGCGCTGTGCAACTTCCACCGCCACTGCGTCCAGGGCGGCGCAGGTCCAGGGGAAAGGCTGCTGTGTCCGCACCTGTGTTTGGCAGCTGCCCTTATCCCCCTGACTCCCATCCCCCCGACCCCCACTATCAGCACTGCGGCCCATGTCCCAAGCACCCGCACAGCGCTGCAGCAGCAACGCGGTGCGCTGTAGCCCCTCACAGTGCACGTTCAAGGCGCTGGTCGCATTGACGTCCAGCACCGGGGGGTTTTGTGGCAAGAGCGCCTCCATGACCTGCTCCCACACGGCCTGTGTGTTGCCATGGTGGGCGGAACAGAAGGCTACCAGCAGGTCCGCAGTGGCCTCCGCCGCGGGGCCCTGACGGGGGCCAAAGGGGCAGAAGGACAAGGGAGTCAGGCGGGCCGGCAAGCAGCCAGGTCGTATCAGTGGATATCCCGAAAGGGATATGCGTGGGGACGTCCGGGCAGCGGACCCGCAGAGATATCCAAGTCATTTCGGCGAGTGAGTGGCTTCCCCCCTTTGAACCGAGTGCTGTGAAGCCCGCGGGGGGAGGGGGAGGGTGTCCGGACAACCCTTCGGCGACTGGTATCCCCTGGCTGGGGCAAGTGGGTCGAGTGGTGGGAAGGTGGTTTACCTTCCCCGGCACATACAGATGCCGGGGGCGCGGGAAAGGACTCACCGCCGCGGGTCCGGCCTTCAGCGCCGCCACCAGCGAGTGCAGGTCGAAGCTGCTCACCGAGGTGACGCCGGCGCCAGTGACGGGCGGCATCACACCCGCACCCGCACCCGCACCCCTCTCCGCCGTCGAGACCGTTAGACCAGAGTCCGGCAGCGGCGGCAGCAACGGCGGCGGTGGCGGCAGCGCCACGGCCAGTACGGAGCCAGTCACGGATGCCGCAGTGCCGTACTCCCGGAGCAAAGTCGCCAACAGCAACGACGCAGCAGGCGGCAGGCTGCTAGGGCCGGCCCACATAAGGCCTTGGGCCGCCGCTCCCGCCAACTGGCCCACCAGCCAGCTGCACGCCGCTGCACCTCCGCGGATCTCCGCCAGCAGTGACGCCGTGCCCTCGCAGGCCGCCGACAAGTCGTTTACCTCCCCATCAGGGTCGCCGCCGCCGCTGTCGCCGGCCGTAGCTCCCAGAGCCTCCCGCACCCTGTTCTCCAGCACACTCCTGACGGCCAGCCCCACTCGGTCTGCAAGGCAGGTCAGGGGTATGACCCCGGCATCTCCCCCCACCGCCGCCAGCTGCTGCGCAAGCCCCGCCACGACCCCTCGCGCCGCCTCACCATGTGGCCCCCCCCTCAGCACGGCCGGTAGCACATGCTGTGCCAGCGAGCCCTCCAGCAGTGCCCGGCAGTACCCGGCCGCGGCAGGCCCGGGGCCTTCTCCGCCCTCTCCTCCTGCTGCTGCCGTTGCTACCATGGCTGTGCCTTCGGCGGCGGCGGCGGCGGCCCCGGCCGCGGCAGCCCCGCTACCTCCGTCCTGCGCCTTGTGGGTCGTAGCGAGATTCTTGCAATTGATTAGAGCCCAAGCGAGGCACTCCCGGTAAGCGCTGAGGCCGGCGGACTTTGCGGCTCTGAGGATCGGGTGTCAGGTTGCGGAGAGGAGGGAAGGGGAAAGGGGGCAGAGGGTTAGGACGCCCGCCGTACGCCATGAAGTCGACGGATGGCGCCAAATTGTGCGCTTCAGGAAGGGAGGGAAGGCCGGTAAGTCGTACTCCGTCGCTGAATGTTAACGGTGCCCACACCACACCCTGCCCACCAGCCCCAGCCCCACCCTCCCGCTTCCACTTAGTTGGGGAGTGAGGGGCCCTGTGAGGAGAGGGAGGAGAGGGAGGAGAGGGAGGAGAGGGAGGAGAGGGAGGAGAGGGAGGAGAGGGAGGAGAGGGAGGAGAGGGAGGAGAGGGAGGAGAGGGAGGAGAGGGAGGAGAGGGAGGAGAGGGAGGAGAGGGAGGAGAGGGAGGAGAGGGAGGAGAGGGAGGAGAGGGAGGAGAGGGAGGAGAGGGAGGAGAGGGAGGAGAGGAAGGTTCCTGCGACTACCGACTACCGGTTCAGCCCAACGAACAGACTGACCTGGAGGCTCCCGCCGGGCTTTGCATTCCATCCCATACGGCATCCAGCACCGAAACCACGACGTGGGGATCAGGGCCAAGACTGCCCGGAGGCAAGAGAGGTAACAGAGGCAGCAGAGCGGCCAGCGAGACGGTTGCAGAGCCGTAGCAGCCGTGACGCAACAACGAGTACAGCCGCGGCAGCAGCATCTTGCGCAGGTTCACGTGCCGCCAGGCATCGGGGCAGGCCTGTTGGCCGTTCGGGAAACGGTCCCGGGATGGGAGAGAGCAGAAGTTCAGTCGTTGAGTTGAGAGCGGAGGTGCGAGGAGGCAGGGAGCAGCCATGAAGGGACACGCCATGAAGGGCGCCTCGAAGTTCTGCGGCTGCCATTCGAACGAAAATCAATAGTCGTCCACGAAACGTCAACTGTCGTACAAAGCTTAACGACCTAGGCACCCCGTACCGCCAAAGCTCGCGTGGAACCCTGCACCGCTGGAATCTTAATAATAACAGATAAAGTTCTTGGGTATCATGCCGTACCTTGCCGTACGTCAGTACAGCTTCCCACATGGCCCCGTGGTTCCCGGGCTCCTTCTCTCCCACCGCGCCCAAGATGCAAAGCGCCGATTCGGCCGCGCATTCTTCGACCAGCATGCTGCAGGCTCGCAGTGCAGTACAGCGTGCAAACCCGTACGCCGCTCGCCGTACAGCCGCACATTTGGAACATGCAGTCGCCTTCCAAAAGCCCGGCCGGCTGATGATTGCGCGTACGGCACCCAATACCTCTTCACGACCAGCCGACACTGATGCCACCGAAGCGGAAGGCGCGGCTGATTCCGACTCTGCTGCCGTACCAGTCGTACTTTCCAGCGTGTCTGTCATCCTGACAATGAGGGCTGCCAGCGCCGCCAGGCAAGCCGTTTGCACCCGTTCATGGCGCTCCTCAAGCTCCTCGGGACTGTCCTTCCTGGCGTTAAAACACGACAGGTCGGTGACCTCCAGAGACTGACTGTCGCCGTACGGCCCATTGACGTACACCATGGGTTGTTGCTTCCCAGAAGTGTCAAATCTACTTCCATTTTTAATTCAAAAGCTTTTTCGAACAACTTGACCTAAAGCTCTTGTCTAAAGCTGCCTTAAGTATTTTAATAAATCTTTAATTTAAAAAACCTCGTAAATGGTTTGGTTGTCCGGACGTGAAAGGGGGTCAATCATTTTGCTCATCAAACACGATTGCAAAATTTGTAATTGTGTAATTCGTCTGGGAATAAATTATTTTGTGTTTCAATAATTTTTGCCACTTCCGGAATAGCTTTATCTTTGGCGACCGTTATTGATCTATTTTCTAGGAAAGTAATAGGGTGGTCAATGCGCTTGAGTGGTAAGATCATTTTTCCGCCTACTTTTAGCTGCCTAGCTAGGAAAGTAGATTTGTAGGAGTATTCTGGAATCTGATTATGTTCTGGGTATTAATCTGCTTTTTCCAAATGATGCTTAGAAAGTACATGTATCACCTAATAAAATAACAAAATATTCATTAAACGTTTTTGGTCCAGGAAAGCTTAAAATCCTTTAACGCGTTAAATGTATTCCTGTGAGTCTCAGTGAGATTGGGCCTATGGCCTTGAGGAAGGAATAATGAACCCGAGCCGCTGCAGCCCCTCACGAGTGGCAGTCCTCACGGGGTCACGTCATCCACTTCCCAAACGCACACATAAGGCCCCAACACTTGCCCGCGCTTACTTGGCGTCGCCCAGCTGTTGCGGTGTTGCAGCTAGCTGGTCTTTAAGATAGGACATGATCTCCGTACGACAAAAAAGCAGCACGTCCAGCTGTCGCCGTGCGGCTGGAAAAGCATTTATAAAGGCGCTCCTGCTGGCCTCAGCTGCATCGCTGTACGGGTCGTACATCGCTAGGAACCAGGGCCCTATCAGGCCCTTCAGATGCGGCGCCACGGCCTTGCCCACTGCCGTTAGGAGGCACGACAGGGTATTGGCAGCTTCGGAGCGTACGGCACGGCTGGAATCCAGGACAAGCCGGTTGTACATGTAAATCCAAGGCGGCATCGCCGTACGGAGATCCACCACGGCGCGGGACGGGATAAGCGCTCGAAGGTTCTGAGGCACGGCAGTGCGGAGGTGGAGGGGGGATGGGCTGGATTTCCCAGTGGTTCCCCCGAGTGCTCCGAGACCACCTCGTAACCAACCACCGCACAGCCACACCCCTGGGCTAGGCTGTGCTTAGCAACCCCACCCGTCCTCACCATATACCTGCAGTGCCTTCGTCTTTGTGACCGGGTCCCTCTTGGCCAGGTGCCTAAGGCACTGCGCCAGCTCACCGTCCACTTGCATCATAAGCGGTGCCTCCGAGCCCCCATAATCTCCCCCGCCGCTGGAGTCAGCGGACGCCGAGGGGACGGCAAACCGATCCGTCGCCGCCGCAGCGCCAAACCCGAACCCGACTACATTGGGGCTGACAAGTGTACTCCCAGAAAAACTGCAAGGGTAGGACCATTAAGCAGGTGCATCAAAGCATAGCCAGATTTTTAAATACCTTTTTGCGTATCATAATAGCTTGCAGATTCAATGCCAAGGAAAGGTAGAAACCAGCAAATGAACTGGGATCATCTTTTCCCCAACAAGCATTTCGTACCCGCCGAAGCCAAAGCCAGCAGCTCCCGCTTTGCTTGCAAGTACCTCTGCCGCGCGTGCGCTGCTCGACGGCTTGCTGGAGGCTCGGTCGCCTTTCCTCATGACTGTCACAATCTGCGATACTAAATTGCAACAATTATTTACAATCTACATGTGACAACATGAGAAACATGAATATAATTGGATTGCGTCATTAGATTGCATTCAGTGCAGAGTGCACCCTAAGTTGCCCTCTTGGTTTCGGACGAGAAAACTATTCGGACCTTCCCTGCTAGGCCAGCTTTGGATCCACACGTATGACAAACACAATTAGCAGAAAGCTATTTGTATAAATCATACATGTATTCGTTTTAAGCCGCACATTTAACCGCGCCACTATAGGTCATGCTCAAAACATAGCCGGCAACGGCACAGGCAATTCTCTCATGGTCATAAAAAATAACCCTTTTTCATGCCTAACATGTGAGTTTGATCGGGCATGAGGTATTGCGACGTTGCGTTCGCTCCAAAATCCCCGCTCAGTCTCGTCCGAGACCAACAGGGTATTTCGTGGTAGTAACAGGGTAAGAAGGCTGGTGAAGTCTGATCGTGGAAGGTTGGACCTTCACTGACCCAACTAATCAGCCAGGCCTAGACATACTTTGCAGTAGAGGTCACCCATAGTATGCCTGCCAAACGGCCAGGGAAATCGCAAAAGAGACGTGCTTGCCATGCGACATAACGTGTGTACACTGTGTGCTATTCCTACATGCTTCTGACCTCAAGACCAAACATCGGTGCGATATGAATACCTTACTGCTATGACATCACAAATCTCAGTTCGGGGATAAGGCTAACGGAAGCGACGCGATAATGCGATTACGCAAACAAACTGTTAGGGCTGTGCTCTGCAGTCCGTAGAAACCATCTAGTCACAGGAAATCGGCTGAAGCCATCTGAAATGCCTTCTGCCTGCGTTCCGCCTCATCCTAGCAAGTGCCTATCCCGCATCCGGGCGAGCGTCTCCAGCGCCCCTGTGCTGCCGCAGCCCAGCCCCACCCCGTCCACCTACAGCCCTGAACCAGATACCGACGCCAGGGCCCGTGTTTGCGAGGGCAGCTGCGGCCTGTGCATCGCATCCCGTCTCTTATCAAAGTCGGACTTCAGCTCCCACGGCCCCTTTCGCAGCCGCCCAATGAGCTGCGCCTCCACATCCCGGGCGGTGCTCTTGCCGCCCGACTCCCGAGGGATCACGCAGTACACACACTGCAGACTTGTCGCATTGCGCTTACCGCCTGAGGCCGGGGCCAGAAGAAGAAAAACACACTTTGCATAATCTGCGAGTGTGTATGTGCGTGCGGGTATGGGACTATGCACGTGTGTCTGTGTGTACGTCTGCCATGTATATCGTCGCAGATCTGCGGGGCAAAGAGCCCAACCCGGGCAAAAGTACGTCACCTCTGATGGTACGGTATTTGAGTACGAAGAATTGAAGGACTGGGTTGATTAGTCAGATGCCGTACGGTGAACGCGGGAGCCCGAATCCGGCATATTCAATCTCCCCCCCCCCTTTGGAGGTCCCGGTCTTTGTTCCACCTGCCAACAGCTGCTTGCCCCTCGCCCGCCTCTCCCGGGTCTCAGCGGCCCGATGTGTCTTTAGTCGTGTTGTGATGTCCTCGCTCTCGCCCACATAGAGCAGGCCGTCCCACCGCCTGCAGTTCCGAGGGGCGAGGCAAACCCAAATAACCTAGTTGCAGCCAGGACACATCGCCACTACGGCTGGAGGAACGTGAGGAGGGGGGGGCCAAGCTGGGCCGCCTCGTCCGGCTGGTCGCGCGATAGCTTTTCTGTGCTGATCAATGGCTGCTGATCAGGACCAGGACCCTGCCCAAGTCCATAATCGTGGACCAAAACACACACACACACACACACACACACACACATAATCGGTACATCCGCGCGAGAGGAGCGCATTTCAGGTGCGTACGCAGTGCTTCTTTGTGCCCGCAATACGGCATCAGGGGTATCGGCCCTTCCCACCCGAGTTACGGTAAACTCTCCATGCCACCCAACCTGCAACAGCTCCCTCCCGCCGCCGCCGCAGCAGCAGCCCTCCCGCAACCCGCCCGCCTCCCGCAGCCCCTCCCCCCCCTGCCACCGGTACCAGCTTCTTCGGGTCCGATTACCTCTCCCCCCTCCACTCGCCCGATTACTCACAACAGCACGTACACCACCGCCTCCCCCGCATGGCCGGGTGCGGGCCGCCACTCGGGACTGACCCAGTGCAGTTGACCTGGAAAAGGGGGTACGAGTGTGTGTGTGTGTGTATGTGCGTGTACGTGTACCCCATGAGTATTGCCGTGGAGTTCCCCGACACAGGAGCACATGTAGGGGGTTGGAGGAAGGGTGCCACGTGTGAATGCCATTCCCCAAACCACTCAGCGGACCGGATCAGCGGAACGCCGACGTGGCGCCCCCTCCCCTTGTTGCTGCTGGTGCTGGGGGGGGGAAGACGAATACACAAGTCCATGGTACTGCTGCCCCAATGTACAACCAGTAACTGCGAGGGTCAGGTGCCGGCGGCTGGCCTCGTCCTCATGCTACCACCACTTGGTGAGTACTTGGTCAGCAGGTGGGGGGGCAGCGTAGGCGCCGGGTGCACCAAACAAGCAAGCAAGGCACGGTTACACCCGAACGCGCATGAGGGGGCGGCGGCGGTGGCACCGCAAACAGCAAGCACGTGCACATGCGTGGGGGAAAGAAAGGAGTAGGCGCACGCATGGTGGCGAGGGGGTCGCGCGGGGCAGCAAGACAAGACCGGGGACCCACGCGCTCGGAGAAGCCGTACGGTTGAGGTTCAGAACGCTGCAGGAGGGGGGGGAGTAACACCCCGAATGGTTCGAACCCGTCAGCAGCGTCGAAGGAGGGGGAGTGAGAGGGGGGTTGAGAGGGGTGAACATGGAACCGCTGCCGCTCTCGGTGAGGAAAGCCTCTCCCAGATGTGTATGTGTGTATGTGTATGTGTATGTGTATGTGTATGTGTATGTGTATGTGTATGTGTATGTGTATGTGTATATGTGTATGTGTATGTGTATGTGTATGTGTATGTGTATGTGTATGTGTATGTGTATGTGTATGTGTATGTGTATGTGTATGTGTATGTGTATGTGTATGTGTATGTGTATGTGTATGTGTATGTGTATGTGTATGTGTATGTGTATGTGTATGTGTATGTGTATGTGTATGTGTATGTGTATGTGTATGTGTATGTGTATGTGTGTATGTGTATGTGTATGTGTATGTGTGTATGTGTATGTGTATGTGTATGTGTATGTGTATGTGTATGTGTATGTGTATGTGTATGTGTATATGTATGTGTGTATGGGTATGGGTATGGGTATGTGTTTCGGAGTCACGTAGGGGATTGAGGCCGTACACATTGGGGCGTATACAAGGTGTTCAGATGTCGTTGGGTCAAGGCAGGTTTGGGGAAGTCCGTGCCCAGACGTCAATATCACGCTGCCTCCGATGACGTCAACCTTCTAACGAACAACTGCCAACCGCCAACGATCAACCGCGGCAACCAGGCCCCACCTGCATCCTGTCTTTCGCTACGTCCCGCTCCCTCCGCAGCGGCTCGCACCAGCGCACGCAGCTCCTCTGCGGCGGACTGAAGCAGCTGCCGTCACGGCAACCGGCAAGGAGGCCAGGAGAGATATGAAGGGGACAGGCATGCGCGGGCGGTACGGGAAACGAACAGTGTACGGAGGTTAGTGTCACTTCCTCGTGGGCCTCCCGGGGCCGGAAGGGGTTGTCCTTCCACCAGTCGCCAGAGGCGCCTCCAGGGGGGCCCTCTCGCACCCCTGGACCCGACCCCGGCTGACGCACCTCAACTCGAGGGAGGGATAGGAAATCACATACACGGTGGGACGAGCAGATGTCCTTGTGCTGACTCGTTTACTCACGTAAGCGGCTCCATTTATCTTCAGCAGTACGCTGCCGTACACACAAACATAACACCCTCGCTCACGAAGCCGCCGGGCCAACCCGCCACATGGCAATGCCGATTACCCGCACTGGCGCGCAAACACATTCACATACACATACACATACACACACACACACATACACATACACACACATATACATACACATCCATATACACATACACATACACATACACATACACATACACATACACATACACATACACATACACATACACATACACATACACATACACATACACATACACATACACATACACACATACACATACACATACACATACACATACACATACACATACACATACACATACACATACACACACATCCATATACACATACACAGACACAGACACACATACACACATACACACACACATACACATACACATACACATACACATACACACAGCTTACCTGCATGCGTCCAGCGTCATCCGCGGCCGTCCCTCCGGTTGCGATCACAAGCAGCTCAGCCGCCGTCAGCTTCTTCCCCAACACACCGTTGTAGTCTACAGCGTCCAACGTCGTCCATGTACGGCAGCTATCGCCAGCTCCAGAACCGCCGCTAAGTGCTGGGCGATGGACGGCGGCTTCCGCCTGCCAAGCACCTGGCGGCGTGTCCGTACACGCCCGTCCGCCCTCCCTCCCTGAAGTCTCCCGGAGCTCCCAGCCCCACGCCGCCACCTCCCCCGCTGCAGCGGCCCTCCCCCGCCAGGCTGCAAGCAACGGCGAATTCGCCCTGCCATAAGGCCCTGCAGAGCACCCAACCACAGGCACCTCCTCCTCCGCCTCCTCTCGCATCTCTCCGCCGTCCGCCGCCAGCGTCTCCTCCGCCGCCACCAGCGCCTCCTCCTCCTCCTCCTCCTGCTCCGCTAGCTGAGATGGCGATGAGGACCCGACGGCGAGGTGGACCGCCCCCAGCTGGCCGGCGTACATGCCCTCCCTGGCGTGCCGCATCATGTCTCCCAGCCTCGCCTCGTACCTGGCGGCCGCCGCCAGCACCTCGCGGCGGACCCCACACGCCTCCGCCACCTGCAGAGCCAGGCTGCGAAAACACACCTGACCCACCACCACACGCCGGGTGGGGCGGAGCACCACAGGCAGCACCGGTCGCTCCACCTGTCGGTACGGCAATGGTTCTGGTTGCTGCTGCTGCTGCCGTGCGCTGGTAACTTCCATGGCCCAGTATTCGAGCTGTCCTGCCGGCTGTAGCGGCTGTAGCAGGAAGGCCAGGTCATGCAGGTGGGTGGCAAACACGCCCGCACATCCCGTCCGTACCAGCGCCTCCACAACAGCTGCCGCCAGCGCCGACCCCGCCACAACCTCCGTGCCCTTGCCCAGCTCGTCCAGCAGTACGAGGCAGCGGCGGCCGGCGGAGGCGGCCACCTCCAGAGTGTGTCTGTAGGGGCGGAGTTGGGAGTTGGGAGTTAGGAGTTAGGGGGTTGGGGATGAAGCAGCCGCTGGGGGGATCCTGAACACACCGGAATGTCGGTTGGATCAACTGGATATTCGATAGTCGAAGACTTCTGGGCAAAGACCGGAACTAGGTTGTTGTACAGCTGCTGTGTCGTACAGGCTGTTGTGACGAGCCCGTACTCGCTTCAAGCTGCCTCAATCACCCCATGTATTGCATGTCGTGCCCAAACCACTGGCCCACTCTCCCATGTCTGTTAATATGCGGCGCTCCCCCCCCCCTCAGGCCCTCCCCCTCTCACGCCGTGTCTTCCATTTCCACGGCGAAGGCGCTCTTCCCCTCCAGGGGGGAGTCCCCGCTGAAATTGCGCAATGACACGTGACTCAGCCAGGTTACGGAGAAGTCGGCGGGGGGCTCGGTGGCGGGGAAGTTGGGCGGGTGCGTGGCCCTCAGCACCTCGGTGGCGGGGAAGTTGGGCGGGTGCGTGGCCCTCAGCACCTCGGTGGCGGGGAAGCTGGGACTGCCCCTCGCCGGCCCCGCAGGCAGGGAGAGACCGCATATAGCGAGGAGGGCGGCGGCTGCGATGCTGCGGAGGATGGTGGATTTGCCTGACGTGAGGCAGCGGCGGGAGGGACGAGATGAAGAGACGAGGACTGACACTGCTGCTGAGAAGCCCCACCACCCTCCACCTCCACCATCAGCATCTACAGCAGCAGCACCCCCATCACCACCACTCCCCCCCCCACGGCCCCCTCACCCACTGTACCTCTCGACCTCGCCCCACCAGGGGCCTTATGAGCTCCCCCCAACCCCTCCCCCACCCGTTACCCCTCCCGACGCCCCCCCCGGCCCCCGTTCCCACCGGCCATGTTTGGCCCCGTGAGCAGCGCCACCCGCCCCGCCTGCAGGTAGAGGGAGTTCGTCACCGCCTCCCGCCGCTCCATCCAGTAGGGCCAGAGGCCTGGCAGCGCCAGCTGCACCTCCCGGCCCCCCGCTCCACCCGGCTGGCTCAGCGAGTGGACAGCCGGCATAAGCGGCCTGCACGGCCGGAGGTGGGGCACAGCGGCTGTGAGGGGAGGCGGGGGAAACATGCAGTTGCAGGAGGGTGAGATGTGGAGGAGTAGAGGCTATGGAGGCAAACTGCGGCCTTGCTGTTGGCGGCGAAGTGTGAGAGGACCCCCTCCCCCCTGCCCCCCCCTGGCCCCCCGCTGGGTACCCCCTCCCCCCTCACCAGTTCCACCCGGCTTGCTTGCTCCGCGCCACGTGTCTCTCCAGAGCGGTGAACACCACAGACAGCTCCGCAGCCGCCAGCACCGTCATCAGGTGGTGGCTCCCGCCCCCGCCTCCACCCCCGCCACCTGCCGCCCCGCCAGCCGCCCCGCCAGCCGCGGTGCCGCTGCCTCCAGGGCCGCTGCCCGCCCCGTCCTGGCCGTGAAGCTGCCGACACAGCTCGCGGAGGACTCTCCGAGCCTGGCTGGAGGCCACCGCGGACGGACACCGTCGGGAGTTCACCTCGATAAACACACACATACACACACACACCTTGCAGTGCGGTCATCTACTTAATAGCGTGAGCCCGACTGTCGTAGATGTCTACAACCCGTGCTGACCCCCCCCCCCGACTCTCCCACGCCCACCTCCTTGTCCGCTGCATCCACTGCTAAGCGGTACGCCGCTGCGGCCGCCTCCAGCCGGGCGCTGCTGTACCTGTCCCCCTCAACCCCCCGCTTGCGGTTCAGCGGATGAATGAGCTCCAGCCCCGCAGCCGCCCGCACCGCCGCCACCAGGGCCCGCTGCTGCGTGGCGGGCATCTGGGGGTTGGGGGGGAGGTCGGGGACAGGACGACAGGGAGTGTGATGTCGTGATAAGAAGGGTACGGGACCCAGGACACGGTGTGCAGCCGTGTACGGCACCAGACCTGAATCTGGATCTGCTCCCCACCTACACCTCCCCCGGCACCTTGCATCCTTTGCTCCCAGCGAAGGTGACGAGACGCGCCCACACCGCGTCATCGTGTACGGCAAGCCTCACATCCGCGTTGGCCGCGGCCCCGCCTGCCTCCAGTGCGGATACCAGCTCCATGAGGGCGGACACCATCTCAGTACGGCAGGCAGACACCTAATATCGATGTTGTTAGTCGGGGGAAGGGGGAGGGGGAGGGGGGAGCGGGGAGGGAGTGACTAAACACACGGCCTTTTGGTACCCTTCAAGTGCGCCTATCAACCCCATGACCCATGGGTCCTTTGCCTACCCCTTGTTCCCACCAGTGGGCTCTTCTGACCCATGGGTCTCGAGCGCCCGGATCCCGCCCGGGAAGCGCCATCTCCCCTTATGCAGCAATGTCTCCTTTCCCCTCCCCATCCGGCATGTGACACGGGGGGGGGAGAGCACGATGTGCGCCTAACCTTGTCAGCTGCCGCCTGCAGGCGCTCCTCGCGCACGGCCACACGGAACTTCTCCATTCTTTCCACCAACAGTGCCGCTGCCTCCAAAGCGCGCCGCTGCAAAAAGCTGCGTGACCGGTGAATTAGAAGGGGGGGATTTCTAGTGCAACCATTTATCGTACGTCCCAACCGAAATTCCTGTCACCCCTTCCCCGCTTCCCCCCTCCCCGGGCTCGTCTCCGAGATCCGTCCCCCGTGAGCGCAGCAGGAGGTAACCGCCACGTTGGACCTTCAGTTTCAGTTTAGTTTCAGTTTCAGTTTGCAACCTGATTACGTAAACAGCGACGATCCGATTGGTTCCGACACCCCGACAGCCGCAGGGATGTACGGCGTCCGCACCTCGCCCAGGGCGGGCCCGGTGAGTCCAGCTCCTCCCCGTCAGCGTCCTCGTCCGCATCCTCGTCCTCGTCATCGGAGGTACGGCAAAGGCCGGCCGCCCCTGTAACCTCCAGGGGTGGCACCACCTCGTCGATAGCGGCAGCGGCTGCCGCGCAGTGCCGCGCGAAGATCTCTGCGGGAACCTAAACAACAACGGTAACGGTAACGGTAAGAGCGGTAATACGGACTCCGTAGCTCTGTATGCAGAATCCCCCGACATTCGCATACATAAGGCCCTCAAGTTCGAGTATAGCAGCACCAGTTCGTTAAAGACTTATCAATCAGTTGCCGTACATACACCCCCCCTCTACAATATCCAGTACATCCGCACCCCTCTCCCCCCTTGCCTCCCTAACCCGCACCCTTCTCCCCCCTTGCCTCCCTAACCCGCACCCTTCTCCCCCCTTGCCTCCCTAACCCGCACCCCTCTCCCCCCTTGCCTCCCTAACCCGCACCCCCACACCTGCGCCCAGGTAAGTCCCGCATTCGAGTTGAGCGACCACTCCAACACTCCGCTCAGAGCACAGTGCATGATCTTCGCTCGCGGGCCTGGCAGGGAAAGGAGCTCCGAAACCCGGACGAGCATGACTACAGGGAAGGGCGGAGACAAGTACGGAAACGTAAACTGGTCTGATGTGGTAACATGACCCCTTGCGGGTTTCCACAGCCTTCCACTCCTCCGCCTATCCCCTCCCTCCCCTCCCTCCCCTCCTCCCCTCCTCCCCCTCCTGCCGTCCTAATGCCCCCTCCGTACGGGACCCGCCCAGAAGCCTTCACCTCGCAGCTCCCTCATCGTGTTGTGACCCGCCGCTCCCCCCGCCAGCAGGGCGGCGATGCGCGGCCCCGGCAGAGACGTCACCAGCGGCGGCAGCGGCAGCACATCTCCGGCGCTGTCCGCCAGCTGCCCGCAGACGACCCGGATGTCTTCGGCGACCGAGGGGGGGGGCGGCAGCAGCAGGAGACGCCGCATCCACTCGCGGGGGGGTGCAGGGGTGCCCTCGGGCAGTACGGCGGAGAGAAGGGAGGGCACACCACTGGCGCCCGCAAGGCCCAACTGAGTCACCGTCGAGAGGGAGGGAGGCAGCGGGATGTCGTACTTGGACTCCAGGACGAAAGGTACAACCTGTGGGTGCAGTACGGCAGACCGAAAAGGTAAAAGGGGAGTAGTACTTTGGGGCACTGAGGAGCTCATAAGGCCCTCACTCTGGGGCCGAGCATACGACGAGCAACCTGCACGGCAACATGAGATGGAGGGAAAAGCAATAACACACCTCCTCCGTACATGTTCCATACCTCGCTCTCTCAGGGCGTCAGGTGCATACATCGTGTCGCTATCCCGCTCCGAGACCATGTGCCCCCGGGACAGCAAACTTCCCTCTTCCTCTCTCCCTCCCCCCCCCCACGAGCCCCCACCTCCATCGCCTCCGCCTCCCGTGCCTCCAGGCCCAGCTGCGCCGCCACAACCCGCCTAAACCCCCACACGTCATCGAAATCCGCCGCGGCACCCGGGGCCGCGGAAGAAGACCGCCGGAAAGCTAGCTGCGAGGGACCGCCGTACTCGGTGCTGGCACCTATGCCGTACTCCTCGACTGTCATACCCAACACCGCTGATAGCATGCGCGCCAGAGGGGGACCCTGAACACCCCGGGGGGGGGGGACGAAAGGGGGGGAGGTATTCTTGGGTTCGGTACTCTCGGTAGCCGTTAGCGGGCTTGCAGAAGATGAGATGAGAAGATACGATGCCCCACCTTTCCCGCCTAGCCGCCCCCCCCCCGCACCTTGCCCCCCTCCCGCACCTTGCCCCGCCCGCACCTTGCCCCGCCCGCACCTTGCCCCCCCCGCACCTCCTTGCCCCCCCCCCAAACCCTTGCCCCCCTCCCACCTTGCCCCCCTTCCGCACCTTGCCCCCCCCCGCACCTCCTTGCCCCCCCCCAAACCCTTGCCCCCCTCCCACCTTGCCCCCCTCCCGCACCTTGCCCCCCCCGCACCTCCTTGCCCCCCCCCAAACCCTTGCCCCCCTCCCACCTTGCCCCCCTCCCACCTTGCCCCCCTCCCGCACCTTGGCCCCCCCCCCTACCTTGCCCCCCTCCCACCTTGCCCCCCTCCCACCTTGCCCCCCTCCCACCTTGCCCCCCCCCCGCACCTTGCCCCCCCCCACCTTGCCCCCCTCCCACCTTGCCCCCCTCCCACCTTGCCCCCCTCCCACCTTGCCCCCCCCCGCACCTTGCCCCCCCCCCCCACCTTGCCCCCCTCCCACCTTGCCCCCCTCCCACCTTGCCCCCCTCCCCGCACCTTGCCCCCCTCCCGCTCACGATCCCGGACGCTGGAGTGCACGCGAAGTGGCTGTGCCACCCCGGTTGCATGCAAGTACGACATCAGTGCCTCCGTGCTTAACTGCGACTGGACTTGCACTGTACGTCGCTGCGGGCAGTAGCGCAGGAGCCGATAGCCACCAGAGCTGGGTACACTAATGCCTTTATACACAATGGGCGGTTGGCGGTTAGGGGAAGGGCGGGAAGGGGAATACACTCGTGAAGGCAACATAACCCAAATACACAAGCAGCAAAGAGGGATGCACTCATGTGTATGTGTATGTGTATGTGTATGTGTATGTGTATGTGTATGTGTATGTGTGTATGTGTATGTGTATGTGTATGTGTATGTGTATGTGTATGTGTATGTGTATGTGTATGTGTATGTGTATGTGTATGTGTATGTGTGTGTGTATGTGTATGTGTATGTGTATGTGTATGTGTATGTGTATGTGTGTGTGTGTGTGTATGTGTATGTGTATGTGTATGTGTATGTGTATGTGTGTGTGTGTGTGTGTATGTGTATGTGTATGTGTATGTGTATGTGTATGTGTATGTGTATGTGTATGTGTATGTGTATGTGTATGTGTATGTGTATGTGTATGTGTATGTGTATGTGTATGTGTATATGCGTATCTGAGAGTACTGTGTGAAAACAAACTACCGATTTGACCGTTGCAAGGACGGAGAAGGGGCGGGAGGGGACTGAAGTACAAATATGCGCCCCCAAACTCCGGCCCCCTCCGCCGCACGCAGCTCAACGTAATGGGATAGCCCCAACGTAATGGAAGTCGGACGCAATTCTGTACGGCACGTCCGGCAGAGGCCCTACGTGCGGAGGGGTCGCACACTGACCCAGAATGGGTTTCGGCAGCGGGGTGTCATCTCCATCGTAGGCATCCTCCACATCACCGTACAAATAGTACGGCGAGGACGAGCTGACGACGGCTATTAGCTTGCGCTCCTTGGAAGGGAAGCCACTGCCAGCGCGTCGTACCTCCCGTACTTCTTCCACCATGGCCTGTGGAGGACGAGCACGAATAGCAGCTAAGTACGTGTGTTTACAAGGTACGGCAGTTACCCCATTCCTTTCCCGCCGTACACCCACCACCGCAAACCCCGCTTCGATCAGGCTGTTGAGGTGCCGCCGCAGGCTGCTGGCGGCCCTCGGAAAACCCGCCTCCGCCACCCCCGTGTGCGGGGCCATGGGGTTGAGGCCGCAGTGCTGGCAGAGAACCAGCGCGTCAAACCCCACTGCCTCATAGAACTCGCCGATCTGGATAAAGGGGAGGGGGAGGGGGAGGAGGAGGGGAAGGGGAAGGGGGAGGAGGAGGGGAAGGGGGAAGGGGAAGGGGGCGAGGTGGAAAAACCCGTACCAGCTAGTGCTGATACTTGAGAGACGAGCACTAACTACCCTTGAGGGTTGAATGATGGCTGACGTCGTACAAAGCAGGGAAAGTGGAAACGAGCTGGGACGTAAACCAGGTGGTCGCCGAGGCCGCGAATTAAAGCAGTAAAAGGAAGAAGCCGTGATTATGTGTACTATCGGCCTTATCGCTGGCGGCGATGTGAAAGCCGTGCTGAGTCCGAGGCGAAGCTGACCTGACTGCTGGCGCTGGTGCTGTCATGCGAGTGCTCCTCCCTACCCACCCGTAAAGGGAACCTGCACGCGCCTGAACCAGAACCCAACCAACCCATCCGCCCAACCCGGCCAGCCCGAAGCGCGCGTGTAGCAACAGAAGCAAGGGGGGGGGGGGATTAGACACATGAATATTCCAATGGGGGCTGCTCGGCCCGCACTTCCCTATCCCTCACCCCCACCCTCACCCCCACCCTCACCCCCACCCCCACCCTCACGAGCACCACAGCCGTAGGGTGCTTCTTCTTTGTCGCCAGGAACGTGTCATAGCACTGCACCCGGCCGCGCGCCCTTGGCCGCGTGACGCCCAGCGGGTGGTTCCAATCCAAGCTGGCGACGAGCAGCCCCAAGCCAGGTCTGGAAGGGGGCGGGACGAGCGCGTGGGTGCGGGGGAACCAGCCGGCAGGGGGAGCGAGGGGTGTACGACGCCCGCAATACAGCATCCATGTTCATGATTTGACATGCGCCGTACGGATTTCAACCTTCTTGTGTTTCGAAGTGATGCGACCTCTCCTCTCACCGGTCGATTGATTCCAGGACCTTCCGCCAGTAAGCCGCGGCCTCTGAGGAGATGACGGCATCCGATTTGTCCCCCCCTGGACCGCCAGCTCCGCGACCACCAGTCCCATGGGTCGCTGCCGCTCGAGCACCGCGACGAGCTCCGGATGCACCGCTGGAGCCATAAGACATGCTACCGATGAAGTTAAGGCCGTGGGATGATGTCGTACTTGTGTCGTGTCGTTGTACGGTGCTGCGGACGAGGCTTCCCGTTGGTACAGCAGCGGTTTTATGAATGCCCTGGCAAAAAAACGCCGCCCCGAAACCAAATCCATGGCGATACGGAGCTGGACAGCAGTTTTGGAAGGCGACGGAGGTAGCGTGGGGAATCCCTATGTGCGATTGGGAAAGGGACGGGCGGCCTCCAAACAAACAGGTTTGCAACAAGGCTGCTGCTGGCGGGGTCACGAATCCTGTTTTAAAAGGAAATCTGCAGCGGGCTGTCTGGTCAGCTGAAATGTTTGAGGGCCTGGCGCGGCAGCTGGCGGAGGGCCATTGAAGATGCCATCGTTGCAGACTTCGCGAGACGCCGCCGCTGCTGCTTTCGCGCAGCGCTGATACAGTTCCGAGCAGGGGCTTGGGCGATGATCCAGTCATTAGGTATAAAAAGCAGATGCTTTT
Organism: Volvox africanus; assembly: GCA_030268105.1. Lineage (NCBI taxonomy): Eukaryota > Viridiplantae > Chlorophyta > Chlorophyceae > Chlamydomonadales > Volvocaceae > Volvox > Volvox africanus. The sequence goes on along the minus strand of BSDZ01000014.1, from coordinate 1,164,487 downwards.
GTAGATCAATTTCCCTAACTGACCTATCTGGTCGCTTTGTGTAAGCCTAAAAGTTGAGTTGCTTCTGATTAAAGCATCAGTAATGCAGTCCGCAAACAGATAAAGACCAATAAGACATTAGTCGAGAACGATTGATGTCGGAAAGATGTTCCGAAAGAAAATCACAGCTCCATCGCACGACGGATTGCGCCACTCCAAACTATTACAGGAAGACCTTGCGCAATGACCTTATTGAAAAATGCTTACTCGCGCTCATAACTGTCCCCACTCAGCCGCCCCTCGGAGCAAATCCTGGGGTATCAACTGCCAGGGGTATCAGACGCACTGCAAGACTACAATACGAAGGACAAAAAATGACGCATAAAGGAAATTATACCCGTGACTGCATGTAGCATCAAAAGGTCACAAAATTAGAAATGCGAGAGTTTATAGTCGAAGCATCGCTTGATGGTCGTACGATTTGGGGTTACATCTGTTCGATAATTATCGGGCAATAATATCCGCGCCAAGATGATTGACTCTATCCACATGTTATTGGTATACTGCGCCTATAAATTCGATGATTCAGATTGGAATCTTCTTTACAGTAGCGGCTGTATCACCGCCAAAATTGAAGCAGCACAGGCAAATTCATTTTGAACAATGGTAATCGCAAGATCGGAAAATTATTACACTTTTAGCTTCACAATATGCATCATCATCATAGAATTTTGAGATGCAAGTAAAGTACATAATACCGCAGGGTTGGTGACGCGGAACGGGCAACTTCGCGATACGCACAGCTGTCTGGATATGATAACCAACGCCATCTACAGTTTTAAGATATATCATATGGTGTGAAGTAGAACCGCGGATGCCGGTGTACAGGATAGATGTGCGAGGTCATTTGATACTGCCTCGCGAGCGCGCATCAGAGCGGCTTTCTTGCAAGCGCAGTGAGGGCAGAGCATCATGAGATGCTATGAGAAGCCGGCGGAAACTAAGCCTGGTCGATGTCTGACCACTGAACTGCATGACATTTGGGTCGTGATACGGGTCGTTGCTGGTGGAATGAGACCCATACGCGATATTCCAATTAAAAGCTGCTGGTTAGGATCCATTTGCTGACTCGTATGCACCATTAGGCTCCCGGAGCAATCTTAGATTCACAGTTGGGGCCCTGTCCGTAATACCCTTTTTGTTGAATTTCACTGCAAGACTTTCCATATACGCAAACCTCTTAGTCAAAGAACGAACGCAAATATGAGCCTTTGGGCACTCCAGCCTTTCGCCATGTCAGGACTTATACTAAGCTTTATTCCAGGCGTAAGTATGCCCAGTTTTCAGTCGCTTACCTGTACCACAGGTAAAAAATGCAGACCGCAACCTGTACCCTTGGATCCTGGGGTATGACTCTCACTTATTTTAAAAAAGCTGCCGCCACCCCTTCTGCGGGACACGCTCCCAGACACAAGGGAAAAGCCCTGGCCAATCGACCCTCTACCCACGTTAAGGTAGTAAATGCACCACCTCCATTTGCCTTCCGTCCCTGAAACCCGGTGGTCATCACTTCAGGGACTCCTCAATGTCTTCGCCAGCTGCCCAGGCTACCCAGTTCGCCACTACCTCATATCGGCTGGACTGTATGAGGGCGAGACCAGCCATAGCTACCGCCCAGGGTGCCTCCAATCTGCTGCGGAGACTGGGGCGACCAAGTCCTCCTTAATGGCACTTGGGCCCATCCGAAGTGCCTCGATCCTCCAGCATTGCCTGGATCCACATTGCCACCTAGCCGACTGTAACGTAGAGTTACGACGGTGCCTTTGTAATGCCGGGAACTCCTCAGGCTTGCCTCAGCCTATCAGAACGGCTGCCCAAGCCGGGAGCGCCTCAATTCGGATAATACAAATACAAATACAAATACAAATACAAATACAAATACAAATACAAATACAAATACAAATACAAATACAAATACAAATACAAATACAAATACAAATACAAATACAAATACAAATACAAATACAAATACAAATACAAATACAAATACAAATACAAATACAAATACAAATACAAATACAAATACAAATACAAATACAAATACAAATAAAAATACAAATACAAATAAAAATAAAAATAAAAATAAAAATAAAAATAAAAATAAAAATAAAAATAAAAATAAAAATAAAAATAAAAATAAAAATAAAAACAAAAATAAAAAAACCCAAGTACAAAAGCACAAACACAACATACAACATACAACGAACCTCTGGGAGTGCCCTATAGCCAAGGCGGTGCGTGAACAGGTTTACAGGCATCTGCCATTGCCGTTATCAGCCACCATTAAAGGGGGCATGACCAGGCAACACCTATGGCTTGTCCAAGCACCTCCCGGTTGCGAGCAGGTCCCTTGGGACGTGATTGCCATGGCTGCTTTATCTTCTATGGAGTATGGCAGGTACTGTCTCCGGGCGGCAAGCCTGTAACAAAGGCAACAGGGGCCTTCTACCCACGGACGGCAGCAGCAACAACAGACCCACACAGCAGAGCAGGGACCCCGTCAACGGGCTATTACTGACTCCTTCAACCGTTCAGGGGGGCTCAATCAAGAGGAAGAGGAGGCTGCAAACACCCATCCAATCATCTCTACGACACAGCCAACAATGGACACTCCAACACAAACAGCAGCCTCACCCCTGGACCGTGCGCGAGCCCGCACAGTTGCCGACTTTTGGGCACGCTTGCATTCTTTGCAGCGTTGGGTATCCCTCACTATGGCTGGGATCAAGTGGGACCACAACATCCCATCCTAGCCATAGTTGGCACGCAAATGCGGTGTGCAGTTCCGGTTGACATCACCGGCCATGGAGCAGCAAGAACAGAGCAGGGGCTTTAAGACAGGAGTTTTGAGGAGGAGGTTCTGGTGGAGGAAAGGGGTAGAGAGTCAGGGAGGTGGAGACAAGGGGAGGACGGTCTAGTTCGTGAGGAGGGGAAGGGAGAGGGTGGAGGGTTTCGTGGCTAGAGGTACCTGTGTCGAGCCTTCGGGTCCTTAGGGTTTTGGGAGGGGTCAGCGAGAGAGGTCTTTCCTTCTTGTGCAGTGCAGATGTTTGTGGGGCCAGCTTTGGGTGGGGCTTTCTAGGGGGGCGCCAGTTTGGCTTATCATCCCCCCTCCGCCTCTTGATGGGTTCTTCCGGCTTGGCTGTGTAAGAGTGTGCTTTCCTGCTGGTGTTTCTCCTCTGAGGGGATCTGTGTGTGTCTGTCAGGCTCTTGCCAGGTCAGTCTTGGGTTAGAGGAGAGGGTTCCCCTTCCTTTGAGCAGCTAGTCGTCCCCCATTTTCCGTTGGGTCCTTCCGTGGTTTCTTGGTGCTCCTCAGTGCTCTGTTAGTGGCCAGGCGAGAGCCTCTGAGGTTTCGCTGGCCCAAGTGAGAGGGGGAGCACGTGGCAAGACAGACAGACAAAGCCACGTGCTCCTCCCCTGCGCTGTGGCTCGGTCCGGTGAGTACCCCCGGTGCTCGCCTTTGAAGGGTGAGTCGCCCACAGTGTAACACCCATACATACATACAACATATATAAACCAAGTGAAATGAAGTAACATTCGCCAGATACCTAGCTGCGGGTGATTACTTTCATACGAAATGCTACATACGCTAAAGGCAGACAGACAGGGTGCTGGGTGGCGCTGATGGCGGTGCGGCCTGCTTCACCGCTCCGACGACTCGCCCCCTGCCACATGGTCGTACAGCACTCGTACTAACATCAGCTGCTACACCCTGGTCCCCAGGCATTACATACGGTAATCTGGATCTCAGCTGGCTAGTGCCCACTGGCCACAGCGCAACCTAAACGACCTACAGCAGCGCCCCTTTCCCAGGGCGCCACAGGGGGGTTGCAGAAGATGCTCGAAGGTGGTGGTTCATTTGGCGGATAACCTGATCCTCCTGGACGAGCAGCAGCAGTGTAGCGGCGGCAGAGGGGGCAACACGCTTGACGGTACCTCTTCGCGGGGGACTCCTCGGGGAGGAGGATGCGGGTGCCTAACTTGTGGGTTGTGTATGTGTAGGTAAAACATATCGATGAAAATAAGGTTGGTTGGGTTGATTGCTTGGTTAGTTGGGTTGGTTGATTGCTTGGTTGGGTTGATTCGCTCCTGGAATGTTAGCAAGTGCTACTATAGGTGGACGAGTGGACACCTATACGAAAATCAGCAGCTGTAAGAGGCCGTGGTACCTCTCCATCACCCTGCCCCCTCGGCCCCTGCCCTCCCTTGCCCCCTCGCCCCCTGCCTTCCCTTGCCCCCTCGCCCCCTGCCCCCCCGCCCCCTCGGCCCCTACCCTCCACCTTACCGTACCAACTCCACAACGACGCCATCCAGCCCGAGTACGTCCCCCAGGTCCACGCAGATCTCATCGGGCGTACAACCTGGTGAGTGAGAGCTCGTACTCATCAAACATGTCGCACAGGAAGCCGAACCGTTGCTTCAGAGAAGAGGCTGCCTCCCGGTTCCGGCGGTAACAGTAAGAGGGGCGGCCATTGGCTAATCTTCCTCAGGGGCGGGCGGAGATTAGGCGAGAACACGCGGTGTTGATGAAATGGACTGATTCAGCAACCGCCAACTAACACGTTGCAACCGACGAGTTGTATGTGCCATTTCATATGGCCACATGAGTTTAAGCTAGGGAAACAAATTGTGTGTATAATGATGCAGAAGAAGGCCGCAGAAGGTCGCAGAAGATCGCAGAAGGTCGCAGGAATACGGATAATAGCAGCCGCAGCCGGTGCGCGGGTGCTTGCCTGCCTCCATGCGTACGGATCGGCTGTCGTACGCACAACCTTCCCCATGCCCCACGAGGAAATGGCGCCGACGGCGGCTGTCAAAATGATCTGACGGCCGAGGGACGGAGGAATGTCATTGACTTGCCCACACGCAAACTTAGCAACTAAGCACATGCAAGCAAATACCAGTTAAACGAAACTCCGCACTGACTTCTGCCAACTGACTTCTGCCAACGGTCACCAGTCGTGTTTGGAGGGGTTGGCCATCAATGCATCACATCGCTGTAAACACACTCCGCGAGAAGTATATGAATGATGCCTAGCCACCGACCGACCAGCGCAACTCCCACACCGCCCAATGCCCGTAGTCCGTACCTTGTCCATCTACTCCAACTGCCGATAGCGTTTGGAAGAACAAACGGCGCTTTGTGAAATCCTGTCGTGTTCGACAACGCATGGCGCACCAATATACATTCACAACCACTCGCAGCTGTGAGGGCCATTCATTACTTCCTCCTCTTCTCCTTCCACAGCTGCAGTACTGAATCCATGAGGCTACCGTGAAGGGCAGCAGGCCTCTTATCTCTGCCGTTCCTGTCGCGCACATCTGTGCGAGTGGCTTCCGACAGTACAGGTGATAAACCTGTTGATGCTGCTGCTGGTGAACTACTTGGCGCCGCACGCTGCACGCTACAGTTAGTAATGGACACTGCAAATTACCAGAAGGCATATGGGGAAGCCGGCTGATTGGCTGATTCTGATATCTGAGCAGGTGGCCCCTTCTGCGGCTTGCACAGCCTTGCCGCGCTCTCAAAACGTGACAGCACCAAAAGGGTACGCTTCTGGCGGGGTCAGGGGCCAGCCCCTCTCCTCCAAAGTGTCATCGTTGAAGACATAGAATGTGTTTATCAATGTGTCCGTTCATCTTCCTGCCATGCCGGGGGCCATGTGCATCTGCATCTGCATCTGGATCTGCATCTGCTGGCTCCGTCACATCATATTGACTCGGCTAGCTCGTCGTTCAGGAAGCGTGACATTCAAGTTATGTCAGGGATGGTGAAACAACAGGTCGCCCATCGTGTCGCGGTTATGGATGAATGCAGCGAAATAACTTAGAGTATAACCGTCAGTTATATGAATCCAATCAGGAGAAGATCCACCCGATATTAAGATCTCATCAGTCCCTAGAACGGCGCGTCTTGTTTCAGTTGGTTGTCGTTCGCTTGCAATTGTCCTCAGCGATACCACGGGCAGCACTGCAAAAGCTGCCTGTGCAAGAATGTCCGGCACTCGGGACGTTGCTTTCAAAGTGTTTCGATGTTGCTGCTTCAAAGTGCGCTGCGAATACATACATATACACGCTGCGGGCGGCATCGCAGCGCACTTTGTTGTTACTTAACTGCCCCAGCAGCTGCCTGCGTGGTGGTACTTGGGGTACCTGTGTGCAGATGGCGCTGCTGGAGCGAGTGCTGAACGCCAAGGACAAGTACGAGGTGTTAGGAGTAACCAGTACTGCCACCTTCAGGGATATTCATTTGGCTTACCAGAAGGTTCGTTGCGGGGTCTGTTGCGCGTCAAGGGTGTCGTACGGTACCCATTCCGGTAGCCTTCTTTGGGCCAAGTAGGTGGGGAAGGCACCGCATGCACCTATCCAGACAAGATGGCTTTGGGACGAGGCAAATCAGGGCCTTATGTGCGCAGGCCTTATGCGTGTGAGCCTTACTTAGTTGTATGCAGTTGGGTTGCAGTTATTTAGTTTTATGCAGTTGCTTTCTTCCGTTAGGCTCGCCCCTAGCTTCCATCGCATCGCTGCCTGACATAATCGTAAGGCGCTGGTCCGAGACGACATGGAGCCGACATGCTTCCTACTCTCCCCTTACTGCTGGCTGGTTGTGTGTGTTTGGGGGCCATATGGGCACCCGGCATGCACCCAGGCACCTCGTCCCGGGCTCCAGCTGCTTCCAAATGGGCATGAAAAACAGCAATAGTCAATTGACAACAATATACTCAACTTTTTTAATCCCCCTTTCGCATACCGATGTTTGCACACACGTATGTGAACTCCAACACAGTGTGCCGAGGAGCTATTCCCGTCCAAATCCGTCAACGTCATCTGCGCGTATGCATTCGAGCGAGTATGCGCCGCGTACGACCAGCTTTCAGATCCTGTAAAGCGCGCCTCCTATAACTTCGACATAGGACTGATGACGCTGGAGGTGGGTCTGGGTCGTGCCTGGTGGGTGGTTCGGTCCGCAGCGGACATTAGCGAACGGAAGGGGTACCTATTAATATACAATTTGATAGGTACGGAAAAACAGATACCTAAAATACGGTTGAACAGGTGGTTATTGGTTACTACTGCTACCTTGCAGTTTCACCAAATGCGTTAGGTTATGCGTAATGCATGCAACTACTGTTAATGGAAGGGAGGGGCTGACAAATGACTTCGCAGATCTGCGGAATACAGCGACTTGGTGCCAGGTGTACAAACAAGTGACGTCGGTCGTTGCAGTCGTTCCCCCCATCAACGTGATCACTCAGTACTTCTACCGTACCTGTCTTACTGCCGTATATCCCAAATCCCCATGCCAGCCACACTCATAGACTCCGTACCACGTCTTGCTGATGGTGCAAGGTCTGGGAACCGAGTACCTGGTGTGTGTGCCTTCTCCCCTCTACTGCTGCTGCTTTGCAGAATGCCGCTGCCGCTGCCGCTAGGTGGAAGGAAGAAACAATGGCTGCTGCTGGTGTCGGTGCGTTCTATGAGTTCATTGCGTCGGCCGCTGGTGGTGCTATTCCTGAGGACCAGCAGATGGCGGCAGCAGCAGCGGATGCTTCAACTTCCGCTGTGAGGAGGCCGGCCGGCAGCGGCAGCGGCAGCGGCAGCGGCAGCACCCGGGAGTTGGGTCTGTCTCACCTTCCTGCTGCCGTCCGCACCCGCACCTCAGCCATGCCTATGATGGGCCCCGATACCACCAGGGGCGTCAGCGGTCGGCGGCGGGACCACCTCCTGGGCGTAGGTCTGGTGGCAGCTGGTGTGATCACGATGTGCGCCATACGGGTTATGGCGCTACTGAATTCTCGCCGCGCGGGTTCATCCGGATCCGAATAGCCAATCAGTTCCGGGCCAATCAAGGAGAAACGAAACAATATAAGGCCACCACAAATGCAGCGCATCATGGGGGTTCCAGCACCCGCTTGGGAGAGGAAGGGGCTGCAGGCGCCGGCTGCAGGAGTGGTGCTGCGTGTGTAGCCGACAGCCTCAACCGCGGCTCATCGTGAAGTGAAGTAGGCGCACATGCACACAGTGCCTGTTGCAGGGTGACCCGTCACTATCCTCATCCTCATGTTCATCATCATAGTATTCATGGTCAATAACACCATTATCGGTAGGTAGCACGACGAGGAACGGATGTGAAGTCCGCCGGCTACCGTTGCTGCTGATTATATATCTGCTGGTTGTGGTTGGTGTAGAGGCGTTTGAAGGTTGACGACAGTAGTCTAGCGCCAATTTTCAGTTTGCAAATGAGTGTTAGCTGCCTCTGCAGGGTCTTGCAGGGAGTCTGTGTTTCTGCAATTTAGGGTTTTACTCGAGGAACCAGAAATTTACTAATTGCTACTGCCGTACATTCCGGAACGCTATCGAGACTCAACTATCGAGAATATATTCACGAGGTATGTGTGTCCTCACGGCCACCCGACCAACAGTCCATCTCGTCAGTGCACACTTGCACATCGCGGCAGACTTTTCATTACCCCCTCATCCGTGGGCAGCTGTCCTCATAACACCCTCCGAATGTGCTGGGGCGGGAAAGGAGGGGTCCAAGTGTACAACATCATTATATCAGAACCAAAGACCCGTTCGTGGACGCTGCAGCCGACAACTACTGAGATTGCATCGGACATGTCGGTAGCCGCGACTGCAGGGCTAGCTAGTAGAGCCTGAACTAAACGATTACCTGCAGCACCTAGGAGCAACTAGACCAGCAGCGATTTGGAGCTGTCGTGCGCCCACCATGTCGTGCCCTTCTCGCCCGTGGACCTTCTACCCCACCCACCCATTGTCTGGACACACAGAACATAGCTGCAAGATCCAGCCATCTCCATCCGGACTTACGCTCGGAACGGCCCCAGCTACTCACGCCGTTCAGGTCCCTCGTCCCTTCACCGCAACCTTCCCGGCCTGCGTATGTCTATGAATCAGGAGCTCCGCAGCACCGTCATTGTGCTCGTCCTGATTGCACTACGTCTCAATGTCGCCGTGTTGTTGTTGTTGTTGTCTTCGACACGATGATGGCGTGGGGCCTAGCCACCAGTCCACATCCTCTACTGACTTCTCCGTCCTCCGCCACCAGCCGGGCCACGGCGTGAGTATGCCGGCCTGCCTATCCTCCTCCCCACCCGCTAGCCAGTCCAGGAACGGGGGGTTCTCCCGGATCCATTTGGCCGCCGGCTGGCAGCAGATAGTGGCCATTGTGCGGATGCGGTGGAACTTTCGGCCATTGGTGGCGGTGCGCAGATAGGTGTATGTCAGGCGGGACAGGACGGTGTCAGAGCAACGCAACAGGCGGCCGAGAGTAGATGGGGCGGCAGTGGACAGCTCGAGGCCCCTGCAATCGTGGCAGCGTTGCAGCCAGGAGTGTTAGGGATCTCGGTGTGTGTATATGTGTGTGTATGTGTACGTGCGTGTGTGTGTGGCGGTACTTCATCATGAGTAGCCGTACGGCCTTGTGCCCCGCAGCCCGTACCTCGCGCAGCAGTTACAACCGTCACGACATCAAACTAACGACCGCAACCCCAACTCCCTCCCACCATACTTGCTCGCTCCCCCTTCCCTCTTGCCTCTCGAGATCCCCCTTCTGCAATGGCCAGAGCGCGCTGCCCAGCTCCCCCGCCCTCACCACTTGCTGGGCAGCGCGCTCGCAGCCTCGTGCAGCAGACCGATCCGGTGCCTCAGAGTGGCGGTCGACAGCCCCAACAGGACGGGCTGTGAAAGCACCATGGCGCGCACGAAGTCTTCTGACCTGCTGCCGCCAAGGTCCGAAGGAGAAACAGCGGCGAGTGAGGGAGCGGGGGAGCGGGGGAGTGAGTAGGGGGACGCAGATTTGCAACGGAATAAAGAAAGCATCACTGCAGACACCCAAGGTAGCAGTCGCGGTAGACCTACGGAGACTGCCGGAGACGAGGATTGCCGAGAGAGGGCGAAGAGGAGGGCGAAGAGGAGGGCACACAGCTGGGTTTAGATGGAGGTAGCTGCACCGTCATCAGCTGCAACTCCCCGGGCAAAACCCTCATCTGATTGTCCGCATTACTAATACCATACCATCGCCACTGCGGCAGCGACAGCTGCAGGGGCGGTGGCGATGATTCCCGCCAAAAGGCAGTTATGGTATCTGGGCAGGTATGTCCGTGCCCACACTGCCCCAAACCACTTCCCACCCTGTTTCGACCTTCCCCCCCATTCACGCACGCACTTGTCCAGCTCCTGCACCAGCAGCACCACCCGCGCGCCGACCGCCTCTGGCGCTGTCCCCATCATCGCCGGGAAACGGCACACGATCCTAATCAGGTCGCTCCGAGGCAGTTGGAGACGCACGTTCAGGTCGGCCAATTTTGACAAGATGCGGTCAGTGGTCTGCGGCGCGACATGCGGCGGTAACGCCCGGGGGCGAGGAAGCATGTCCCGAAGGGTGCGCCGAAGGGAGTTCGTTACGGTGCGGCCATCACCCGGATGAGTATGTGTCGACCGCATACAGCTGCAATTGGTGGGGTGCCGCACAGCACCACTACCACCACCACTACACACACATACACTTTTACTTCACCCTACCTAGAGGGTGCAGACTGCCATCATGCGCGTCATCAAGTGCGTCATCACGGGGTGTTACAGCTTAACCCTCGCAACCACACCACCTCCCGGGCGCAACCTTGCTTCCAATGACCCGTGGGTCTCCTACACATCCGGTGACGGCTCGTCTTACCCACAGACTGAGCCGCCAGGTACCAACAACCCCCATCACTCCGCGCTGCCCTGCAGTTTCCAACCCTCACCAGTTGCAGCGCGTGCGGGCAGCGCTGGGCGATACACCTGACCGCCTCGGTCCCCAGGGCGTCACGTAGCTCCGAAACCCGGCCGCTCAGCACAGCCGGTGTCGTGGAGGCCATGAGCTTGCGCCAGCTATCTTACGAGAGGGCAGCGAGACATCGAGAACAGAAGGCGGCAACGACTCAAGCAAGGGGGGTTTCACAACTCATTTCATGTTTTGTCGTTCAGTACACATCTACACACATATGTATACATAGAGAAAAATAGAGAGAGAACGAGAGCTATACGAGCTTACCAACCTTTCAAATACTACCGGTCTCTGCGCTCATCTGCTGTACAAACCAAACGCGGCCTGGGAGTGAAGGCAAGCAACATGAGGGCCGGAGATGAAGGCCATACTTGTTGTACTTCACCACCCACCAACCAGATTATGAGCACGAGGCGACAACAGGCCGTGGGCAAAGCGGGCGGCTGCGGCCCAAGTGCGGTCCAAGTGCCGAGGAGTGCGGCCAAGACGACTAAACCAGAGCGAAACCTGACATTGCTGAAGAAGGATTCCATTCCTAATTAGGATGTCGGCGGCTGGTGTCGTACAAGGTCGTACAAGGTAAAGTAGGACTCTGCCAAGGCCACTATAAAGAAGGAAACGCATTCAAAGCCGTAATGAAATAGATTGTTGGCGTTGCAGCTGGTGGTGATACGGTGCCGTCTCGTCGTAACGTCGTGATTCGCTGTGAGAACCTAGCTGCTGGTGCTGCCATGCACGTGCTCCTCCCTTCCTCCCCTTGCATAACACTCCCCGACCCGACCAAACAACCACCTCCCACCCGGACTAGCCTATCGACCCCGCGCGAGCCAGCTGACTGAAACACGAAGTCACGCGAGCTCACGAGCCGAGTCGGCAGCGAGAGCAGTGCAAACGGCAAGGACATGCACATGCGGCAGGGAGGGAGTAAGCACAGGCACAGGCAAACCAACGAAGGGGCCCAAACAGTGCACCGACAAGCAGATATTGCGACGGAAGGATGGTGCACCGGAAGAAGCCGTGTAACAGAAGTTGAAAAGGCTTTCGAAAACGAGAAACAAATTAATTATTCGCTTTTGTGAAATGAGAGCTGAAAAGAAGGGAGTAAATAGTTGTTGATGAGTACGACATAGTCAACAGAATGAAGGAGATAAAAAACACATGGTTATAAGATGTGAAGTGGCGGGCTGGGGTTACATACCCGGAATGAGATGGTGGCCGTTAGATAAGTGCCACAAAATTACAATGCCGGGGCAAGGTAGTGGGAGCCGGTTAGGGGGGACCTCATGGAATAGGGGCGATCGAAAGAGCATAAAGCTTCGCATCAAGCTTCCCCTAATGAGCATACCCCTATGGCGTTGCAGTTGGGACTCGCCGCTCACCCTCCCCTCCTCGGGTAGTGCTCTTCCTCGCTGACCAGAACCTCCTCTACCGCCCCGACGGCCCCGATGGCTGAAGCCCAAGCCCCTTCTCTCTCTGCCCTCCCACGTCTCACCTCCCTGTGGGCGGTTTCAGCTGGCTGGGGAGTAGCTGCAGCTCCCGAAGCAGCAGTGTACGGAGCTCGACGTCGCGAGAGGGAGAGGCGCCCACAGGTAGCGGCGATCCAGCCACGGACGCCAGGCGGGGCCGCCCGCGAAGTCGGCGGACAGAACGCAGCGGCAGCGGAGGGATGGAGACGGACTCTTGCGCTCGGTGAGTGGTAGCTTCTGTGGAAGTGCTGCTGCTCCCATCGTTACCGCTGTTCTCGCTGCTTGCGCTTGCCGTCCGGGATTTCTTCTGGCATTTGGGGGGGCGCCCCCGACGGCTTGGCAGCTCCGGCTGCTGCGCGTCAACGTCAAGCTTTTGGTAATGTCCCGTTATAGAATGTCCACCTCCACTGGCGGGCCCCGATTCTCCCAAATCTGTATTTGAGGCTGTGGAAGGTACCTCGGCACAAAGGTCGGGAGCGTCGCAGGGCCTATCATGGCCATGATGTAATGGTTTCGGTTGCCTACGGCTATGCCGGTCGGGTTTGGCATGGTCCTCGCTCCCATAACCTTCAAAACTCCCCAAATTATTCTTTTTGCAGTGCACTAAAACCAATCTAGGTCCTTTGCAGAAGTCTGAGATGCAAAATGGGAAACGGAAATCCTTGCACTGCCCGCCTATATGTGGCCCCGATTGAATTGCACGTGGCAGGGACGAAAAGGTAACCGGCAGCATCAAGACCCCGTCCCTACAGGAAGCACCGTTCAGGAGTCACAGATCTTCGAGGCACTAGAACAAGCACTGCAACAAAGAAGCTACCGATATGCCACTCCAAGTTTTAAAATTACAGATATGAGCGTAATTGATGACATCCGATGACAAGTGTGCTATTCCTGTAGGGGACCTTATTGGGTAGGCACGCTCAAGGGCTTGGTCTCCCAGCTGGGCAGCGAGGGTAGCTAGGTCTCCAGGGCAGCTAGATCTCCCGGTCGAGCATAGGTTTCGCAGAATGAGAAGGCTGTTTCCTGCACGATAGTACAGTAAGTCGTACAGTACCCTGTCGTAACGAGTAAATTGTCACTCCACAGCAATTTGCCCTGTTGTGACACATTATGCTACACTGATTTACATTCATATCTAGGAAAGCATAACAATTTTTAAATCACCGAGTTTAATTTAGGAATAGCAAACAACAGCCGCACAGATGAGTAGAATCCATTAATCTGCAATAATTACGGATGGATAACGCAAATGAAAATAATCTGCAGCCGCAACAGCATGGTGTACTTCAAGACGGAGCGGCGGCCCAACAAGCGGCCCAGCCGCCAGCAAGGGCAGCAATAGATCTTGATAACATAGTGGCATACCACAACGTAGCAGCTGTCACACTGAACTTGGCTGCAGAGAATACGTACTCCGAGCCTGATCGCTTACGCAGCCATGCCAATACCGACGAGATTCTCTTCTGGTTTAACCGGCTCAAGGACATCCTTAGGATGACCTACCATTCCATCTATGCTGTATCATCTGGAACAACTGTACGCAGTGATGGACACTGCATGCAAATGATGCCCACGCGCATGCTCATGCGCTTCTTTGAAAACAACTTTGAAACAATCAGTCGAAGGCTACGGCGCCAACCCAACCGGTTCGCAATTGCGAGGAGTGCCTTAGAATCAGAAGTCTGGCGAGTTATTATAGAGGTCAAGAGGATTCATGGCGTTGAACCCGAGACAGTGCCATTAACAGGGTGAATCGGAGGGTGTTCACGCAGGCCGGGGCAACAGGGGCGCCCAATCGCCCAACGTACCAGCCATACCATACGGCCGGATATCAAGCGTCGCTTATGCCGCAGCACCCAGCTCCAGCAGTGTATCACACTCAATAGCAACCGCTCAACACATTCCCCACGGCAGCCCATGGCCGTGGCCGTGGTCGCTTCAAGAGGGTCGAACTTCTAGAACGCCAAACAAGATGGTAGCAGGCGCAATAGCTGTTAGGCAGGTATCGTTCTCGGCGTACAGAGACCAGCAGTTGTTTTCTCGGCGAAGAATTGAGGCGTTTTTCCCTACTATTAGGCGAAGCAGGTCATAAGGGCCGTCTAGGTGAGACAAAGACTCCACGTAGGAGTCCTGATGATGATAATACCGACCAAAAATGGTCTTGAATCCCCCGAGTTCTAACAGGGGCGAATTTCTATTATGCATTATCAGCATGATAATGCCTGAAAGGATGGCAATTATGTTTTGGTCCTTACAGACTATGCTGCGTGATCAACGCAACCCACCAAAGGACTCGGCGTTCCAGGGCCTGAACTAATAATTTCCAACTTGCAAGGGGAGCCTAATCCGAACAAAATATGATACAATATTTTATGAGGATTAATCTCTAAAATCCAAAAAAATTGTCTGTGCTAAAGATAATCTAAATTTTAGAAATTCGGTAGCCAGATGGAGATAAATCAGAATAATGAATTGTCCGATAATGGGCAAAGCCACATGTTGGCAATTTATTGCGACTGTTAAATCATCCTTAGGTATCAAGGAACATAAAGCCGAGAGTTTGCCATATATTATTTAAAATGACATAGAAAGATAGACATAGCGCAGTCACTAGGGATTGGAGCTCCGGAACCAAGTCTGGTGTAGGCAGTTGTTCTGGTCGAACATCAACAGTGACATTGTACCACTGTAGCGGTCTACACTAATAGGTACGACACTAGAGTCTGTTCCGAATGAAGTGTCGAAGTAAAAATGTAGATATTCTGGCTATAACCAGCGATTAGAAGTTGTGTCGTCGCGGTTTGGCAGGTTAGAGTGCCGCGCAACCGCTAACAGTATGATAGCTAGCAACCGTTTGACTTAGTGTCAGAGTACATGGCTCCGACTCATCCCCTCAAATAGGCCAGACATCAATTAATTAATACTATTGTTCGCAGTCTTTGAATGTAATATTATGGGAATAAATTGGTCAAGACAATCGGTAATGAAGTGGTCATACGACTTCACCAAATATGTGGCAAACATCTGAGACTGCCACACCCATAGCTACATCTATGAGACAAGCAATAATTGAATACGACCTCTGTTGTGAAGTTCACGAGCAAGGAAGTGAACCACTGTCACATGTTATAGAACATGCCCTCAACATTGCGAGGGTAAGCTCGCTTTATATTGATTCATATTATCTTTAGCGACACATATGTCAGGACTACCTTGGCTTGTGTTATCACGCCTATCATCCCAGAATGGCCCACAGCAGTAGCCAGCAGAAAATGCAGGCAACTGGTGGTAACCAATCCCCTTGGAACGTTTTGGTACTATTTGAGGCCCCCCTAGGTTAGTTCTCTCAGGAAGGCCGACAAACATCTCAGCAACTCATCCAAGAGCAGGATCATCAGGTATTCAAATGGTACGTAAGCAAGAGCAGGTTATGCTTATCTACAACTCTATCAAATTTGCGGAGATAGATTTACCTATTCAATAGCTACTCAAGGCGCTCATGCAACGGTAACGTTCTGTAGCAACAGCGGTCCTGGACAACCTCATACAGGGCCATCTACAGTGCCAGTAAGCTTAAACTGTTGTCATTTCTTTACTGGTCATTCAGTTAAGTAAAGAGAGACTGACACAGAGACCGAGAACATAACCCAGATAGCAGATAATAATGTTGCTGGTACATTGGCCGGTCCGATGCAGAATGCAACTGTTGTCACTGGCCAGACCCAAACCCACGCTCGATGGACACAGGCCATACCTACAGCAGGTGCGGACGAAGTACCTGATATGCCAGCAGAGGTCGAGAGCGAGAGATGTGAAACACCTAAACAACCCCGTTTTGTGCGTGAGTGCCTAAAGATGAAAGTAAAGTTTTGGGAATCGTTTGTGTGAAACCCATTAGTGCCAAGATGGATCCTGTTGGGTTTTCGTTAGTGTGGCTAGAAAGCCCGCCTCTACCATATTATGGCAGGAACCATGGCTCTAAAAAGAGCATGCCACTTTTGTGATGGAGGCCGTCACAGAACTCGTACAAATGGGGACAGCACTACAAGTACATACACAGCCCCATTGTGTCTTACCACTGGGTGTTGTAGTGCGCCCAGGAAGCAGTAAGGAAAGACTTATACTGGACGCTCGCTGTATTTATGGAAATGTGCAGACACAGAAGTTCAAGTATGAGACGTTGCCGGGATTACAGCACGTTCTCCAAGATAATGATTATGCCTTCTTTTTTAAGAGCAGGTTATCACCATCTGGATATGGACCCGGATTGCTGGACGTACTTAGGTTTTGAATGGCAAGGAAAGTGGTATATTTTCAGTCAGCTGCCGTTTGGTCTGGCGCCTGCTTATTCGACATTTACGAAGTTGACAAGGGAGCTACTTTCCCTGTGGCGATCAGAAGATCATCGCTGTAGTGGATACCTAAATGACAGTGTGCATGCGCACTATTGTATTACGATTACGGATAATCGTTGATGCGTTGGTTGATGCGACCTGACAAGATGAGAAGCGAACGTCATTGAATGCATTGTGATCAATAAATCTATCTGCATATATTTACATAATTATGCATTGACAAATCCATGAATAGGTAATAATAATAATAATAATAATAATAATAATAATAATAATAATAATAATAATAATAATAATAATAATAATAATAATAATAATAATAATAATAATAATAATAATAATAATAATAATAATAATAATAATAATAATAATAATAATAATAATAATAATAATAATAATAATAATAATAATAATAATAATAATAATAATAATAATAATAATAATAATAATAATGTATTACATTATTGAATTATGCCAATCATTGCTAATCAAGTATTTGCTGTATTATTACATCAATGTTTGCATGATCAATGCATGAGTGTGAGAAGTGCGACTTCAGGTGTGGTTATTGCAATAAGACGAGTTCACGTACGCATCACAGAATAATTATATAGAAGCACGCTTAGACTCACAATAATTATTATTGACATTCACACCATGGTTACGGAGATATGAGTGTGACAGTCTGGGAGATGATCATAGCGACAACCATGGCGGTTAAGCTACACAACTGAATATTGATATTCGGCCATTCGCACTGCATAAATATAGGCAAGGCTTGATTTTGATAATATACTGTGTGCGAATATCAGTGATGCATTTGCTAGGGTTTATCACACTTGCAGATAGGGGATCTGGTGTGATATGTACCATTTATCGATATTTCGAGTATAAGACATGCAAGGACAGCCGGGTAACATAAGCTTTTTGTGAGCTCTAATCGAACAATAATCAATATAATTGTATCGAGCTAAACTACGCTACATATTGAACTAAACTACTAAACTTAGCCCGAGCCAAGCCTGAGCATTGATAGCCGATAAGATGATGATCGCTTGGAATCAGTCCTGATAGCCTACACGCCCGCATCTCATATTCTGGACGATAAGTTATAACATTTGTGCTCCCGAAGTCTTCTGCTGCCTCTGAATCTCATCTTGATGGTTTTGGCTTGTTGTGTGAGCGCATCGGCACTTGGCACTTAACACTTGGCACTTAACGTTCAGATGTGCAGATAAGTGCATGAGCAGAGAAAAGGGATACAACAGATAGCAGGGACAGGGTGCACTTCTTCAGCCATGTTATGGTAATCCGTCTGATTTAGTATCCTGGGGTGTCTATGGGTAAACATCCGAGATGAGCAGTCTAGTGGATTTCAGCAATCTGGTAGACATCTTCCAATTGCGCCTTTGCGGTTGGCAGATGTAACAGAGATACAAAATTGACAGGTAATGTTATGAGGACACTTCCAGACATAGGAATATTGCCTGTCCATACTGATGTCAACGAAGACATCATCTCATCAAAGATGTAAAACACCTTGTGGAGTCAGATTGCGAAACGAAAATGGTGGAGCAAAAGTATAAAAGTTCAGCCTGTTCAAGTTCAGCCTGATCGGCTGTCATCCAGAACAACTTGGGATACGTTTCTATCGTGCCTTGACGTCTGCTATGGCCAAAACAGGAAACCACCAGTCGCTGCCATGAGAGGTCAACAAGAACATCGTACCTACCATCTGCAAGATTAAATCCGCGCAAATGTGGCAGTTGCCCACGCCTCAAGTTGCCGGTCAAGATATTCATCCAGGGCCATCTGGATCGGATGAAGATGAGCTCCGAGCAATCCAATGGCCTGGCCCATACTCGCAATTTCCTTAGCAGATGCGGTCGTTACCAAAACTTCCTTCCTCAACTTCTCCACTTGCTTCTCCCAACCGTCCACAGCCTTGCTATATTTCTGTGTATCCGCTGCATCTCGTGCAGCCTGCTGTGCAGCCAGCTTGAAGCGGGCACGAGCGACACACATTACCGCCGCATCAATCTGCACCACAGGAATGACCACAGGAATGCCACGTTTGCGAGCTGCACAAATGTGAACTTCAGAGCACAATCCACCAAACAGTGCCCGACGAACGACTCACTTGCTTTTGCAGAGCATCACAGTGAGAGGACCAGGCGGACGCGATCCTTGCCAAGGCTGCAGCCACATCATCCATTTGACAGACGAATGGGCCAATTCGCAATTCCAGCTGTTCCTTCGCGCGTTGTACGGTTCGGGCTGCGTCCTGTGCCATGTCTTCCCCCCGCCGCGCCAGTAATCGGCCGTATGATATGCATACACCTGGCGGGTGTTGTGCTTGCAACAAGCTGTCGACGTCCCCTGTTTGGGACTCCATGCGTACCAACGCCTCCGAGCTCGTGGCATTATTAGGTTTGAGCCTGCTTATCGCCTCCAGCCCCAGGCCGGCACCCCACTCCCCGCGGAGTACAGCCTGCATTGCCTCACACAAGAAGAGGTCCGCGGCTTGCACCAGCACCTCCTGCGCCTGGAGCTCCTGATCACATGCATATTGAAGGCACTCTAAGATATGCAAGCAGTTCACAATTTCACCCGAAAGCCGTTCTGCAAGCTCGTGCACCATCCGCGCATGGTTTGCTAACTCCACCGCACGCTCGCCATGACTTGCGGACTGGGCAGCCGCCGACTGTGACTTCGCAAGTGTGAGGGCGGATGCAGCTGTATTCTCTGTCATGCCCATCTGAACCTGGAGAAATGAAAGGTACCAGTACCGAATTCTGACAAAGGCATAAGCGACACTGCAGATTCCTGGTTAGGAATGGCAACCAATTTAAGCTATTAATTAACCCAGGCATAACCTTCATTTATTAATTCACATGTAAACAGATCTGTACGCGCACATCGGCAAGACGCTGCAGGACTTCAAATAGCATTCCACATAGCATTATTTGGTGGCAACGCTGTAGTATGTGCAGACCCGCACCTTACACTTGTTGCTGCACCTTGAAGCCTTGTCAAAAAGACGTTGGCTCTGTTGCTGCAGCCCAGCCACGGTAGCGTGCAGTGCCGCTACCTGCTGCACCAACTCGCAATGTAGCCATTCAAGAGGCTGCATAACACCACAACTTGTGATCGTAGTCTCTGGAAGTCGAGGAAGCAATTCCTGTAATATGCCATCAGACTGTGCCACAGCAGTGGCCGCCACAGCTAAGCCGCTGTCCGTGGATGCGGCGGCAGTCCTGAATTGCAGCTGCTCGACCATTCTCGTTGCCCGGTGCACAAGGGCCTGGTGGCGTACACCCTCCTGGCGGTGGCGCTGCATGGCTATGTCCAGTTGACCCGTGCGCTGCTGCCACTTTACCAGGGCGTCCGTAACCACATTAGCTTCGCAAAGCCTACCTCCAGAGCGAGTCTTAAGCTCCTCTGTCTGTAGCATATGGACCTGTGCCTGGCATCTTTCCCATTGTCGCTCTGCCTGCTGCAGTGAGCAGTCATGCATTTGCTGAGCGCGCTGATAATAGAGTGCCGCCATGGACCAAAGCCCTAGCAGTGCAGCGGCCGCCACCGGGTCTAGATCATGGGGGAGAGAGACCCGGGGAAGTTGAAGCATAGCTACATGATATCCTGGACCTTGGGAGATCGAAGCCAACCTAGTCGATGATCGAGATGTATTAGAATGCTGAGGGCCCACAGGCAATAAACGTGCCGTCGGTAGGTCATCAGCCGGAGTTTTATTTAACTGCCTACTGACCAACGCTGTGGTTTTAAGACCAGAAAATTCGTTGATGCGCGCACTGCTGGCACTTCTGAGTGGGTCTCCTAGGTATGTTCCAGCTGTATCACCAACTTGCGGGATAGGAAGGCTGCTGGATTTTGTGACGTGCGATGATCCTCCACACTTGGCAGGCCACGCGAAATCATGTCCAGGATCAGGGCTCCTGCCCACGGCTCCAGAAGCTGCTGCATAGATGCTGCATGAACCCCTCATGTCATGTGTGATCGCAGGGCCTCTCAAACGAGTCGTACAAGGCTGGCCAGAAGCCGCACACTTTGACTGGGCTGACTTGCTAAGCAGAAGTGGTTTCATGTGCTGGTTCATGTCAACCTCCCCATTTCTATCGGGCTCAGATGCAACGCAAGTAGCAGCATCAGATTGCCGCTGCTTCAGGAGACGTCGACCATCAAGGGCTGGAAAAGCCTTCACTGCCAAAGCTGCAGCTGCAGCCTTCGCTCGTGCAACCGTTGCTGCTGCCATCTCCAGGAGTTCTGGGTCGATTTTACAGTGTCCATTTCCACGTCTGTGCGGGTTCAGCTCCGGCGGCCCGCCTGGGTGTCCCATCACAGAGTCGGCTTGGGGCCGAACGACTGGAACGGACTGGGGACCTGTGCCGGCATTGGCGACGGACTGGTTACATATATCGCCCGTCGTGCCCTGGCCACTGCGCTGTTGGAGGCTAGGCGACATAAGGCTCAGGCTCAACTCCCCACCACATTCCTCTGGGTTAGTGTTGGCCGCAGGGATTTTGTTGCTCTTGCTCATTCGGAGGTCACTGCTGGAACTTGAAACGGATATCGGTACAGTGCATAACTGACTCCCTATATACTCTTTTTTTGATGGTGCGTCCTTGAAACCTGCCGTCGGGTTCACGTGACGAGAGTATGTATCTTCTGCCAAAAGGGCACACCGTGACCGAGTCGCAGCCGAAAGCAGTCGCATGACATCTGCCCACCGTCTTGTGAACAACACTGCCGTAGCGTTGCTCTCCTCGAGTAATGCCGATACCGCCTCGTCCAGCTCTTGCACTTGCGCTAGCTTTCGCTCCTCCTCTATTAGCAATAGGTTGCACTCTGCTATCTGCGCTGTTTTGTTTGGCTCCTCGTCTTCAGCTGGGTCCTGTGACAGGGCAGCGGATTCGGTTGGTTCCCGCTCTCCAGTGGTGCTGTTAGTCTCGTTGTAACTATGGCTGCTGCTCGCGATGAGAACCCGCCGTTGGGCAGGATCTGATTCCTTCAGTTTTGACTCCCTTCGGTCTCGAAGGACAGACAGACGGTTGTCAATGGCTTTGTCGCGCAGCTCCTTAGCTTCATGGATGTAGTGTAGACTGGCCTTCAAATACTCCTCAGCATGTTTGCAATGGTCCAGCGCCGGCCTAAGCATACGTGTCGCCGCATGCTGCTCCGCGAGTTCTTTGCAGGCCGCCAGGAGTGACGACGCCTTGTCGGCTGTCATGTTAGGACCAGCGTTCAGGTTGGCTGCGATGCCAAAGCGTGCGATCTCCAACAAGCTTTTGCTCGCAATACGCAAAAGCTTCTGGTGTTGCAGGAAACAGGCAACCTACATGGCAGAACAGGTTACCGTAGGCTGATCCTGGTTCGGCAAGGGTCTGTAGGCAGAGACTAAAATTCCCACCAGGGCTCATGCAACATGTACGCGTACTGGTTCATGTGTATGGTATCCTTTCCCCCATTTTCCCAAAGAGGGATCCAGGTTTGGTGGGCCCTATCGGTAGGTTTCCAGCAGGTTACGGTTGGAAAGCGGTTGGACATGTACCCTGTGCATATATCTTACTAGTTTCCTCCCTTGAGCAGCATCGGCCTCCTTGTATGCAGCCTCGTGCTGCAAGCGCTCCAATTCTAGCTCTGCTATCGCTGCAGTATCCCGCTCGATGGAGGCTGCTTGGTGAGACATGAAGTACGGCGGCCCTTGTCCGCCTGCACATTTTTCCTGCGAGCCGGTGTTGTGTTCCCTGCCATCGTAGGCAGTCACATCATTTCTATGACTTTCGCAACCTCCCATCAGCTGGTGCACCTGCCGCATTATTCTAATCCCCTCCATGACAGCATGAAGCTCCTCGGTCGCAGCATGCTGCCGTCCCACTGCCTCGCGGACGACCTGGGCAGCCTGCGCTGACAACAGCGCCTCACAGCGCCTCTGCTCCGCCGTAGCCGCGCATTCCAGTGCCTGAATGTACTTTGATGCTGCCTCAGTTATAGCCTGCAGAATGACGGAGTGGAGCTGCGCGGCAGCGATGACGCCATGGGGATGGCTGGGATCGATTCTCCCATTCTCTGGTGTCTCACTCGAAGATGATTGCCTTGATGCCTGATCTTGCAGCGCATCTGCAGCTGTGCCAACTGCATCTTGCACATTGATGATGAGGGCTGATGAGCCATTCAGCAGCACCCGTATTTTGTCCATGAACTGCTGAACGTCCTCAGCCCTCTGCCACGCCTGTGAATTATGACAAGATGAAATCAGCGAAATCACCAGCAGAGGCCGGGTGTCGCTACCAGGCCACAATCTTAACGCGGAAGGATCCGCACAACAACGTGGGACCACCACCAAACCGGCCGTTACCTTCGTGATGCGCAGTTGACTAGACTGCTCTGCCAACTCAGCTTGTGCTACACGGGCCCGAATCGCCAACACCTGCTGCTCGACTTTAGCCCGCCGGCGGTGCGCCGACATCAGCTTAGCTTGTACCAAGTTGATCTCCGGTTGCAGCTTGTCTTGGTCCTCACCCTCATTGACATCTAGTTTGCAACCCGCTGCAGTTTCCTTGTCATGAGTGAATTGCTCCAAGGATTCCCGCAATTCTCGGACTCTTGACATGGGGTAGACACACCAGGCAGATAAATATTTGGACGGCCTACGTGTTAGCTCTATTTTTCATTCACCAGTATGCTGGCATGGAGCAGTGCAGCTGAGGGCTACCAAGGCTAGCGGGACATGTAACCCTAGTGAAGTAAGCAGTAAGTGAACAGAATGAATGGGGACCCAAAACTCGAATTGGTTACCAAGAACAGCCGGCGTACGCACCTAGCGTTAGCTTCTGACAGCACTGCCTCCTCTTTGCTAAGCTCAACGGCCGCGACCGCTGCCTCCCGTATGTGGGCAGAATGTTTGTCATGTGCGTCGCGCGCATCCAGCAGGTGTCCAACAGCTGCGCTGCTGAGCCTGGCCAGTTGGCTGATCATTGCCTTGCGCGACTCCGACTGGGGATCAAGGCAAAGTCGGTGGCTAGCTTGAAATGCATGTGGGAAGCACTGTGCATGTCCGTGTGTCCAACCGTCAAGATGGCAACAGCTTTTGCCATTCAGTGCCACCAGGCCTAGGCCCTTACCTTGGCGAGCAAGCTTGACAGAACTGCCTGCTTCTGCTGCAGGTAGCTGCACCGGCTTTCGAGCTTCATGACATCCTCCGCTACCTCAGCAAGCTGCGAAGTGAGCAGGGTGCTCGCCTCCTGACGAACGACGGCTTGTGCCTTGCTGCCAATCTGCGTATCAGTCATTAAGGGCCGGCGGGCAAACGCACGGATAAGGAGCACACCCTGTGCGCGTTGGGGAGGACATGCCTAGCCCCTGGACGCGCTACGCATGCAGGTACGAGACACTGGATAATGGCAGAAGACGTGCAGATGCCAACACGCCATGTAGTCGTCCAGGTGTCTGGCAGCCTGCTGGTCAGGCGGGAATAAGCCAGTGCTGAAGCTGTCTGCTGATCTTTATCAGGTATCTAGAAGGCATTTACGACGCACATCATGACACTCGTTCTTAATCACAATCCTTAGCTGGGCTATACCAAATCGGAAGGATAGA
The DNA here is from genome assembly GCA_030268105.1 of Volvox africanus. Classification (NCBI taxonomy): domain Eukaryota; kingdom Viridiplantae; phylum Chlorophyta; class Chlorophyceae; order Chlamydomonadales; family Volvocaceae; genus Volvox; species Volvox africanus. The sequence goes on along the minus strand of BSDZ01000014.1, from coordinate 1,140,224 downwards.
GGGAAACAAGCACGATTGGCCGTACGTCACCTCTTACTGCTCGGTGGCCCAATATAAGCATACAACACAGGAGGTAAATCCCCGATTGACTCCCCACGGATGAAAGTCCTTCGCACCTTGCACAGAAGTTGGCTTTCGCAAATATGTGCCTCAATCTGCCCAGTCAGGTTCTGCATTTCATTCTGGCGGTGTAGCAACAGGGCATTCGCGGCCTGATGGCTTCGTCTCACGTCCTCCAAGCTCATACCCAGCTGTTCGTGTTCCGCGTGGTGCACCTCCATCTGGTCTATGTTCCACAAAAGCTTCCCACTTCGCTCAGCTAGTTCCATATACAGTCTTGCGGCAACCATGTCCGACGCGCAGGCATTAGCCTCCTGTACTGACTGGGCATCAGAAAGGCGACGTTCCGCCTCCGCTTCCAAGGACGCTCTTTTCAGCGCTGTAATCACACGCGCAAATGACATTGCACTGTCTCTTTTACCCGCCTGCAGGAAAGGTGAACGTGAGCGAGGAGGTTGACTCACTTAGGTCCCGCTTTAACTAACGAGAAATCGGCACATTAGACAAAACCAAAAGTGACTTATAGGAGCCTGTACCGCACCGACCTGTATCAGCTCTTTTTCAGCTTCTTCAGACGCCTTGAGCTCACGCCGGGCTATGCCAGCCCTTTCCGTGGCATCGGCGCCCTGGCGCAATATTTGGAAGATGCCCCACCGACGCTCACCGCATTCATATCGCAATTCACACGTCCGGTGGACGTACTCGGTGACGTTCAGTGCGGCCGCAGCTGAGGTGGTCACTTGCGTCATGCGCTTGTTTGCCTGCGACCATAGGGTAGAGTTCCGTGATGATGCAACATGCATGGATACACCCCCATGCATGGGTACACCGACATGCATGGGTACACCCCCATGCATGGGTACACCCCCATTCATGGGTACACCCCCATGCATGGGTACACCCCCATGCATGGGTACACCCACATGTATGGATACACCCCCATGCATGGGTACACCCCCATGCATGGGTGCACCCACATGTATGGGAACCGTTTGTCATAGCACAGGTTGCAACACCCAGGGACGAAGTGAAGCGAAGTAAGACGCTTTATAGGTACGACTCACAAGGCACAGCTCTTGTTTCGCGTCTTCCATCTTCGTATTCAGCTGCGTCAGGCGCTGCTTGCACAACCGCACTGCGTTGAGTTCTTGCTGGAGTGCATCCTGCAACGCAGTCGCCTGCCCCCGTGCCGCTGCTGCCTCCATGTTTTGGCCTGCGCGTGTGTGGCGGTCAGCCGCCTCCAGCTGGCGCTGGACCCTAGCAGCAAGATCCTTGAGCCCCGTTAATGCGTCGTGCATGTTTGACAGATCCCGGCCCTGGTCCGAGCAGATCCCGACACAGATCAGCTGTAATCGCGCTTCAGACACTGCGGCGCTCGCAGCCAGGTGCAAGCGTCCAATCATAGGTTGCACGAGATCTGAGGCCGCTGAGAAGCAGCTGATCTCGTGGTCGATGCTTTTAGCCAGATCTGCTGCACGGCCTGCCAATACGTCTTCAGCCTCGGCACGTGCCTGCTCTTCCGTGGTGTCAGAAGCAGCCCTGGAGATCGTTGGAGCAGTTGGGCATCAAGGTATGGACAAGATCAACATGGAGGACATCATCAGCACCCGACATACATGGAGGCACACCCCAGGGGGAAGCATGGATAAGGTGGAACGGAGAAACGTAGCCTGATATAGGCATGCATGCTCACACGCCCAGGCATACCCATTTGCTGCTGCGGGCTGTACTGTTCATCCCCATCGTACCTAATTGCTGCGGCCTGTACACGAAAAGTAGACAGTACTGCCTCTGCCCCGGGGGCGCTGTCATTCAATTGTGTAGCGGTATTGGGGTCTGCGCCAGCCGTCGGCAACGAGACCGCACCACTGTTGCATTTATCCGCACTGGCTCGCAGCTGCTTCGCCTTTTCCGCGTGCCGCATGGTCGCCTTGCGCAGCTCAGCTCGGTGTTGCTCCAGGGACGCCCGCCAGCTATCCTGTTGCATGAGTTGCTCCTGACGACGGAGCAAAGCCTCCTGACGCTGTTTTGCAGCCTCCCATGCCGCCACCGCGGCCATAAGTACCTCCAGGCGCTGTGAATGTGTTTCGAGCATTTGTTCACCAAAGGCAATCGCGGCTTGAGTGGCGGCCATCTGCTGTGTTTGCCTGGTATCCAGGGACGGGCGGTATGCATCAGCAACGTCCCCAGCTCAAGTCGGGCGAAATGCATGAGTGAGTATTCCGCAGTGCAATGCATTTATGATCCAAATAGCCCGTTGAGCCCGTCTAGGCGATTGGATGAGCAAAACCAAAACCTCCAACAAATAGCATCATACCTACCTCGCTGTGTCACTACAGGACGACAACGTCTGTGCTTCGCAACACGAGGCATTACCCCTTTCTGCCGCTCCCAGTCGCACATACTGCTGCCGCAGCTCATCCAATGTTCGGTCACACTGGGCCCGTGCAGCTTGGGCTGAGAGCACGTCCGACTGCAGTTCAGCTACACGTGCGGCTGCTTGGCGTATCTGCAGGACCGCAGCAATCACCCATCAGCACAGGCGCATTACGATGTCACAAGTATACCATATGAGCATACATCCGGTTGAGAAGTGCTCGAGGTAAAACTCACCTGTTCCTGGGTTTCGCTTGCACGGAGGACATGTTCAGTGCACTGCTTCATTAGGACTATCTCTGCGGATAGACGCTCGTACTCCTCCTGGCAGCTCTCCAGCTCCAACTTCCGCTGCTGCAGCACTTGTAAGTGCAGCGCGAGTTTCCTATCTATTTGCTGCATAACCAGCATAACATTCGCCACGTCTTCGGAAGAAGCTGTGTGGCTTGCGTTTGTCAGCTGCTGCTGAAGCTGTGCCGTCTTGTTCTCCATGCTTTTAGCCTCGCGCTCTAGCTGTGCTACTTCTGCGGCGAGGGTCTGAATCTGCTCGCGGACAGTAGCTTCCTGCTCACGACTCTGGCTGATGTGCTCTGCGAGGTCCAAGGCATCTAAGGCGTGGCGGTGGTTATCCTGAAGGCAGGTAAGTGACTCCTCCATTTGAACGGCCTTAGCATCAGCCGCGCGCTCTTGTTCCTCAAGCTCTTTGATGCGCCCTTGGAGTAATAAAGCTTCATTCCTGTACGACTCTGCCTGCATGCATGACAGGAGTGACATTCTGTCATGTACCCCATGCATATTAAGCATAAATTTTAACCCCCAGGTGCGCGCCTCAATCGAAAGAACGCGGCTATCCTGCCATTCCAACAAGCATCTCTAATTCTGACACGCGACGCACTTTCTGGAGGAGCGCGTTCAGCATTAACTTGACTTTTACGTTCTCCTCATCGTCTTCGTCCAAAAGCGCCGCATTAGCACGCACAGAAGCTTCCAAGCTGGCCGCTTCGTTGGCGCAAGCCTCAGCTTCGAGAATTTTTGCAGCTAAGTCCGACACGAGGACAGCCGCTTGATCTGACAGGTCCACTTGCCAACAGCGCGCCTCGCTAGCGCGCTCTGCTGCCGCTGCAATGGTCTCCAATGCTGTCAGGCTGCCACGGAGGCAACGGTACCGGAGCTCTGCCTGCTGAAGCTGCAGGCTGGCGGTCTTCGGTTCGGTGACCAAGGAAGCGCCGCCCCAAAGAACAGGCAAGTTCCTTTCCTCCTGCGTTCACATGTTCCATGTTGCAGTACTGCATGAAAATTTGGCCGTTACAGACACACCAAATCGCCGGATGATGAATTTGATCACCAATACACAAATTATGAAATGCATCATCCTTTCTGGCCACTTCCGACGAGAAGGCGGAAGGAAAGTCCTTCGCACTTGCAGAACAGTTCTCAGGGTTCTTCCTTCATCTCCTACCGCATGTTTGCCGCGTTGGACCAAAGGCAATGTCGACAAGCTTGTCGCTTGTGCTGGTGCAGCAACATATTCCCCCGGGACCCCATTATCCGCTGCCAGCAATGACACTGGTGTAGGAACAGAGCCCCGGGTCCCTGCTGTTGCCGCAGCCACGCGAGCCTTTGTAATATCTTGCATCGCAGTATCAGCTTCCGACGCACATGCCGTTTGCCGCTGCAGGCTAGCCCCAGCTAGATGCAGGCTGTTTGCAGCCGTCACGTACGACATCTTGGAAGCAAGATGGTGCTTGACGGTAGCAGTGCTTGCGTCGACCTGGACAGTGAGCATAGAAGCGCGGCTTACCGCTCGGCATGTTCGTCTTAAAAACGTGCATGTAACGGACACGGCAACAAAATACGCATCAGCCTCTTTTCCCGAACGTATTTTAGTCTCAAGCGAGAGAGTTTAAGGACGACAGGGTCTAAACGGCAATATGGCATCCTTCCCCCAGTACGCAAGAAGCGACGTTAAGCAATGGTTGACGCCGACCTGTGTTTGCAGCACGTCTATTTCTGGCACCAGGCTCGGCAAAGATGCCAGCTGATCGCCCGATTGCCGTCCATTTCTGCGCTGGTACTCGATATCACGGAGCTTACGAACCAGGTGGTGTTTATCACGCATACAGGACAGCGCGCCCTGGAGGTGTCCAGCAGCTGTGTGGAGCAGATATACCTCACGCAACAGCTGCTTTCGACGCTGGTAGGCGCTTTTGTGCTGCCGGGCTGCGGCAGATGCCGCATGCTTGGCAGCATCCGCAGCGTTTGCATGCTCCTGGGCGCTGAAGCGGCACTGCCGTGACTCATTGAGGTGAGCGTCGGCTGCGCTGAACTTGAGGTTCTGCATTTCAGAAACGATAGATGCACCGACCTTCGTTTACAAAGTCACGTTTACAAAGTCACGACAGAGGCCGGCCCTACCCTTGTGAAATCTATAGCAAGGCGTCCAAAAGCACGCATGGAAAACGCAGCGAAGTTCTCACCGTTCGGCATTGAAGGAACTCGTGTTGAGATAGTTCAGCCTGTTTGTCCGCATAGCCAGCTAACGACAGCTGCGACGCAGATTCCTGTTCAAACCTATAAACGTGGATCATCAACAGAACACAAGAATTCACTAAGAGAATTTTGCAGTGGTTATGACGGCAATAAGTGGACGATGATGGGATGCGACTGTGACATTAGTAAGAACTGCATACGGAAGCCAACCAAGTGCAATATCCAATCAAAGCCCAATCGATTGGGATAACAAAACATAATAGATGGCAATCAGTTATAGAAAAAATACAACCGCCATCTAAATTGGAACTTATAACGTTTTATAGGTTCGACATGGATGAGCAACGGCGTCAAATTATTAGTATAAAAGTCATCAATGTGAACACATAAATAAAGGAAGGCAGAATGATCTGCACAAGCAACACCCGGCTCCAGCAGGCCTGTCACACACTTTAGGGGCCGTTTACATATGAAGATGCATCTCACGAGAGTTGTGAAAGTCCCTGAGTGAAAATGAGTTGTGAAATTACCCGATGCGTTTACATTTCTGGATTGGGTACGACCCAAAAAACATGAAAGCCGAGATGTCATTTGTGTTCACATTGAGTGACAGAAATGGGCGTTGCCACCCTGACCTTGGGCCAGGTAGTTTGATAGATATGCTAGTTACTATGCTCTGTGCTTCGTGTACAGACTGGATGTTATAGTTGCAGGCGTATGCATGCGGCGGCAGCCGAAGTTTGCAAATGACTCAAAGACTCAAATGAGTTGAGTCTATTGCAACTCATTTTCACAACTCATGTCGTATTCCCAAGCTTTCCATTTTTTGAACTCACGATTTTCAAAAATGAGCTACTGCGAAATCGTGGAAATGCATACTTTCACGACTCCATTCGAACACACCCGCATTTACTCATACACTCATATGTAAACGCCGCCGTGCATTCAATACGAGCAAAAGACATTGAGATCATTTCACTCTTAATATTCAAAACCCTACCTTGATTGTTCACCGTCGAGCTCGTTAATCCTGCGGCTTACGACACGAACCTCCTCCTGCAAAGTCACAATTCGGATCAGAAGACCCACTAACTCCAAACTGCCATCCCCGACTTGCTGTAGCTCCTCTGCTGCAGCCCCAGCCAGAAACTCCTCATCACGTTTAAGCTGGGACTCCTTTATTAAAGCTTCAAGAGAAGCCTCAGCTAAAAGAGATTCTTTCGCAAGCCTCTGGGCTGCCTCTTCAGCGGCGGCAGCCTGGAGAACGTTCCCGTTCGCCTGCAAGTAAAGATTGCAATTTGCCACCATTTTCAGTATTTCTCAGATACGACGGCAAACAGTGTTTATTTGCCAGCGCACCTACCGTGAAGACGCGGGCCTCGTGAAATACGGCGTTGATATGGTGGTGCATTATTGCGACATGTTCTCTACGAATAGCTATCACGGACTCCAGGTCGATAACACTCCCAGCAGCGATATAAGCTGTATACTGAAGCTCCTTTTGAGCTGCAACCGGGTGCGTTTCAAGCGGTTATAAAAACGGTTATAACAGTAATACGACGTAAGTGCATTCAGTTGTCTGCACGGTAGCAGCCAGAGTGAGCACCGTTCCCACCAAGATTGACGCAAGGATATCTAGTCCCAACACAGCTAAAAGGTACACAGCGATACCGCTCACGGCGAATGGAACTCACCTTCCATTAGTTGCGCCGCAGCTTGACGATATTCAACGACCTGGATGGCAGCTGTGAGCTGATCCCGTGCAAGCGGAATTTCGATTTCTAGGATGGCTAGCCGCTGCTTGCGTGTGTCAAGCTCCTCGCGGTCTGTTTCATGACCAGCTTTTTTCTCACCCTGTTGCTGAGCTTGAATGGTGTCAGGGCCTGCCCTCAAGCTGAAGAGCTCGGCATGGGCTTCAGCTGCATCGAGGCTCAGCGCCCGAAGTTGCGCAGCAATTACACAGGCACGATCTAGGTCATGGACAGCATGCTGTGCTGCTGTGATGCGGGCCGCCCGCTTGGCAGCCTCGCTGGGAGGTTGCAGCTTTGCAGCTTCTTCGTTACAAGCCGCCTCCTCATCCAGCATGTGGTCGTCACAATCATACGACGTCTGATACAGCCGCGCCAATTCACATATTTGTTCCGTACGCCTTCGATGCACGCTGAGGACGTCGGACGTTTCCCCGGTTATTTCCCGGAGGCACTGCTGAATGGCTCCTTCCACCTCTGCGCTCCGGCGCGTAATGGCGCCCAGCGTCTCCTTGTTGTGTACGGAAGCTGGACGGGAGCTTCGCCTGAAGTAAAGCATTATAAAGGCATAGAAACCATACAAACTCAAAGGATTGAACATGTTCCACAATTGACCTTCTTAATGATCCACCCCTGCTTCAGCTTCACGAAAACCCCGCACTTCCACGTCTGCCTAGTTGCATAATTTCCACGAGCGCAGTACTCCGTACGGCATTCCATGTACGCACACAGAACGGCCAGACTTCCCCGCTATTGCTCTTCCAGAAATGAGGATGAAAACATCTTCAGGCCTTACAACATGGAGGTCGTTGGCCCCACTGAAGACTTCGTGTGTTGCTCCTGGTGAGCAGCGACTTCAGCTTCAAGCTGTTGTACACGCTCTGCATAGGCATCAGCCGTCGCCTTAACTCCGTTCAATCTGACATGCTGCGCTATAGCGATAATCTTCGCTGCATGGTCGTATACATCTGCCATCTCCACAGCCGATTGGTACAGAACCTGTTGAGGTCACATACGTATATACACTCACACATTAATAGCAGAAATAAAGATAAAATTATATTATCATGCGCCTGCAGTGTTCTGTAGGATTCCCGCTTCATTCCTGCTGGCTGCCCAGGGCTGCGCAGTCCTGGCTGGCGTCGACATCGAGTCATCCTCTTGTGGCCCAGATAGAGGTGCCGAGTTTTACCTTGTTGCATAGAGCCTTTTTTTCGGCGAGTAGCTTCTGCGTCACCACTCCTTTTTCGAGGTTGGTCGTCTGCACCGCTTCCGACCGGCTCTCCGCGGTGCGCAGCCTCGCCACCCTCAGCCACTCCTGCTGTTCTTCAATGAATTGGCCAATTTGTTGTTCCTCAAGCGTCGCAACGTAGGCCCTGCCTCGCCTGCGGGTAATGTGGAACCGTTATCCACTAGCGGTAGCTTATGGCAGCCCGTGTCTCTGTCCCATGGGGCCATCAGCTGTCATGAACCAAACTTAGAATTAAAGCACTCGTCTCACTTGTTCGCCTTGGAGGTCGCCAATATAACACACTCTGAGGCATCGGTCGCCTCAGCATCAAAACGCCGAGCCTCATCAGCCTGGCTCTGAGCGCGTTCCCTGAGCGTTGCGCAGCGCTCATCCAGGCGCTTCACCTCCCGGCGATAATTCCAGTCAGATACTGCGTACTGGAGAGCTTCCTGACAGGCAACCATCTCCTCTTCAAGGAAGCCCGCCTGCAAATTGTAGAAATGGCCGACTTCAGGTATTGACAACAACGGCACTTAACCACGGCACTTATAGGACACGCACCTGTCTGAGGCAAAACACGGACTCTGTTTCCCTCATGCAGACCATTGCATCACCGTGATCCAGAACCGCGTTTTGCAGTGCCTCGTCCGCATTGATGGCAGCAGACATGTCAGCGCGCTGCTGCTCCTGCTTTCGAGAAAGAATTTCAGCCGCTGTATGGGCCGTGTCTCCCTGACGCCGAAGCTGCATGATGCGATCCCCCAACCCCGCTACCTGCATTGAACGAATGTCAACTATACAGTGACCACAGCGGCGTGCAAAGGAACGCACAGATGATATGGCGGAGATGGGTTATCACTGGCCTCGCAAACCGAAGAGGACGACCTTGACGTCCAGGCTCTGACTCCACCTGAGATGTACATTTGCCGATACGCAAAAAGATGCAGAAAGCTACAAGAAATGCCGTACCCGCTGTTTCATGGTCCTGTACATCTTGGAGTCCGGCTCCCCCCCGTCGTCATTCATCTGTATGTCTTCATCTTGGCTGCCGGGTAGCAGGGCGTTACCCTTGATGTTTCCATCGGTGGACGACCCGGCACTGCGGATCCGGGAAGCACTATCGGTCACGCAGCTTCCTCTCGTGCTGCTTTCAATCGACGATGTACTATCTCTGCTCTGGTAGGGCTGTGCCACGGTCTTTCCGGCCGCGTTCGTGATCTTTACGTGGGAGAGAGGCTTCAAGCTCTTATTAGCAACCTGTAAGATAAAGGGAAGGGCCAAGCCTCGAAAGCGCGTCTGGCGCTTGCATGCACACCATAGAGGTGCTGATGCCGTCCAGCCGCCGTGCTGTTCCTATTTTCACGTGGCGCCCCACAACCATGTAAACTACCGAGCATACCTTTTCGTTCCCAACACCCTTGTCCCAGGTGGTTACAGCGTTAGCGCCACATACAGCTTTGAGGTACAGCTTTGAGGTACAGCTTTGAGGTACAGCTTTGAGGTACAGCTTTGAGGTACAGCTTTGAGGTACTGGCAAGCATCTGCCTTTCCACAGCTCTCGTCACCTGACTGAGCTTGCGGCTTTCCCTTCCCTTCTTGGCTTCCCCTTCCCAGCCCCGTCACAGCACCCACCCTGTCCAGCAATGCCCCAGCGGTTCCAACGTTGAGCATGTCTTCATGGCGTTCAAGACCTCGCTCCGAATTCCAGAAAGCCCCAACACGTTGCAGGTCCACCGCTGGACCACAGTCTTCACGTTGGACCATCCTTCGCGTTGCCAGAACCGATAGATTCTGCGTCCCCCCCCCTGGCGAAGGGATGGAGGTATGGCTGCATGACCTCTCAGATCTGGCATCTTCTTGTTGAAGGGCACCTCGAGGTCCGGAAATGCGCATGGTTGGGTTACCCCGGGGCGCCCAGTCAATGCGAGCGCCTGCAATGCCTGCAACAGAGCCTGTCGGTGAAGAGGCGCTTGGGGTAGGCGGATGCGGCTGGTTGGCGCCCAATGCAAGGCGCGCCGGAGGCGGTGTCAAAGAAGCAAACTTTCTCACTGCGTTAACAGCACCAACTGCAACACCCCATTTATGTGGCGCCGCGCTGCCATCAGCTGCCGGGGAAGCAGGATCACCCGCCTTGACAGCCGGAGCTGGAAGGCTAGCTGCACGCTTTCCAAACTGGTTGCGGCGTGACTCGTTAGGTGCGCCATTTGGGGTGTCGCCATCAAGCTTTCCCTTGTCCGTTCGCCCAAGAGGTAGCTCGACCCGGACCTGCTGTGGCTGCCCCTCTTGAGCAACCGCGAGGGTTCGTGTGACACCTGGCAACTGCACTTTCGCAACGAAGCCTGACTGGCCAGCTTCCATTTCTTGTTTCGCCATCCGGCGAAGGTCGAAGATACCGGACAGAGGCTCTTCAAGGATTTTGCAAATGCCTGCGTAAAATCATCGGATTTTATCGGATTATATGTTAATCCTTTACGGCGGTGTCCTCACCAGTAGCTCTGGGTTCTTAGCATTAGGTGGGTTCGCTCTCGGTTAGCCTCTGGGGGGATGGGGCGTCACATGTCAGCTGACTGGCAGATTGGCTAGGCCCATGTAAAAATGGGCATGGGAACTTGATAGGGGTGAGAAGATGTGCGCCGGTCTAGAATACCCATTCAAACATTTAAGGGGGCGTTAGGCTTTAATCACAGTCCAGTGTGTTAGTTATTTTTGAAAATTGGTATCCTCAAGTTACGTATTAAGTAAAACTGTTATTATGCAATTGTTCGGTCTATCCTCAATTGACAACAAGCCGAACATTGCCATTAGGAATTCGTCCTAGGCATGACGATAAGCCTACCGTCAACGCGTAAATGTGACCACAATATGTATTTTTAACGCTTCAGAGACTTGTTATGTTGCGCAGGAACTTGGGTGTTGATGTGTCGGTTCAACTTCCGGGACTGACTTTAGCGGCAGATTACAGGCTAACAGCATTGGAACATTGCAGGAAGCTGATCGTAATAATATTTATAAAATTGTACCATACAGATGAAATTATTTTTGCAATGGTCCAGCCATGGCATCTGTTTAGCAATAGCAATAGCAAGCAAGCAGGTTACTTGTGACAAGAGCTCGTCCGCGACCACTCAATTAGGGGTTTCCGAGCAAAATTTGTTACAATTTTGTGTCCGTATTTCTTTGCCTTGGTATAGTTGATCTTGCAGGTGCATTTAGCGTCGCTGCCTGGCTGTTGCTGCGCCATCGGCAGGTGAGTTGTTGCTCACGATCGAGTACTCATTATCTTATTAAATTAAAAATTTCTATTCGTTTTTTCATAATTTTTGTGTTACAGATATGCTGCAGGAAATAGACCTGGGACAAAGAACCTACCAACCGACCAACAGAACTTAAGAAAGGTATCAGGAACACTGCATGCGACGCAACTAGGGACGGCAGGGCGGGCGCGTACTGAACAGCAAAAGCAAGATTAGAAGGACGCCTATTGCACGTGATCAAATACAGGCCTGAGGACACTGTCTGCAGTGAGACATCTGTACAACTGCCTCACCTAGGGCCTTACGCCCAACAAGCCGGATTCCTAACACAAGCCCGCATTAGTTTTTGTTCACAATTAGATAGCCAAGGAGAAGGACAGGACCTCGGTTGAAATACTGCACATTAAAGGAGCCACCCGGCCCACCGCCAGAGGACAGAGGGGAAAGGGAGTGATGGAGGGGGAAGGGAGGGAGGGGCGGAGGGAGGGACAGAGGAAAGGACGGATGGAGGGAGGGAGGGTGGGACGGAGGGTTTTAGTATTTTTTTGATTTTTACCTCCCTCCCTCCCTCCTACCGCGCTCCCTTCCTCCCTCTGTCCCTCCATCCCTCGCTCCCTCGGCTCCTTCCTCCCTTGATCCCTAAATCGTTCCGTCCCTCTCTCCGTCCCTGCCTACTTCCTTTCCTTCCTCCCTCCCTTTCTGCCTCCCTCGTTCCCTCTGTCCCTGTGTTGCATCCTTAGTGCATTTCAGTAAATGTTTAAGAGATAATAGTAATCTGTTAATTATTAATAATCAGAATTTAGCTAACAGTTTAACCGTTTGAAACCAGTTCATAATCCCATCTGTAATCAGGATTACGGATTGCCAGCCGCCATCACTAACCATCCTCCCGAAATACCAAACCTGTCGGTAGTCCATTACCTGTATGGACTGGGCCTTTACCGACTGAATGGTAAAAGGTGGAACACCTGGTTCCTGGTTCACTGATTTACCAGTTATCGTAGTGACTTCTGAAGGTCACGCCCGGTTCGAGGTCCTCCGGCATCCCAAGTACGACTTGGTCTTTGACGCTATATAATCTTGCTCTTTCACAACAACCGGTATCTTTCGATACCACCCTTCATTAGGTTCCCTATGCAAGAAGCTGGTATCAAGACTGTTCCCTCCCGGGGACGTCTGGACAAGTCTTCCACTCAAGCCTTCTTGATTCAGTCTAGATATACATCCGCTATTAGTCGTCTACTCAAATCAGTCATGGACGTAGACCAAGACCTCCCCCCGCCTGAGATCCCTTTGGAGATGGAGACCAGTCCCGAGGAATTGGGGTCCTAGCTGCGGCGACTATCAGTCTGTAAAGTCCCTGGAATTATACAGCAACAATTTTAACCTGTTTTCTGCGAGTCTGGCTTTGTCTTTTGTTAGGTCGCACTCTTAGTTGCGACAATCAGGACTCACGATCTGGACATCTGGACGTTCTTGCTTGGGAATAATTGCCTGCATATGTTTATTTTTTAAGAACTTGTAGTGTAGCTTTTCTGAAGAATCCGTGCAGTCGTGGGCTCGGTGGTACATTTACGTCGGACCTGACAAGGAGCTGACCTCGTGAATTTACTTCATTTTTACCCAAAACCCTAAAACCCTTTGAACCCTAAAACCCTAAAACCATAACACCATTAAACCAAATTAATTTTGAAAGGTATTACCTTAGCTCCAATTGCTGTGAGTGCGTTTGCAGATTTGACTGACCAGACCCACCAGAATAACATTTCTACCAAGTCGCTCCGACCTTTCGTCTGTCGACTTTACTTGTGGACTTCAAACTTCCTGAAGTTTGTTGAAGGCATCAGAGTGTTGGGTGGGCCCTGGTGCTTACCTTTGCTTTTGCCTTCAATCCTTCAGAGTTCAAAGTTCGACCTATTAGGCTTTCAGGCATCTAGTATGCAAGGTGCGAACTTTGCAAATGCTGTATCGACTATATTGTCGCCAACAACATTCAGTATGTTGGCCGGATTGCTAGCCAGGCAAATAGGTGGGATCATTTATCTTGGTTGGCACAGCCGTTAAATGCTGCTGTGGCAGGTTGCACCAACCATCAGAACAGTCCCCACCAAATTTCACGCAAGGCAGCATAGCAACCCCTGAAGCACAAACGTCACCTGTTTATGGCTGTTGTATCTCTGTTGTGTCGGCCAACAAAGGCCCGATCGGAAGGATGACCATCTAAGGTCCAGGATCCTTTGACACTGCCCGTAGATACGCCAGGATACTACACTGGCCCTGCTGCAGTGCAAAATCATCTGGCACCTTGTGCGATGGATGCTGCTGGGGTGCCCACCGCTGCTGCAACTTCTGGTGCTGCTGCTGTGGGCACCTCTTCTCTGTTTTCTCTGTCTTCTCCTGACCAATGCCCTTGAGGGTGCAGCAAAGACATTGCATGACCAGTGGACTAACATGAGGGAATCCTAGACATCTGAGGAACTGCTGAAAGTGCTACTTGACCGTTAGGCATCCCGATCCAGTCACGTGCTTCTGAGGCACGTCACAAACTGTCTGCTGGCAAATACCGCATGCACCCTGGGGTGTCTGTCTTCTATTAGAGCCGCTATGAGGCCCTTATCACGCCCATTGTGGGACTGTCTGATAGTGATCGTGTGTTTTGGATTCAGCAAGGTCTTTCAACTGATGTATCAGCAGATGTATCACCGATATTCGCAGTATATTATCATTATGAAGCCTTCCTGGCATTTATGCAATGCGAATGACCGAATACCAGTATTTGGTTGTAGCTTCACTGCTGTGGTTGTTGCTACGATCATATCTCACATCATTACACGCGTGCCCAAGTAACCACGGTGCAAATATCCATTCTAATGGGTATCAGTCTAAGCACGCTTCTGCATAATCATTCTGTGATGTGTACACGAACTCATCTTATCACGATAACCACCTCTGATAACCACCTCTGAAGACGCACTTCTCACACTATGCGTCGATCATGCCAGGAATGATGTAATAATACAACAAATATAATTACATAATAATTTATGCCATAATTATGCTCGTAAACTACGTATGCCGGCTCGATCTGAACATTTGTTAGTTGACACATTATTGATATAGCTGGCAACACAATATAATCCTGATTTTATGGATTCGTCAATGTACACACACATACATATATATATAGGGTATATATATAGGGTATATATATATCGTCTTGTTGGGTGGCATTGGCCAACATATTAATAATAATCAAACTGTAATACAACACAGAGTAAGGGGATGTGCTGGGGTGAATCATACCCTTTGAGAGCAAGTCCGTCATCTGGCGCTTCACCTGTACATAATTCATGAAACAGGTTGTCCTCCAGGCATGAGTGGTATGGTATGATAGACAGGATGCATAGGTGGAAGCCCAGGTATGTCACGAAAAACGTCTGCATACCCTTGCAACAAGGCTTCGACCTTAGGATCCACAGAGGTCTAAGCGGTGGCTGCATTCAATGCAACTGAGGCCTCACAAGCAGTCCATGGGCGCCCGTTTGAATCATTTGAACTGCTTCCTTGCACCCGACTGGCTTGGGTTCACTTCACTTGCCCATCGCGGCCATAGCGAAGTTAACCACAGGCTCCGCCACTGACCTACCCCCCTCTGGTGCAACACTTAAAAATGACTCAAAGGGTACAATACACAACAGAGTCACCTTGCGCATGCAAAGGGTTCCGGACTCCATGTCGAGGTGAGCCCCATACTGCTGTTATGTCAAAAACCCCAGTATATATGTTGCAGCATCAGTGAGCTCTTGCAACACATATGGTTGGGCCTTAACACACAGAGACCTATTCCAAGGTGAAGGATGATCCTTTCCAAAATGGGATGCTTACCCCCATCCGTGAAAGTAATCTGTGCTAATGCTCAGAATTCCTCTGTCTCTCTAAGATACATAATTTCGGTAAAGGGATAGAAAGTCTCATTACCTCATCACATCATATATGTACTGATCACAACGCATTCAATTACGGGCCGCTGATCGTCTTGTCAGGTCGCACGGACGCATCCCTGAAGCCGTAATACAACATGTTTGTATTCTGTGGTGTCGACGGCTAATTTCCTGGATGATCAGGAAACTGGACATCTTCTGATCGGGTTTTAACAGTTTGGCGGATCTTAATGTTGTGCTACGGTTCATTTCCCGCCGATGCGTAGGTCGATGCGACCCTACGAGGCGAAGTGTTATCTTGATGAACGCATGAATGACTATTGCATATGAATGAACCTGCATGATATAGATGTATTCGCATACATTTATATATGCATTTGGCATGTTATCATTATCCATCGCGACATCGCATCATGGCAAATCCGCCTAGCATGCATGAAATACCGAATCATTGAAGTGCGCATTATGCTCGTGCTATGAAACGATAAGTAATATTATTTGATATAATATTACTTAATTACAGCACACGTTGAGAGCGCCGCACTCGTCGCGATGCATGCCTTGCAACCGAATATCGTTATTCGGACCCTTGCATCATGCGAATGCCGGAAAGGCTTATATGTTGTTATGCTTGGACATTGCCTATACGCAGTAGGGTTGTCACACTTAGGATCGGCCTCCTAGTGTGAATCGTACGACATTGCGATGCTGCGAGTATAACAGATGCGAGGACGGCTAAGCAAGAGAAGACATTCGATACCGGAGAACACTCGTGTGTTCTACGTCATTATTGCTATACGCTATTCTACTTAGCCCGAGCTAAGCCTGAACTTCGCTACTCACCGCCGCGTGATGATTGCTTGCTTCCAGTGCTGACGGCGATTACGTCCATTGCACCGCTTCGATCTGTAAGACTGTAAGTTATATCTCTTCTTGTTTGAAGTCTTCCGCTGTCTCTGTTTGCTCGCGCTTGTCTTGCTGTACTTGCAAGAGCTCGCGCATCGGTGTCGAAAGCCTTCAGACGCGCAGATACTTATGAGCAAACACGAAGGAGAGGTACAACACTTAACAGAGAGATACAGCACTATGTCCCATTTCCTCTACACAAGCATAATACAGCCGCCTGGCCATACCTTGTCACAGCATACTTCTATTCTTACCTCCTTTGACCTCATCATTTTTGGGGTATCCAGTTGCTTTTTCGGGGATGTCAATGTATTAGCCCTGTTTCAAGGTCCCCTTCCGATTGCTTGGGCTTACCGTGGCCCGGTAAATTTCACAGGATTTTTTTGCCTGAAAACTTATAAATGTACATATGCAAATAACAAAATGAAGCCCACCAAAGGTGTTGCTCTTCCAAATACAAAAGAACAATTTGCTAAGTTAGCTCATAGTCAATGGCTAGTTCCACCAGGTCAGTGGGTTTCTCCAGCCTGATGGCCCTCTGCATGCGAATGTATGCCCAGCACTTCTTGACGATCAGCACATTTTGCTTTTTGTGCTGAACCTATGGAGGACTTCCTTGTATTAAGTGTCTTTTACACGAAAAGAAGTTTCCGCTCCAATATTTGCCTTTGGGAGGAAGCAGACAAACAGGGACTGTGCATAAAATGAAAAGAGATATAGAAAACAATTACTTTGACTGGTGCATGGGTCTCCGCTGCATTATTTAAGGGGCGTCGGGTGTCACCCTAAAGGCCGAAATGACAAGGCATACTGACCAGCGCGAGGGTGGACCAATTGAGCTATGAAATCATTATAGTGACAATACATGTATTAGTATGTGGTACTTCTCTTGCTGCGGCCGCTGAGGATTACCGACGGATGTCCGGGCTGGAGTTAATGCCGCCCACGGCGGATCCCCGGGCTAACTAGAAAATCCTTGTGTATGAAGACTTACACTCATGGATGTTTCGAAGCTCTTCACATGCTCACGGACAGCCCAAATCAACACCAGTAGATATCCTCGTGCACTCCACCCCTTCCGAGACATCTATGTAAAGACGAGAAAATGTTTGTGCAAGAACGACCTTTAAATGACTATTCAGGCCGTTTATATTCAATTTGTGTGCTCCGTGTCAGTTTCCTGGGGGCTCGGGCTTGATTAAAATTATTTGTATAATTATTTTGGGAAAAAAGAATAATAAAACTGTTCGATGGAGCAAAGCACGATGGGGAATACCTACACCCTCGTATACTGGAACGAGTTGCCCTGCTCTCTGCCCTGGAAAATTCCCGCGGAATGCCCGTACGGGACGACCATGGGACGAGCTACGGCGTAGGTACATACCCTCTGGCTTGGAGTTATAGGGACAACGATAAATTGGTTAAATATGCAGGAAGTTTCACCAGAACTTTTCAAAGGAAGCAAATATGAGCAAACGCATATTAAACGTGAATGTTGGTATACTTGGTCACGTAGATTCAGGGAAAACAAGTCTCGGTAAGATAAATCTTTGTTGTCAAGAGAGTTTGACATCCTCATTCCGAAGGGCGTCGTGGTTATGCTTCAGTGGCTGCATTATCGACAAGGCTGTCCACGGCTGCATTGGACAAGCATCCACAGAGCAAGGAACGTGGCATAACATTGGATCTTGGTTTCTCAGCGTTTACGGTACGAAAAATGGAATTTAAGACGCTACATCGCGTCATTCTGGCGTGCACACGCGATTGACATCCTCCAATCTGACCTATCCGTGTGCCGCTATGCGAAGCTACCTATGCCAGAACACATGGCGCACCTGCCGTACGATGAACTTCAATTCACCCTGGTCGACTGCCCCGGTCATGCTTCTCTCATTCGCACCATCATCGGGGGCATTCAGATTATTGATATGATGGTCTTGGTTATCGATATCACAAAAGGTGGGCACGAATTAGAGGAGTCCGCCCACCTCATCGGTATACTGCTCTAGCACAGCTACGAACCACCCCTTCTTATATCGATAACTGTGCGCATGGCAACAACATCAATTGTTCACCAAGGCAAGACACAATCCGATGGCTTACGTCCGTCTTGTGACTTTTGATTTTCGACTTTAGGTTTACAAACACAAACTGCGGAGTGCCTGGTGGTGGGGGAAGTGGCAACCAGTCGCATGGTGGTAGCGCTCAACAAGGTAAAAGTCCAAAGTGCGACGTGTATAAGTACCGCGGTAATTGGGTTGACTACTGACACTTCAAGGAGCACGCATATGTCGTTCAAATCGTGAAAATCATGTGACGTAGTCCCGAAAATTCGGAAAAGCCGTAACTCATGTCAAAGAGCCCGCTACGCCGCGCAAGCGTGTTGCCCACAGCTCTGTACGCTCTGATCGTGTTTGAAGCTGAAGATGAGGGGTTCACTTAGCTGTAACGATCATGGCTTGCGAGTTAGCCACGTCCTTAGTTGCCCTGTGTGCTTTAAGCTTAGATCACCATGACGCCATATTGTGCCCTGACTCTCCTAATATAAAAACCCTCAGTTAGTAAATTCAACTTTCCTAGGTTGCACTTACGAACCAGTCGATCCATTTCATTCGGAGTTAGTCCACTGGTTACATTAACCAGGGCCGTCATGCGAATCACAGTGGCACGACGGAAATGGACAGGCGGGTGGGCCCTTGCCACGGTTACCGTTCAATGAGCACTGGGGATAACGGCAAAGTATAGTTAACTGCTAACGCTTGTATGAACTGGTCTAGTATTTGTAGATTATATCATTTAAATCTCTTTGGTGTGACCTTTTTCGTTTATGGCAGGCAGTTTAGCATTATCTTCGTGTCGTACTTCCACCTCCACTGTAAGGAGTTTTTTTGCCGTCGCCGGCAGAATTCCCTACTTGCTCTCTTCTGTGTTTGTTAAGATGGTCCGGTATTGGTACTTGATTTGTTTAGCTATGGTTGTTTATTTACTTCTTTTAGGGCAATATAACAGTATCTGCATGCACTCTCAACTCTATTGCTTACAAGGTGTTTCAGTTATGTAAGGCCCTCGAGAATTTTTGCCGTCGCTGACGAAATGCAACCAATAGGCACACATGTAAGTGCATGGTTCCATCTTACTGCATTACTTGCAAAGCTAAAGCTTTTACATCAATTCTACTGCCGCGTGTTTAGTTATTTGGTTGTGGCGGCTTACGTGCCGTCGCCATGCAGCCTGTAGGTCACTGCCCAGCCCAAAGGTAACATGATTTAACATGTGGATCAATCCTAAGTTCTTAGGTTGCTTGCAAGCCATTACAGGTTGCTAGTGCATTGCAGGCTGGGCATTTAAATAATGAAGATTTTCTATGCGCGAAACCGCCAATGGGATATTTCAGCCATTTTGGCCATATGTAGGGGTTACTCGAAGCAGGGTGCTCACAGGCTTGGGCCCCGCAGCTTCCCGATGATATATGGCCCGCAGCTGATGTGTTTGCGCGAGCTTGCCGTGCAGGAGGAGGCTGTCACTAAGCCCAACTCCTTGTTATCATAACCTGTTGGGTTTGGTTATTTTCTCCATCAGTGCTTGTGAACCTAGAGTGGCGGATAAAATACAAACAAGTTCGACATGTGAAGGGCTTGCTACCTGGTAAAGGAGGGGCAGTCGTCTTCTGTTGCCAGTTGCCCCAGTTAGCAAATCCAGAGTGTATCAACAGGCCTCAGATGGGGTACAGCACCTTGGCTGTTAATAGCAGTTTGCTTTGAACCGGTTTAGTGCTTAGTATCAGTTTGCTTTGTAAACCCTTGTATTACAACGAGAGGCTGTATTGGTATCTAATAAATCGCATTCTTCCATATCTCATAGCGGATTTTTTCACGTTGCTGTCGTCAGCATTTTGTGAGGACCGTTTGGCAAGGCCTCAGGCTACCACCATGATAGAGATATACATCCAAAAAAGCGTAAGGGTGGGGCCTCGTCATGCAAGAGCCTTCGCAATTGAAGAAGCAAGCAGTGCAAGGATGGGGAAGGGATATAGGAGCCAAGGGGACAGCATCTAGAAGGACCAGTGGGGGTGCTGCAAATGGAGGATGTGGATACAGGGGATGGAGGCTATGACACCCCTCAGTTCATCTTCCCCCTTGACGCACGCTGTATCCCGCTAAGAGGCTACAGCCGGCATAATGTTATTATGGAGGATGTTGATGGCTTTCAAGAAGGCAAAGGTTGTCAGATGGCGCTGGAATAGCTACCCTTGCTTATTTTGACAACTTCTGCATGCATAAGGCAAATTGTATGTGATGGCTGGCCGCCTCACATCACCTTGCTGCTTTTAGTCAGGGAATTTTCATCTTAATATCTCTGTTGCTGCCACTGAAAACTATTTTTCGGGTCTTCAAATATCTATGTGCACCACATATGTAACTCTACGTCCTGAATATCTGGGGCCTTTAAGTCAAGACGGTGACAGTGCGGGAAAGCGGGGGAGCAAACCCCGCGACCTGCACGACCACCGTACCTTTCAAGGCCAGGAGAGCAAGTCAACATGTAGCCCCATGATTATCTTAAAGCAGGGTATTTGATTCACTAGACAGTGGATGCCGGGTCATGCTGAGGCAATACATAACAACGAAATATATTCTCGAATCTTATATAAATCTCAATATAAATATGAATCTTATATGATGATCCCAAAATTAGCCTGCGCATTTCGACATGTCATGAAATTTGGTTGTGATTGGGTTGTGCAGGCAGACTCTTAGAACATGTGTCCAATATGCCTGCTGATATCATGCGGTTATGCCACGCGCTATGTCCTTAAGTCATGTTGTTTGGTTAAGACGTTTAATTCGTGAAACATTTCCAGATCGATCAGTTGTATCCTGTTGATGAGCGGGAGAAGGCTGTGCGACGAGCTATCAAGAGGCTGGGCCAGACCTTCGCTATGACAAAGTTTGCAGGCGTGAACATGGTCCCGGTATCCGCAAAGCCAGGTGAGAAGCGAAGGGACCAACATTGGAGCGGAATGAAGAGCACAAGCAATACCAGACACTCCCTTTTGGCAGTGGCTGCTGCGATTCGGCAGCTACTTAGTTTTGTTGGGTGAGGGATGATAGCTGCTTTGGCGCCAAATCAATACTTAGACGACGTTTTGACTTATTTCTTGTTTTTGGTGGAGCCTGCCATTTCGTGTCGAGGTTGCATGTCGTGCAGATGTTTCTTCACGTACTTCAACAATGGCATTCCGTGCAGATAGCAAGGCCGAGAGCCCGCCGCTAGGCATCGAAGATCTCAAGGCTGCCCTCGTGGCAATGGTACCACCCGTCCCCCGGATCGTTACAAGTCCTTTCCTGTTTGCAATTGACCACTGCTTTCCGATGAAGGGACATGGTAGCGTGCTTACCGGAACAGTGCTGCAGGTGGGTTGCAATTAGGATTGGTGGACATCAGAACCTTTACATGGGAATAATATCTAAGTAGGAATTTAATCAAATGGGTTTGGACTTCGTGGTTGATGTAGAATCGGTAAGCTTCCTAGCGGATTCCATACACGCGTGTTCGGTACCGACACATCCGTGTTCTGGATTCCAACATCATATGTAGTATATCTTTTAACAAATTTTATATACTTTATTTTAACAATTTGTTTGATTACCTATTATATCTTGAGGCCACATAATGTTAACTCTATTTTCAAGTAAACCATCAACGGGGATTTTCACATAGGTTCCCAAGGCTTTCCATGGAACCCAGAGCATTAAGTTGACTCCGCTACCAACAATTATGATCTTGATTTCATGTAAATAAGGAGATTGTCCGAATCCTCTGCCGTCATCTATATGTGATACTGGTTCGCTGGAGTCGTTCAGGCTTATAATACTACCATGTGTTCTCGTATATATGGTAGACTCTACTCTTTAGCCTATATCCCTTATTTATGGGCGGGGCCTCAGCGCGAAGCGCCTCAGGGAGCCTGCGCTGTAGGAGTGCTCAAGTGTGCGCGCGTGTGTGTAACTACTTCACAGATTGATTTGGCCATCAAATCGATCTTTACAGCCCTACGCAATGTATGTTCCATGGGCATTTTCATTTCCAGCTGTCAAAAATCGTATGAGCAAACAGGTTTGGCGAGGTCAAAGCTTCTACATGTGTATTTGCTTTCTAAACGTGCCGCGTTTAACGTTTCAATCTGAGCTAACGGCATTTGACAAATAAACCAATCCTTTGATGAACATCTTCCCGCCGTTTGACAAGAACAAACAAAGCAAATCTTCTAAGTTCAAATAATAAATTCAACCCTCCTTTAGTTAATGTCGCCTGGCTAAAGTGAAATGAGTAGAAGCAAGTTTCAGAGTCTCCATATTCACAGTCCGCAGTCTTTGCTGCTAACGTTTTTACCTAGATGATATGATAAATAGTCATAGCTTATGTAGTATTATTCAGCTTGCGCTGCTTAATTGCTTAATCTCAACAAATTGCGCGCGTGGCGCGGCGCGGTGCGGCGTGAACACGGCGCGGCATAAACGGGGGACGGCGGATGCGGGACGGACGGCGGAGACGGGACGCGGAACGAGGATGGGGGACGTGGATGGGGGAAATTGTATCCAAGGTGTTATACGGTAGAGATATTGGGGGATCTGCCTTCGTTCCGGCTTCAAGGAAGCCGACACCAGCTCTTGTCAAAATAGAAAGACCACCCCTTGCCGCTCACTGGTCTATGGACTCCGGATTGCATGGACCCCAAATCCACAACACAATATATTGCCAATACACATGCTCCTAGTTGTTAGTTCGCTCCGGTGCATTGAAAAAATGGTGTTTGATGTGCAGGGCTCCATTTCCGTCAACGAAGTTCTGGAGCTCCCAGCACTGAAGGAGACACGTTCTGTGAAGTCAATTCAAATGTTTAAAGCGCCCGTACAGCGCGCTGTGCAGGGAGACCGTGTCGGCATATGTGTGACGCAGCTCGACGCAGGGCTGCTTGAGCGTGGCCTAGCGTGTGCGCCTGGTACAGTGCCCACTTTCAAAGGCGCCGTGGCTGCTGTGGAGAAAATCCGCTTCTATGCAGGTGAGGTGGTGTATTGCATGGTGGACGCCACTCAGTCATGCTTTGAATGCTCGTGGTCTGTAGTCCTTAGCTATTGTAGTATCCTGGGGTATGTATGGGTAGTTTCCAGGATGGACCGTGTATGGTAATCTTTTTGCTTAGGCGGACACAACAGAGATGCAGCAACTGTTCACTGAAAAGTGTCATGTTTTGTGGCCTACAGTGGCCGTTTTCGAAGGCATACGTTTCTAGCGGGCATGGGCATTAGCTAGCCAGTTGCTGGACACCCATCTGAGCGCGGGCTGGTCGTGCCACAACCTTCTACGATCTTGCAGTGTGCGCTGAATGAACACACATATATATAGGGTTTTATATATGAACATATAACCCTATGAACATATATATATATATATCTTAAGGCTTTTTAGCCCTCCGTGGTAGGGTAACTCCCATGTCCATCAACGTTTTCCGCTTTCTACACAGCGAAGATAGTATCTGTGGAGCATCCTGACAGCGGAATAAACAATTCCTTGCCAGCGTGTTGTTAGCACTGATCCATGCCTCGGACCGTGGGCTCTGTCAGGTTCCGCCTTGAAGCTTCCACAGTCGATGTGACCATGCAATCTAAAGGAACTTTACATAGCAGGCATGTCAGCGTAGTCCATTTAGTTGCGTGGAAATTACTTGGAAAATGTGAGTGAAACCCACCTAGCAACTGGGACCATGTTGTACAGCTAAATACTGATTCTCTACCTATCCCCATCCAACCACTCAGGCAACGCCTCGCAATAAGCAACTGGATTCCAATTCCCTACTGATTTCCTCCATGCAACACAGCTTTGGACATTTGAACAATAAGTCCGTTATCATTGTGCTGTGCTGTCGTTCCAGGTTGGTGTTTTTCTTCACCAGCGGCGCACTAACCTGGACGGATTTGCTCATTGCATTATTGTTGTTTGTAATTTTGTTCTCCGAAATTTATAACCCCTGGTGGCTGACGCAACCGTCATTTCCTCTATGTCCGTGTGCCGTTACTCCATATTCCACCTTGTCCAGGTCGAGTCCCCAGCCACGCTAAATTCCACGTCTCAGTCGGGCACTCCACTGTCACGGCCGAGATGACCTTCTTTGGCACCTGTGACAGTGAGGGGCTTACACGAGAGGCGGCATTGGCTGCCATGATCGCCAACCTGGATGCCATGGCGCTGTCGGGCAAACCTATGCCCTTCGATCAGTGCAGGGACTATCTATACCAGGTGGGGACCCAGCATGGGAAGATTGCAGAAATAAGCTTGTTGGCTCGCAAAATATATCGCAGGAGTGGCAGGTTGTGTATGAAGCATTAAAACCCCTTCATTATATCTATGAAGCTTGAAGTCTTTGAAGGATCGGTATTCATCATTGCCAGCAGCCACGTCTACATGGTTGTACGGAAGATGCTTCATGCGTAGAATGGTGGACACCCTCCAATAGATGGGCTTATTACTTATTCTTTTATGCTAGCTCTGTTATCATTTTTTGCAAATGATGATGATTACAGACTCGGTAGAGCTTGTGAGGCCCGGATGAGCCAGGGACCGCAAGTTTAAGCAAGGAAAGTTGGTAAAAGAAAAATCCAAGTCAATATGGAACAATTGTAATCATTCAATGACGAAAGAAAAAACGTTTACGAGAGGAGGGTTAGGTCCTCCCCACTTTCGAGAATCCTCTTTGACAATCGCTATGGATATTCCTGGCAAGGCCTGGTGGGTCCTTTCCCGTCATTATTTGCAGCCTTGTCGCATCCTACCCCAACCCTAAACTAGCAAACCAGCTCACGCGCTTCAGCATAACCGGGGCATTCCATCAGTCATGGTGTTCATTTTCCACAGGATTGGCATTTTTGCAAACGCTACACCAATGCTGCTCTTTGGCCTGTCTACCTCCAGTGCCCAAACACCAAGCTGGAAACGAAGCAGGGAAATGTACATGTCCATCGGGATATAACAAGCATCATGTTGATGCATACCAGGGTTCTTCAAAGGGATAGCTTTTGTTCCGGGGGCCCTGACGCCCCAAAATTTTCTTGCCGGGAGCACCCCCGGAACCCTAAATGGGTAGGCCTTAAATGGTTCCGGGGACTCCCGGAACCTTCAAGGAGGTTTTCTGGGGACAAATATGTGTTTACAGCTTTATCACAAGGTATATAAGCTTTCTATTGATGTGAGTTTGATTAATAATTCTGTGGTTAATACAAAGTAGAACCCACCCACATTCTGAGAGTTATTCGTTCATCGAAACACAATGCAAGCAGCTCAGCAGCACTGAAAGCACCTTTCCCACCACCTCTGCTTCCTTATCCGCCCCCCTCCAACCTCTCCTCTCCCTCCATCTCCACCTCAGCCCTTCATCTGACTCGAACTCACTCTCCGTGAATTCCTCATCATCCCTTGGAGTTGAGGCCGCCGTTTATCCGGCAAATTCCACTGGATGCTAGCGGTGGGTGCTGAACCCGGGAGGATCACTGATTTCGATTCAGTCAACATCCCTAGGGGTGAACGGATGAGGGTGCCGCGAAATACAGGGGGGAAGGTAGGGACTGCCAGGTAGTGGCCACGGCTGAAGCCAAACCCCCATATCCCCCCCAACACACATACACACGTTTCCTCACAAAACAAATTGCAAAAGATATAGTTTCTCCGCCGTACTAGTTTCTTCCTTACACTAAAATTGCCCAGTGTAAGTATTTAAAGCATCCTCTCGCAGACCTCTATGGCATCCAAGACCTGGGACACAAGTGCGTGAATAATAACCACGCACCTCTCTTTCCTCGTCTGGTAGTCGTGATGGACGACCCTAGGATGCCACCTTGTCATATTGACAATTGATGGATAGTACGGAATATTAAAACGCATGTATCCAGGTTTCGACTTGTTTTGAGTTGTTATTTGGTATGTAGAAATTATATCTTTAGGTAAAGTCGCATAGCGCAAAGCTTGCAGATGTTGGTGCTGAAGGAAACCTACTGCGACTTGGCCGCAGTCACGCAGTAGAACAATGTACATTTCAGAAATATAAAACTTGACGAAAACTGGAGGAAAACAGTGGTTGCTTGTACTCTCAGCCGACAGCCGAATGTCTCCTGGCTTCATCTTTGATTCTTGCCCTCTACTGGCGGCCCACCTGTTCTTTATTTATGCTAGGTTGGTTGTCTGGCTTTATAATTAGCGCGAACGCAGGTAGGCGTGCAGGCAACGGGTGCGGCTGTGGCTGCCGATCCGGCGTGCATGTGTGTGTATGTGATGTCGGTGTGCCTGTGTACAAATTTCAGGATTAAATCAGGTACGCAGTGATGGATATAACGCGCAGCAATATACTTTGGAGAATTCGGTATGTTTATTGTGAGTTGATTGTGATGGCAACTAAGGGATCACCCTATCCAGATCCATGCCACCAGAGACCAGGGAACGGTATGTCCAATGCATGAAACACAGGAGGAGTTATACGGCTTGGAGGGTCGGCCTTCCTTGGTTGCCGCTGCTGGTTCTGATGAAGCGTATGAGGCCAGGAATAATGTTGTGGACGACCAGACAGGTAGACACTTTGGTCCACAATGGGCATTGATGAAGTTCGATCAGCCTATCACGGCCCCAAAGGTGCGAATGGGCATGCGACCAAGTTGGCACCTGCGATAGAGGATGCTTGAAAAATATTCATCCGTGGTGCCGGGATGTGCATGTCGCAGGATGCACTCGTGATTGGCGCCAAGTTTGATGCAGATGTGCATGGCGATGCTTGCAGGTAAATTCTTGAGCCGACGATTTGAGCTTAGTGAGGTGTGCGAGAGACGATGATTAGATTTTAAACTGTTTCTGGAGTTGCAACACCGAACCCTGTATGTCAGCTTCACACACCAGGCGAAAACCCCCTCTCGTGTCCTTAGTTGGCATGCAGAGGTACAAAACACCTGAGTGCGAAGGACGCTTGCAAACGTCGGTTGTGGCAGTTATTCTTTTCTAGATATCTGTATTCTTGACGTGCTGTTTCATTCAATTCGATTACAATCTTAGGGCAAATGGTCTCGCTGTACTCCATATCAACGGACTTCAGATGCGGTTAAGCACTTGCTATAGATGTTGCTTTACTTATATCTAACTATCCCAAACAGGGCGCCATATCGGCCATGGGTTTTATATATAACAGTATGAGTTAAGGCTTCTTGGTTCCCGTAATTGTAAACAGATAAGCGAACTGGCCATCTGCACAGAAGAATGGTGCGCGAGGTCCACTCACACAGAGCGTTCACCTTGATCAAGATTTTCGTTTACCTAGATTTTAGCTTTACTTATTTGCTCATATCTTCTACAACTACATTGTTCAGTGCTAAAACTCGTTCTAGTCTTGGGTTTTGGGGCACCCATTTTCCCTACATGAACACATGCCATGCAGGTAGAAGTTATATACGGTTTTGTATCGGCGGCTACACACCATTAGGGCGGGTGGGAATGAGTTCTTAATATCCAGATGCGGCTAGGAAAGTACCTAGATGCAGGTGCAAGCCAGATGTCGGCCAGGTAATCCCCTCCAGATGCGAGATGAAGCAAGTTTGTGATATCCTCCGTCCATAAGCCATGCTTACGCACGCATGCTGTGCAGTGTTGATCCATATTTGCGAGACCCTCATCCTTATGTACTACGTGAACTTGAAACCCCAGGCTTGCATTCTACGGGCGGTTAGTATCTCCTATTGATCCAACTCGTCCAGAGGAGCTTGCTCGGCTGAACATATTCAAGCTGAAGACGCGCACAGGCACCCTGGAGAGGTTACAACCGGATGGCACCACCGCAATCGTACGAAACCTAATAAAAAAAGAGAGTGATGTGACCATCTTCTTGGGTCTTCAGGTGGGGGACGTTTGGGCATCAGTCGGGGGGTCTTAAGCTACGTGTATGGATGACCACTGTCCAAGATTGCACAAGCATGGTTCATTATTGCCTCCAGGTGTATCACCATAGATTCTTGAAGATCATCCACTTTGCACAGGACTGTACGTAAATCATGACATCTTCTTGACCGGAACAAATTGCCGGGTTGCTCTTATGCAGGTGACCTCAGGCCGGGGTGAAAAGGGTGTGATCGCAGGCTCTTTTGGGAAATCGGGTAAACTCAAGGTGAGCTGATATCAACCTAGAAGTTGACAATCTCCAGGGTCGTCTAGGCATATTGTTGTTGCAAAGTTTCTTTTTTCATGGAACTTAAGCATCCTACCGCACGTCATATACCTCATATATACAACTAGTAAAAGATTAAAGCATGTAGAGTTGCTCTTATCCTGTAAACGTTCCCCGTGTGTGCCTTCTGTTATTGTGGTCTTTTTATGTCCAAGATCCATTTCCCCGGGGGCCTGGTAATGGAAGGGCGAAATACCCACGACAACATTATCAAGCTTCAGTGTAAGCGGTACTTATTCGACCCACAAGCAAAGAAGGTGCTGCGGCAGTGAGCGAGGAGTGGACATCAGCAACAGGGGGGTATCAGCTTTTTAAATGGCAAGTGTAGATATTCGTCTCTTCCGTCTACCTAAGAATACGTTAACACAGAGAAGTGTGCCGTACACATGGTCTGACATCCAGTATAAATCCTTGATTTGCTGATGCCCCAAACTTCCTGTACGGGGCATTGTGGGACGGCTTATTCCTATGCCTGCATGTTTGAGAGACTAACAGCAGGGAGTTTAACATCGGTCATGAGATCTATATCAAAGCGTGTCCTTCAACACGCTCAATTCATTCGATTGCACTAGCCGAGGGACTGGGATTGCACTAGGGAGGTTAGGAGCTTGGGCTTCAGGTCCTGTTTCCTAAGATGCAGCAGTCTATAACTTGAATCTATATCTGAGTTGTATGAAGGAATCGAACCCGAATACAGGAGTAGGGAGTTTTGAGATGTCAGAATATATTAACTGAAAGGTGGTGGCTCTGCGTTCATCATGCTGAGCAATTTTGAATGGCTGCATGGTTATGGTGAGGCTTGGGATGCAAGGTGTGTCGTTCATAATTTTCTTAAAATAATTCACCTAAATGTAACTGAAATTGGTAGGAATGACACCAGTGCTAATGTTAACAGAAACAGCATCGAATATAACATCCGATATATAATAATCCAGGGGCCCGGGCTACGCAACTCGGCATATATATATAATATATATATATGTAATGAATTGATATAATGTTGTGTATATGTATTTCTATACCCCTAAAGACCTCTCTGTATATATATATTCATTTTAAGTATTGTTTCAGCATGGTAGGGTGCGAGAATAGTGACCCTCATAATTTTGTCCAATTACACCTCTTCCTGCTTATAGGCTGCATTACATTGGCAGCAGCAGTTGCATGATCATTTCAGGTATCTGGCGGTCACGAGTCTTGGACCTAAGGCCTGAAAGATAATGTTAAATCTATCAGTTTGGTTTGGATGGTTAAATTTCCAGCTAGGTCCCCTGGTCAAGTGTCGGGCTTGACATATGGAATGCCATGTACATGTATATCGTAGACGCCATGAAGTAACATGCTCTTAACACAAGTCACAATCTTGATCTCGCATACGTTTTGGTATACCACTGTACGCAGGACACTATTATATGTTGGACACAACCTAGCGTGACGTCAACACAAAGCTGTGAAAGTTACAGTCGTTCCGCGCTTGCTCAATTGTGCGGCGTTCTGGCTTACGCTCAGTTACCAACTAATAAATGTAAGATTTTTTAAAGTGCATCCAACTATATAAAGGGTTTGGGGTCCTTGCACAGCATTCCACAGCAATCGTGCCCTTTGCATGGTTAACCCTATCCTTAGGACATTGCATACACCATTTCAGCTACTAAACGCGATTGCAGCAAGGATTCAGAGCCCGCACCGTATGTAATCTTTATATCACGCACATGGCTTGTGACAGCCAGCACAGGAAAGTTGACTCCCGAAAACATGCCGGAACACTCAGTTGCCAAGGCGTATCGATGAACAGGCAGGTCAAAATGGGAAATTATACACCTCATCCCCGGATGGATAGTCTAACCATGACAATGATGCTTGGCGGGAAAATCACACAGTTGGTTGGGGACCCAAGTAAAATATGTCTGCGCGGTCCACGCTCAGGCGAGCCTAAACCTCCAGCATATCCAGGTGGGGGTCCAGGGAGGTACCCAAGAAAACGGTTAGGTCTCTGGAAAACTCAGAAGCAAACCACTAAAAACCCAACCCTCATGGCAAGGGAATGGGGGAGGAAGGGAAGTGTTGAGGAGGAAGAGGCGAGACCTGCTCTTAAGAGAAACAAAGTAATGGATGGAGGAAGACAGGGAATGAGGGATGAAAGGACGAGGTGGTATGACGGGGTAGGGGACGGCGTTGGTGAGGCAGAGGGTGGAAAGGGAAGGGGGACATCGTGAGGAAGTGATATCCGTCTCATCCACTCCCTCCCCCCCCTCTTTCTCTCCCCCCCTCTTTCTCTCCCTCCCTTTTTTCGCTCCCTCTCTTTCCCTCCCTCCCAACAACCCGTGCCCCTTACCAGGCATAGCATTGTTTTTCTGGCACAAGTTGCATGACTGGGTGAAATTCTCTGCGTCCTCAGCCAAGTTAGGCCACCAAACGGAGTGTAGAACCAGTTCGACCATCCGTGCGACCTGGATGTCCTGCAAAGCGATCTTCATGAATATGGGAGAGAACATTACGATGCAAGGAGTCATCATCATGCAGACTTCACACTCGCAGCAAGATGTCAAGAAATGAGGACAGCCCCTTGTCTTGTGGACGCCATACAGGTGCCGGCAGTATCACAACATCCAACAACGGATGTCAGGTGAAGCATTGACATTATTAATCTTACCAGCAATATCCTCCCAGGTACAGTGCAACCGAGCCAAGTATTCCATCCACCTGGCTTGCCGCTTTCTCAAAGTGGGCACACTTTGCAAGGACCTAAGGGGTTTATGGTCAATTTTCAGCGTAACGGGGTGTCTCCAACGTAGAAGCGCCACTCCTTCAAAGAATGCAAAATTACCAGTAACTCATGTTCCCCAGCAGTATATTGGGTCTCCACACCCAAGAACTTCTTACTTGTGAAGGCAATAGGCTGGCTATAAAATTGATAATTTATAAGGCTATAATATATATTTTATAAGGCTATAAACGTTTCAGATATGCAAATTAACTTGTTTGGTCGTTACAGACACACACACACACAGTCATGGGCAATCCTACAGAGCAGGGCATCCTGAGGCTGCACTTCATGATTGGACCCAACCCAGGAATTCTTCAAGCCCAGGAAGTAATGCCGAGGTGCAGGCCAGTCACAGGCCACGGCCATCTTCCAGGGGACCATCTTCACATCCCCAGAATATACAACATGGTTCCGATGCTCCACTTGCGGCTGTGTCCAGAAACATTAGGCACGCCAGTTGCTCACCAGTTGCACACCAGTTGCTCTCATCGCACCTAAATTACATAGGTGTTTCAGATCCTCCTCATGTATCTTGAAATAGATCAAGATGTCACCCAAATAGCACACGATGAATCACCAATATACAGTCTGAACATGCAGTCCAGAACCGCCTGGAATGTCAATGGGGCATTCATTCCACCCAAGCAATAAGTCTGTGTACTAAAAGTTACCAAAGGGGGTCCAAACAAGAGCTTTTGGAATATCACTTCAGCAATCCGGTTCTGATTAAACCCCTGTTGCAAGTTAGTTGAACTGAAATTGCCCAAACCCCACACCCCATCGAGCAGGTCATCAACACATGGCAAGGGGTAACAGTTCTTGATTGTGGCAGAATTTAAACCCCAATAATCATAATCGTAATAATCAATGCACATGCGAAAGTTCCTGTCCTTACCCGCAATCGGAATGGGTGCAGCATAAGATGTGCTTGGGTGAATCATACCCTTCATGAGCAGATGATCAGTCATCTGGTGCTTCACTTCATCCAACTCCAACAAACTCGGCCAATACATGGGTCGGGAAATGGGTTGCACTCCTGGGACAAGAGGTATGGTGTGGTCAACAGGCTGTATAGTGTTGTATCCCTCTTCACTGGTCATGATCTGCACGTCTAAACGTTAAGTGCCAAGTACTGATTGCTCACAAAACAACCAAAGCATTTGGACGAGCTTTCAGGGCCAGTGGAAGACTTCAGAGTGAAAAGGTTACAACTTACAGTCCAATAGATGTGATGCGGTGCATTCATCTATCAGAACCAACACCAGGCGATCATCATCTAACCGGCTATTAATGCTCAGGCTTGTCTCGGGCCAAACATAGCACGATATATTTCAGTATGATAATATTAAGGATTATCCGATGAGAGCTCAGTAAAAGCTTATGCTATTCGGCTATTTTACTCGTACGTATCACACCAGATTCTCGATCCGCAAGTGTCATAAGCCCTAGCAGACGTATCACCGATATTCGCATGATGCAGTATATATCATCAAGCCTTCCCGGCATTTATGCAATGCGAATGGCCGAATACCAATATTCGGTTGTAGCTTTACTGCTGTGGTCGTTGTAGTATCCTGGGGTATCTACAAAAGGTAGTGTCAAAGAGTGAGCCAAGATGGTCATCTTTTGATCGAGCCTTTGGAGGTTGACACAACAGAGATACAATAGTCGTCACTACGACCATATCTCACACCATTATGCTTATTCCCGCGTAACCATGGTGCAAATATCATTACTAATCAGTATGAGCCCAAGCGTGCTTCTGCATAATTATTCTGTGGTGTGTTTGTGAACTCGTCCGTTACCAAGTAGTTGGGGCATTATTGTAAAAACAGTTGGCAACACAACACAAAGAATCCTGATTTCATGGATTCCACAATGCATAACTATCTAAATACATACAGGTATACTTATTGATAACAATGCATTCAATTACGTTCACTTATTGTTTAGTCAGGTCACATTGACCGACGCATTGGTGATAATCAAACCGTAATACAACAACTATCCCCCCTCCCATTTGCAGCTTTCTCGCTGCATCGTACAGCATCGACTGCAGGGATCATTGAGACTGAGTGGCATGTAAACGAGCCTCTTCTAAAATGGGCTTCATGTCCGGCGAGAAATTGCGTGCCGGTTCCCAAGAGTTATGCTCGCTAGAATACCTGGTCCATTTAACCAAGTACTCATGCACGGTGTCTGTGCCTACCCACCACGAGTGTGATAGTCCAGCACAGCTTCCACATCATACACCACCTGCTTTCCTGCGATCCAGGTCTCAGGACCCGGTTCTACCACTGCAGGGGTGTTAGTGGTATCGGTGATGGGCTCAGTGCCACGGTAGGGGTGGATCAGGGATAGAAGAGGGATATAATACTATGCACCAATTTTGTTTGTCAGTAAGAAGGATTGGACTTTGCGCATCTGCATTCGTTATCAGGGTTTGTATGTGACTACAATTAAAAATCGCTACCCTTTGCCATGTGTTAATGACCTGCTCGATAAGCTGAAGGATTCAGCTTATTTTAGCTTGATTGACTTGCAACAGGGTTATTTTAATCAGATCCGCATCGCTGCGTCTGACATTCCGAAAACCACTTCCATACTCCCTTTGGTCACTTTAAGTACACGGTCTTGTTGTTCGGGTTGATGAGTGCCCCCACGACGTTTCAGGCTGTTATGGACCACATGTTCAGGTCCTATATCGACAGGTTTGTGGTGTGTTACTTGGACGACATCCTGGTCTATTCCAAGACGCGCGAGGAGCATCTGGAACACCTTAAGCTCATGCTTGAGATGATGAAGCTGGAGCAGTTGTTTGCTAAACGTGCCAAATGCTTTTGGGCACAGCCTCAGGTGGAGTATTTGGGCCAAATTGTGTCGGCCACTGGTGTGAAGATGGACCCACGGAAGGTCGCTTTCCATAAGTTTATTAAGCAATACTCCATCCTTGCGGGCCTGCTTACCAATCTGATTCGCAAGGGATCTTTCATTTTGCTTGAGTCCTGGACATCAGAGTGTCAGCAGGCTTTTGAGGAGCTGAAACGTGTCATTGTGGACGACGTTACCCTTGCATTCCCCGATCCATGTTACCCTTTCATGTCGAAGTTATGCCTGATGCTTCATCAGACGGGAGTGGTGCTGTATTGTTACAGGAAGGGTGACCGATCGTTTTCATAAGTAAGAAGTTTTCGAGTGCGGAAACTCGTTATACCACCGGGGAACAGAAGTTGTTGGCGGTCTTGCTTGCTTTGAAGGAATGGTGTTGTTACCTTTCGGGCCGGCCGTTCACGCTGAAGACTGACCACAAACTCCTGACGTTTTTGCAAAGCGTCCCCACATTGAACCGACGCCAAGCTAAGTGGATGGAATTGTTCTATTACGGTTCGATTTTCGTCGATGTGTTGGTCCTTGCGACCCGACAAGACGGTAAGCGAACGTAATTGAATGAACTGCGTCCAATAAATATATTTGTACATATTTATCTATTTATGCATGAATGAAATGTGAAATCGGGATTCTTTGAGTTGCGTTGCCAGCTATATCAATAATGCGCCAACTAACGAATACACGGATCAAGCCGTCAAACGTAGTTTACTAGCATTAAAATGGCACAAATCGTTAGGTAATAATATTTGCTACATTCTTACATCAATCACTGCATGATCGATGCATAAGTGTGGGAAGTGCGACTTCAGAGGCGGTTATAGCGATATGACGAGTTCGAGTACGCATCACGGAAAGAGTATCATGACGTGCCTTGTGCTGGCCACCGCGTAGACATAGACCGCACCAAACAAGCAATCGCACTAAACATACTGGTGGCCCCGACTAGATACTGACGTGAAGGCCTACGTCCGATCTTGTCCCAATTGTCAG
The DNA here is from genome assembly GCA_030268105.1 of Volvox africanus. NCBI lineage: Eukaryota > Viridiplantae > Chlorophyta > Chlorophyceae > Chlamydomonadales > Volvocaceae > Volvox > Volvox africanus. Next base: position 1,105,319 of record BSDZ01000014.1, on the reverse strand, counting down.
CATTGCAAACCAATCCACACCAAGCCGGGTGGTTTGCTGCAGGTGTCCCCATACCCTCCTCGGTGTGGAGAGCATATCGATGGATTTGATAACCCAGATACCAACAACCCACAGTGGGCACGATGCAATCATAGTGTTTGTAGACCGGCTGAGCAAAATGGCACATTTTGCTCCCACATGCACGACTGAAGGAGCAGAAGAGTTGGGTCACCATTTTTGTAGCCACTGTATTCCGGCAGCACGGCCTTCCAAAGAAATTTATCTCTGACTGGGACCCATGCTTAACAAGCAATTTCAGGAAGGAAATATTTTTCACCTATTGGGCACCCAACTCCATATGAGCACAGCCTTCCATCCATTAACAGATGGACAAACAGAGCGGATGAAATGACTTCTGGAAGAGACTCTGCGGAACCATATCTCACTCACAAGGATGACGAGCATGAGCATTTGCCATCGATTGAGTTTGCCTTCAATACTCATCATTTACGCATTGAACGAGATGCTGAATCTCTAAATCTCTGAATCCCTGTGACTATTATCTTCCATCTAACGGCTGAGCATTTCGTCAGAGGATAAAGCCTTGGCTCTGGTAGCCTTTGCACGTTGATTCTGATTACCATTGTAACCTTCTTGCTGTCCTCGAATCGGTGCATCTAAGCCAGGTACGCATCCCATCGTACTAGACAAACTATGTCAAGTACTATGTCAAGTTATGTGCATCAGCATGCGGGATACAACAAGTTGCTTACGTGTAGATGCTTATTTCAAATGCTCCATCCACCCAGGAAGTATGAACCCATGGCCCCTAAGAGGGCCATTCATACACACCTAAAGCTTAGTAGGTGGTCCACTGGGGGGTAGCACATGGATAGTTGCAACAAGAGAGCAAGATAGAAACATAAAAGCCCATTGAACCGCGCCCAGCTGCCCTCCCAGCAATGGAGCGCACGTGCCCAACAATGTACGATAACCCCGAGGGTTCCCTATAACACACGCCTGCATAAGGGGCGGCGTAACCATAATAGTAGCAATAATTTTTGCACAGAGTTCGACCTCAACAGTGCGGAACTACTTCAAAGTTACAATAATCGATGTCCTGCCTCCTGTGTCTGACAAGCGCCCCTGCCATACGGCCATTCCTCGCTCTGCCTACAGCTCTGAATCATCCACTCCATCCTGTGAGCGCGGATAGGTTCGGTGATAACTGTGTTACCTACCATCTTCTTAAATATAGCTGTCTTGACCCACCAGCTGAACGGCGCGCAACTGAGACTATTTCAACCTCACAAGTCACGAAACGTTCGAAACCAAGCACTGATCAAGACGCTGAGCAGCCAATATTAACTAGTTTCTATGAAGTTCGTTTTTCGGCAAGTTTGCGGATGCGGCTAACAAAAGTACGACCTGCAGATTTTGTTCTGGGTATGAAATCACGTTGCAATCGGCAATTCATTATGCGAACCACTATAAGCCGGGCCATAAAATTCAGATCTGTATAGAAGGGGTTCATATCTATTACTGTAGCTTAAAAGGTTTACTTTGGCGCTTGTTCTTGCGATACGGGGGGGGGAGGAGATGGTCGTCAAACGGAATGGTCGGTTTGTCAGGCGCGGTGACGTCAGATTGAAATTCTGTGAAGCAAGTGTGGCTGAAGAAGCATTGATATCCGGTTGACCTCGCCAAATACGATTTTTGGCAGGCCAGATGCCATGAAACAAAGAATGTGAAAGGCCCCTCACATTGGCTTCTTGCCCCTCACATTGACGAAAAAATTCATTTGTCGTTATACACACACGCGTGCGCGGACAAACACTGATGGAGAATTTACAACAGCTCAATAACCCATCCACGAAGAGAACGACGGCTGTTTTGGCCCTTTTTTTACCAGCTTCGAGTGAAGCCGACATGCCCTTCTTCCAGGTGTGAACATGCCCTTGCATTTTGTTGGCTGCATTTCTATACTGCTGGGCGCACTGCTGCTATTTAAGCAATAATAGCTCTTGTGCCTTAAGTATTCACTGATGTATCTGGGCATTTTTCAGGAAGTTTCTGACAAATCCGCTGTCAGAATTTATGGCAGTGCACTGACTCTTGCCGCCTCCATACCCGTTACCACCTCGGTATCCGTTTGGCCGTTACCAACTCTATCCACCACACATTCCATACGATGACATTTCAGTCCCAACATATCACATCTCCGCTCGACCACGTGATGGCCTTAGCTTCCTTTTCCCGTCACTGTCTCCCTACCGAACCATACAGCAAACTGATGTTGCTTAACATGCAGTGAAGCAAATGCGCGCGGCCCTAAACCCTAAACCCTAATGTGGCCACACACCCAGCTTCATTATGCCACACACCTGGTGAATCCCAACCAACGTGGACGATGCTCAGCCTTCCATTTGGCTGGACTGGTTGGCATTGCTATGTATCTTAGCCAAGTCATTTAGGAGGCATCCTTATAAACTGCATTGGCAGGGGTGGGCCTCCTTGCAAGAATGTCAAAGTGTTCCTAGCTAAGGATGCTTTCCTCTGTGCGGACAAGAGTTGGTGTCGGCTTCCTTGAAGCCGGAGAAAGTGCGGAGGCCCCAATATCTGTACTGTGTGATACCTTAAATAGCAGTTAGGATGTTCATGTTTACAGGCGCACGCGTGTTTCCACACCCATACACACACAACGGCCAGAATGCAGGGCGCATGAACTGCATTAGTTGGGAGTGCTAAGTTTCAATCCTCAAACTGAACAATTTGCGTGCGTGGCGTGCTGCCCCGTGTGGTGTGGTGTGGTGTGGCGCGCCGCGTAGGCACCGCATTGCGCGGGGCTTAACGGGTCTCTTTAATCCGGCAACAACACCTGCGCAGCATTGAGATCAAATGAAAGGGTGCCGATTATGTGCATAAGGGAGGCGTTATAAGGCCTACCATAGCCAAAATGCCAAACATTACCTTATAGTACGGGTGAGTAACAATTTGCACACTGTCAATTTGAACCAGGGGTCACCTGATTTTAACCTCGTGGAAAAGGGAAGCTTTTGCTGGTCCGCCTGGGCCTTGTAGAAGGATTTGACTGCGTGGAAGGATGCCTGTCTGTGCTAAATGGCACTGTTGCCTTGCGATAGATTGGCAAAGCATGTTGAAAACTTACTGGTATCCGTTGAAAAGGTTGGAATCTAATTTAGTGCATTTATTAAGGTTGTTAATCCTGAGTGGGGCGTCGCCAAAGCAAAGACACATTCCTCAGCTGCAAGACGAGGCCAGACCCGCCCTCCGTGGAAAATTCTGATAACGGACATTTTCTGCATCGTATAGGTTCAGCGGTTGAATCGGCCTTACTAACGTAATACATACAAGAGGCAACGAATAAGTGATAATGTTTATTTGTTATGGTTCAGCTTTTCCTAAGTCATACACTTACACGATTTTTACAGAAGGAATTGTTGAACAAAAGTCTATGAAAAGGATGGAAAGAAGACCTGGTTACGGTCATTTTCTCACTAAAATCTGAGCTGTCGCAAACTATCCCTCAGGGCGGTAGGCCGGCAGAACCCTTTCCAGGAGTCGGCAAATTATTCAGGAAAATAAGGGTTACCTTAGACAGTTGTGTAAGCGAGTACTCCTACCTCCTACCTCCTACCTCCCTTGGCTCAGCTTGGCTCCACAGGCAGGTTAGGGCCCGCTGCCGGGGGATAAAACTTTGTTCGAAATCCTAAGAATGTACGCCTTTACCAAAGGCTCAAGAGACCAGGCCTTGCCTCATCAGGACAACATGACCAGTCCATTACAGGTAATTTCGGTCAAAAGTTTGGTTGAGCTGATTTCCTCCATAGAGATGTGGCCACCTCAAGCAATCAGACCCCGTTAGGACTCAGAAATCCGGTTTCAGCCTTTCAGGCTGAACCACGGTACGGATCTGTACGGACCGAAACGGATGTAGCAGAAGTTAATGGCCCCTTGTTTTTGCGCGGATGACCATGCGACAACTGGATGTGTTGCGGTCTGGGTACATCAACGGATTGCTCGGTCTGTGGATTTTCTTGGCGTTTCTCGTATTCCCAGGGTTATGGAAAGCGTCTGGCTCCGCATCAAAGCAGACGCTTTAGCTTTGGGGGGACACAGCCTTCTGATTGGCGCCATTTATACCGCTTCTTCGGGGTCCCGCATGTAGATGTTAATGGGCACAATACATGGAATACTAAAGAGCGCATTTTTGCTAGGTTGAAAGCGCTCATTCGTTACCGAGGGTCCCTTGATGAAGTCATCATAGCATGGGATATGAACGCCTGGACAGCCAACATGTGTGATCTCCCTGGTATCTATGGTGACCTTGACTTAGAGCAGCATATGAGCACTCCCATCAGAGAATCAATGATTATCCGCGGTATTCCGCAGAGGAGATGCAAGGACGTGGTGAGCAATGCTTTTGGTCGTACCCTGACAGCTTTGCCGTGAGTTAGGGTTGTTGGTACTTAATGGACGGGTGGCTAGAGATGACGAAGGTGAATACGTCTTTTGGCAAAAGAATGGAGAACGTCGGGGTGTTATTGATCTGTTTATTGCGTCAGCTCTCCTTTTCTGGACGGCACAGCATTAGAGGTTAAAAGTATTACCTTGGCTTCTGTTGGGTTCAACGTTGGTGAGCTATGAGTGATCATTGCACTATTCACCTCAGCCTGGGTATTGTTGCTGCGGACCAGGGGATTAATCCGCAATGACGGCTAATCACATGGATGCACATTGTTGGTCTCTTTATTCGATGTTTTCATGTAAGTGACGAGAGTTCTATCTTGCAGCAGGTGATTTCTATCACAGGCAAGCTTGGTAGTTCCTTCAGTAGCACTGAGCCAATTGAAGCTCTTACTGCTAGCTTGTCCAGAGCTCTCAATAACCCGTAAAGAGCATAAACCCCCAACGAGAGCCACACAGGTGTTTATTCATAATGATGGAGACGCGCCCTGGTGGAACCCTGAGTGTGCTGGCGCCAGAACGGCTATGTTTGATGAAAAAGCCAGTATGTGGTTGAAAGGTATACCTTGGAAGTACGTACTTTGGATGACCCAAATGGTTAGGCGGAGTTTAGCCGTTTGCATACCAGGTACAGAGGTTGAGGCGGGAAGCCAAGGAGGGGTATGGCATTAAATTTACGAATCCTTGGTAGATGAATGCAAAAGAGATCCTAGGGCTAACTACGAAATTAGAGAGCAAAGGCTCTCCTTTTTTGCCCCATTCAGGATATTGAGCAATGGGCTGTCCATTTTTATAGGTTGTTTCATGATAAGCTCAACCACTGCAATACGGATAAAGCAGAGGAGATTTTGTGTCATTAACTCGCTGTCAAGGTCCGAGGCAAGGACTGGACTAAGTCTGCTGAGTTCAAATCACGCTCACCAGCTGCTATCTTTATGGAGGAGCCCTTTCCTGTCCAAGAGGTTAGAAGGCACTGAAACGACTTAGCAATGACAAGTCTTGTGGTTTTGGTAAGATCTCTGCAGAATGCCTAAAAATTTGCATCCCGCATTGTTGATGGTACGGAGATTAATATGATGATTCATCGGCACACCCTCTTTGAACACATATGTAGCACTGGTGCACTGGCATTTTCCTGGTCAATTTGAAATGTCAGCTTTAGCCGCTATCCACAAAAGGGGTGATATGGGTGATATGAGTAACTAGTGTGGATTAGCAGTTGGCAGTGCCTTTGCTAAGATGTATGCTTTCCTGCTCGAGAATCATCTTAGCCTGTGGGGTGAAGGTAATGAGGTTCGCTCTCCGTATCAAGGAAGCTTTCGGAAAAACAGGGGACGGTTCATAATATTTTTGTTTTGCGTCATTTGTTGGATCGCCAACGTAGAGGTTTGAGGGCCTCGTCACCGCTCTATATCTGTCAGGTAGATTTTGAGAAGGCCTTTGATGGGGTGCCGAGGCACCCGCTCTGGCTTCGCCTTGAAGAAAGAGGGGTCGGGGTCAAGGTACTGGAGGCCATCAAAGCGGGTTATGAAATGCTGATCTTGGGGCTGAAAGTTAATGGTATTAAGGGTGATCCGTTCATCTGCACTAAGGAGTGAAGCAAGGTTGCCCTCTCAGTCCCACACTATATGAGATTTTTGGTAAGGGCCTTGTGGGTCTTGTTGATGCACTGGATATGCGTATTCCAGGTTGTATGTTTGTTAAGGCCTGCCCTGCTGTTGATGGCCTTCGCACACCTCTATTACTGTATGCAGATAACACTTTTTTGCAGTCTAGAGATCTCATGGAACGGCTCCTTGAGGTTCTGAGTAAATGGTGCATAACGTTTGGGATGCGTGTGAATGTCAAGAAAACCAAAATGCTAGAGGTGGCCCCCAGCCCTGAGATGAGTGGTCAGAGGAGGAGGAGGCAGAAAAGTGTTACAAGAATGTCGCTGTGGTGTAAAAGCAGATTGAGGTGGTGGATTGAGCACGCTATTTGGGCATCTAGCAAGGGATGAGCACTTCTTTTGTCTCGTGCACCAAGGAGCTCATAAGTGTAGGGCAACTGGGTATGCACGCACTAATCAATAAGTTGCGAAGGCGGGGTCTTTTGCTTCCCAGGTTAAGGTGTTTTGATACTCAAATAAGATTGATTCTCTCTCTATGGAGCCCATGTCTGGGGCCTGGATTTCACAACGTTTCTGTTTGCGTGTGTTAGGTGTCAAGATTGCACCCAGCCGTTTACTCTTTAGAGAATTTGACCAGTACCCTCTTCAGGTTTTCTGGGCTAAATTAGTTTTTCGTTTCTGGTATAAATAGGTTGATGCACGTGGCTCTATTTACTATCAGGGTTTAGGGAGGAATTGGAGGTAGCCCTCCTCATGAATTGTCAGAGTGATACCTGGGGTGCTAAGTCGCTTCGCCTCCTAGGAATCCTTGGCTGTGACCTGGGGGTTCTCTCTTCGATCACAGACATTGAGGAAATGGACGCCTTGGTAGCTTACAAATTGGACACGTCCGAAGGAGCTGAGAAGGAGGATGAGGTTAGATTGGGTGAGTCATTTAATTACTGAGAGCCCCCCTGACTTTGTATCGGATGGTCATCAACCAGGTATTAAAATGTGTGGGTATCACCACTGGATGGGGAGACTCAAAACACATTGAGGGACATATATCCCTCACACTCATCACACCAGCCTTATTCGCTTTCGACTGTGTTGCTGGGCTGTTGAGGTGAATTGTCCTAATGCGAGGGCTCGGGCTGTTCGTCACTGCCCTATGTGTGAGAGTGGAGCGACAGAGTATCATGTTTTATGGAATGCTCAGCTTATGAGAGCACAAGACAAGAGTTAAGACAGACTCGGGACATTACCGGAAGTGAACTTGGCTGCAGTCATGAGCATGGGTAATTGGCAGAGACTGGCCAAGGCGCTTCATGAAATTCATCGTGTGAGAGGAACTCGGTCGGCCGAGACGGTATAACGCCTCGTAATACCGTTTTTTCTTTCTTTCCTGTCCGCTATACTTTCCTCAGCTTTTTCTTCATAATCGTCTTTTCATATTTCCTTTTTTTGTTTTGCGTGTTTAGCGGTCCGTGAGCCTCATGGCTCGTATGGGCCTTACGAGTTTACAAACTTGTAATCATCATCAACATCATCGTCTCGGCGCCTCTAGTTTTATTTGTGCCAGCCAGGATTAGGGACGAATGGACATATACCATCACAGGAAATTTAATGTAACGCGGTATTCCCCACAGTTTCGTCTATGTCACGGCTTACATATCCGCTTGCCCTGACCTGAGACCTGATCTTAGTCGGTGTGTATAAGTCGCATTACTCAAGACAACATAGGAATGGCAGACAAGCGCTCATTCGTTCTAGAGCCGGACAGTTGTGACGGGACTATAGTCCCAAGTAAGAAAGCTCGCACAGAGGATGATGTGGTACAACGAGCTACAACTAAAGACGTATGTCGATTATTTCCGGGACCGCAGCACGTCGTTACAGTATGAAAAATTTGGAGCATATCCTCATCTTTCTGCAGGACAAGGAGCGTACTAGTCTCTTGGCAGCTTCCAATATTCAGTTATCTGGTCACGCCGGCGAGCTCTTATCAATTCGGTTCAGTCCCGATGGGCAGTGTCTTGCGTCGGCTTCCTTTGATAAGGATATACTTTGCTGGCGCGTATATGACAACAATGAAAACTACATGGCTATCAAGGTTCGAAGATATCATGACGGCAGAAGTGGCGGCGGAAAGGGGGGGCGGGCGTGTTCTGTTCCCGTCCTCCGTGGTAACCGGACAAGGAATGGGCAAAGGGGAAACGAAAATGATGTTGATGAGAAAGTACGGCGAATCGGTCCGATACACCTCTGCGGTAACTTAATGCACGGCCTTCATGCTGCTACGCGTTCAGACCTGTCCCCTACCCATGACCCTACCAGTGGAGCATCCTGCAGGGAGATGGGTAGATGTGATTTCATACGTGCAAGTGGCATGTGCAAGCTTACAACCACAGCCTAATATTGCAATACCTGATCTTTGTCAGGGCCACCGGAGCGCGGTTTTGGAGGTGCATTGGTTCACAGATGGCGAGGCACTACTTAGCTGCGCCGCGGACAAGACCACCAGGTGTTGGGACGCAGAGTCTGGGTTGCAGGTGCGCTCGAGGAATACAGCTCACATCGTGGGCATTTAGTTGCTCTGCCCGGGAGTATCCTTACTGGGGAGATCTTTTATTTCCAGAGTGTCCCGAATGTGCCGCTCTGTTCACGCAGATTAAAAAGCTCTGCGAGCATAACGCCATTGTTAATAGCTGCTGCCCTTTACGGCGCGGACCCAAGATGTTTGTGACGGGCGCGGACGATGCCACGGTCAAGGTAAGCTTAGTCGGTTGGCTGGGCGTAATCCGAAATCCAAGGAACGAAACTGCTGTCACAGTAAACTACCTGCAATAGTTACGCCTTGCACTACGATCCAGGTTTTAACCAATTTACCCTCTTACACTATAGGATATATGGCAATTGCGTGATTGCATCAATGGTGTAAACCGGCACTGTCTTGACATGCAACCCGGCACAACGCTGTCAGGCATGGTGCATTGAACCCCAACCGGAAGAGGATTGCGGTGTATGGCCGGCTGTAACACGGCGTGCCCCCAACACCTCAGTGCCGCGGGCAACCCTCTGTCCATGCATACAATATAGGTGTGGGACATGCGGATGAAGAAATCCGTTTACACTATGCGGGATGGCTTTCCAGTATGTGCGGTAGCCTTCGCGGACGCTGGAGACCAGGTGTTCAGTGGGGGTGTGGACAACGTGATCAAGGTGCGTAGTGAATGCGCGTGAGATAATTGCTTGCCTCTGGGTGTGGCGGCTGCAAGTTTGTCCGTTATCTCCAGAGGAACCTAGCATCGCCTGCATCGGTGTGCTGCAAAGGACGCTGTGACTTGTGAATGCGAAGCAGTTAGGGAATCGGCATGTTCGTTTGTATCTGTGTGAGAGCAGCGTCAAGGATTCGTGCATGGGCAATATGGCAATTGGGTGGGCTACACGGCTGCTGAGCATGTAATGTTCGAACTGCAACAGTGTTGTACTTGTGGCTCTCTCTCCCTGGACGTGCCGTACATGCCAGATTATGCCATTTTTTGGTGAGAAGTTTTGCTTCCGCGCCAAGCAGCCTACATCTGCCGTTGACGAGTGGGGGACTACTGTTCACTCCATTTCCAGTAAAAGTGCACGGGGCGGTATTTCAGGATGAAGCTTTTGCCCGACTAGAGCCATTCTCCTTATCATATCTGTAGCACGATGTGGCAGTAAGAGGCATTAAGCGTGTTACATCATTCCCTCTCCTCGCCTCTGTGGACATCAAACCCTGCCGGCCACAAAGGTTTGGGACCTCCGCAGGGGCTCCAGCTCGAGCCCAACCTTGCTTCTCAAAGGCCACGGTGATACGGTGACGGGGCTGCGGCTCAGTCCGGATGGCTCCCACCTGCTCTCCAACAGCATGGACAACACTTTGCGGGAGTGGGATGTACGTCCCTTCGCCCCGCAGAACCGCTGCACGAAGGTGTTCACAGGTGTGCACGGAAAGGCTGCTGATTCACAATGCCCTGGGACCAAAACAAAACTTTCGAACCTTTACGGACAAATGATTGTATGTTTTGTTAGCCTGCATAAACTTGCTGTCCATAACCAAACAGCCTGGGTGAGGTGAGGTACAGGATGCCGTTTGGGTAACAGACGAAGGCGCCATCGCAGGTCACATGCATAACTTCGAGAAAAATTTGCTGCGTTGTGACTATTCGCCCGACGGCAGCAGGGTGGCTTGCGGAAGCGCAGATCGCATGGTGCGTGGGATGTTTGTATCGGGGCATACGCTTGTCCTTGTTCATACGCCCTTGGTAACTCAATCCATTGCGGCTTGATAGTTTGTTTGCGACGAACATCAGATATATGATGAATATTACGGCTATTATGGCTATATTTCAAAACTTGAATTGGCATGTCCGTCTGTGGACACCGTAAGCAACAAAGTCTCACAAATATGCGTGCACATGCATGGCAATAGCTTTCTGTGATCATTGTTTATCCTTGCGCTCTAGCTCTAGGGTTTTTGTTACCCGCATATGTTCCATCCTAGCTACCAGTGCGCACCTACTTAGTTTGTTGACACCGTGGGTGTAGCAGAGGCTGGCTGCAATGTCGACAGTGAAACCAGGGGGCGTTCACTCTTCTGGGTGCTTATGGGTTCTTTATCGCGTTACGTTATTGTTTTGCGAATCAGGTCTACATTTGGGACACGAATACGCGCAAGGTGTTGTACGTGCTACCGGGCCACACTGGCAGCGTCAACGAGGTGATCTTTCACCCCAAGGTGCATTTGGTTTGGGATATATTGTTTTGTAGACCTAGTAACCTGCTAGTGACCTAAAATGCAGTCACATTAAGTTCGTTTCATAGCCAAGGCAGCTACAGGAGTGGGACGGGATTCCGTATGCTGTAATGATTTTAAGTAGGCTTTTGGTATCATCATGCAAATGCTTTTGACCATTGAACCGGGACACCTCTACATGTTTCTGTGTGTTCTGTGACAGGAGCCCATCATCGCGTCTGCATCAAGCGACAAAAACATCTTCCTTGGGGAGCTCGTGCACTGAGGGTTGGCGCCCCGAGGGGCTTCATCCAAATCCTTAACGTGCATGAAGATGCATGGTAATGTTAAATTGCGGTTGGGCTTTGATTCCATATGGGTATTCCATGGCACAGTGGTACGTGGCGGTACCCAGAGAGGGTTATCCAGGGATCATGTGGTGACCGTAAATTGCAACGTTTGCTGTAATTGAGCTATACATGATAATATGTGCAGCTACGCAACGTTGTAATGGACCCCAACACCATGTCTTACAGTGAACAGGAGTAAACGTGACGGGAATGATAGGAATGCCAAGTACATGCCTAGCGGGTGAAAAGCAATATATGGCTTTATCTCAGTTGCTGAGGTAATTAAAAGGGTTTCTTGTGACTTTTGTCGTTTTTGGAGGACTACCATGAGTGAATGTTGTTATGGATGCTATGTAACGGGGATAGCATGAACAGTGGTTCGTTTTGGAAGGGGAAGACCATAATATGGAGTACTTATCTCACAGACCAGGCAGGATATGAGAGATATATGAGAGAGACAGGGTATGGCGCTCTGGAAGAGTGAGTGAGGATGAAGGCCCGAACAAACGACGAGCGAGCGAGTTCAGCAGCAGAGAGCCGTACCCTGTCAAACGATTTGTAGGATACATCGAGTAGGTGACGGAATCATGAGATAGTGGGTTTCTTCCAATGGAAGGCGCTGTACCAGTGCAATATTGCTGCATAGTGCAGATACATTAAAGTGCATCTTACACTCACTCTCTACACACACAGAATATTAGAGGGTCCTCATAGGACAACTGCTCTGCTTTGTGGGGATCTGGACACTTTCCCTAGGAATGGGGCCTGACGTCTAACCCCATGAGCGAAATATACAGAGCGCCAATATAAATGAGGCAAATTGTGCTCAATATGTAAGTTGTATGGAAGATTGCAAACTGCAACCATCCCGCGGGCAATACGCCATGATACTGTCCAATCGGAATAGCAGTACCACGGGAATCCAGTATCAAGCATTCCGCCTGGCCGAAACATAATTACAGGTGGAAGCGTTATTATTTGTTACCACTCGGTTCTGTATTTTTAAGGAAAACGTTTGCTTGTCTCTTGAGTGCTTTCGCACCGGCCAAGCGTTTTAGTACCTAGTAGTTACATTCATAATTATTTGTGTGGTGATGAGAAAGAAGCAATAACGACATGGTCGCTTTAAAGAACAAGCGAATGAATGGGAAGTTTGACCTCTGGAGCGAGCAGTTAGCCGACGGCAAATGCAGACTTCTGATTGAACTGCATTATGATTTGCATAGGCTGAGGACAAGCGTGATGCATGCCGTAAAGTTTACAAACGGCTACATGGCCGCCTCCAAGCCATACGTAAGGCATACGGTCCGACAGTGGGCGAATGGCCCGCAGGCTTTGCTTGCATCACTATAATAGAAAATAAGGCAGTCCTAAAATTTTACGTGGCCAGCGGCTTCGAGGGCGTTAGGCGGAATGTTGACAACACAGGACGCGATCTTCACGCGTTCTTGCGGTTGAAGTATCGCGTGCCAGCATCCAAACTGCTGCGTAGGATTGGCTATGTGAAGGTGGAGACGAAGCATGAATTCTGCGGCGATGGGGCAGCAAGGCGGGGGCTTTCAGCCCCCGGGATTGATGGAGTAGGAGATGGCCGCTGGTGTCGTAGTTGGCCAGGCCCAGGCTTAAGGTTAATTAGGCATCACGAAGCACCATTGGGCTGAGGCACACAGAAGGCATTCACCACATGCTCTACTAATCGTGAAGGATCTACTTGGGCAATCGCTCCAAGGGCAATAAGGCAGGGCTCCTGTACTTCAATCATTATCACTGCTGCTTATCAGAGACTGGGGAAATCAAAGGCCGAAGTCCACCGGTACCCCATGCTGCAGGATATGCAGAATGCATGTGTCTGCCTCAATGGCCTTCCAAACTTCTAAACGCGCAGAAACATGAGCATGCAAAGGGTCACCTGTGCCCCTCATCACCTACTTCAACTTTGCCCTGGGGCTCCTGCGCCCGAGATGCACTAGGGCACTGATGCAGCAGTGGCTCGGTTAGGCTGAAAACCCTGTCCAGTAAAACCACCGCCACGACCACAACGCTGCCGAACACCATTGCCCCGAAAAGATCCAGCAGAATATCCTTCTGTGAGACGGGGCCCTCATGTTGCGCCATCACAACTCCCATGGCCGTGGCTCCAACCTCAGCCCGTGTCCCAGGGCGGGACAGAATAGCGAGCGGGTTGATATAACCCAGCTGCCCAGTGGCAACCCTGGCCCGAGTGTGTCCATAGTGAGGGCGCCATTCACGACGCCCATAAGCACCAGTGCCAGGCCGGCTATCATTCTGAGAATAAGGAGTAGAGCCTAACTTCACTGTATCCCGCCCATAAGCTGAAGGTGCAGCGGAAGTGAGCCAGGTGGCACGGGATCTGCTTTTGCGTTCAGCACATGCTGAACAGCAATCATGATGAAAATGAAAGCAATCGCACGCGATTGAATACAGCCCTGAAAACTTTGGCTGACGTAAGACATCTGTACAACTGCCCCGTCCTGAAGTTCGAGCACGTTGGATTGCTTTTTATCCACTGGGTATGCTTTAAAATTCCAATCGCCATCCTCTATTAAATTGTTTTGCAATCAGGCGCTTCGGTCAGCTCGTGAACAGACATGTACACAACTCAGCTGCAGTTCTAGTGATATGCATCCGCTGGGCATACTCCTGGCATTTACCTTTTTTCATAAAATCGTGATGTTGGATCCAGCAGAACTGCGGACAGCCATGTACTGTACTTAGTGCATTTTCCCACGGCTCTGTGCCCATGCTCAGTTTTTTGGTCCTTGGATCCAAACCGGAAACACGCTTTAATATGATTTGAAGGCCTATCGAGTGGTCATGCGCCAGACGGCAAGCATCGACACGATAAAATAGCAGACAGATTAAGTCAGATAGGACAACGGTCTCCATGCGGACGCGTTCAAACACCTAAAACACCTAAAAATAGACAAGTTAGGTATCGTCCAAATTAGAAGCATCAGCAACCAAAAACATTAAGCAATTGCGTTATGTATGGTACGTGGATATTGCTACGTGGACGTTGGCACCCACTCCGGTGGCGAGCAGGTATGCTTAAGCTTCATCGCTGCTCATGTCATCATTAGAAAACTCAAACACTTTGAGCATCCGCAGGGCCAAGGCCGCTGCCTGCTCGCGCCGCTCGTGGTCAGATAGGGCTGCCAAACGAGATTTGTGCCCTGATCACAAAAGGCCATGACAAATTTGGGCTTTAATACGGAAACATGCAACAAATCACCTTTTAACGGACAGAAACGAAGTGAGAACACCGCAGGGCTGGCCCAAGCCGCCTGGACACCCCTGCAGTCGATGCATACGGCTGACTAATACGACGGGAGTTGTTACGAGATGATCAGTATTCCCTTCAGAATATCAGGCAGTGATCCGTTTACATGGTGGCCCTTCAGCCAACGAAGCCGGGTTTTCAACAATTGTGAAGCTTACCATTCAAGTCCTCCATTAAGCGTCCTAGGCCGTCTAGCACGTGTTCGGCTTCCCATGCCTCGTCATCGCATTCAACTTCTTGCCCGTCTTCACATCGTTCGCTGTCTCTGAGCTGTTGTTGACGGTCACATTGCTTGGATCCGCGTCTTTCGCTTATTTCCTTTGCTTGCGAAAATACAGAATGTTCCAAGCCCGTTGTCATATAATCATCGCTTGCTCTTGTAGCTGCACACCCTACTTCGTAGGTTGCATCGTCACACGACCGGCGTGGACCCTGTTGAAGCATAACCAGGTTTGGCCATGGATGAGCATGTAGGGCCTCCACCACGCGAGCAACTCCCTGTCGGTCTCCGTCGATAGTTAATACTGCGTCTAGCGCTGGAAACTCAGGACAGCAAATGATGAATTCGAAGCCGTTTTGAATGGACCAGTCCGCAGCGTTCCGAAACCATTCTGGCAGCAATGCCGCTCCAAGGTCCTCTGAATTGTTATGAAATGCTATTATAGCATCTGCATGAGTTCCACAAAGTAGCTTTACATCCACTGCTTCCAGACCAGGCCGCTCGCAGAATGATTGCGCCCAGTTAAATGTACTTGGCTCTGCGAGACTGAAAACCAAAATAAGCGCCTCTGGCGAACTTGAAGTGTTATTGGGGTTCACACTGCCTTCACATAAGTCAACATTAGCTTTGTAATACTTGGTTTGTACTGTCCACGAAGTGCATGCCGCAGTTGGAGGATCCTTCAAGCCAACAATCTCTTGGCAAAGCCGGCTTTTACCGACAAGGGGCGCGCCGGCCACTAGCACGAAAGGAGCTCGCGAAATGACCGGAATTTCTGCACAGCCAAGTAACATCTGCAAAGTTTCTAAAGTGTATAATGACTTGACTTTTAGTAACATGCTGCTAACTTTCCCGACAGCTTAGCAAGCTATATCGCGCGGTACGGCAATGACCCTCCAGCGGGCCTCTGTTAGGGGCCATTTACATATGAAGGTGCATCCCGCGAGAAGTCGTGAAAGTCCCTGAGTGAAAATATGTAGTGAAATTACCCGATGGTTTACATTTCCGGATCGGGTACGACCCAAAAAACAGCTGAGATGTCTTGTATGCTCACATTGAGTGACAGATGCGCGTTGCGATTACGAGTGTTAAGAAATGAGTTTTCGCGCAATCGTGAAAATGCGCAATTTCACGAGTGTAAACACTTCCATATATACACACGGGAATTTTTTACTCATACGTAAATGCCCACGCGAATCGCTTCACCCATATGCAAACGCCGCCTAAGTATTGTGACTTAACGGATAGGTACCATAGATGTTCGAGGACCTCATCACAGCTCTATATCAGTCAGGTAAGTTATAAGAAGGCCTATCATTGGGCGCCGCCTTGAAGAAGGAGGGTTTGGGGTCAAGGCACCGGAGGCTAATAAGGCTGGTTATGAAAGGGAGATTCTGAGGCTGAAAGGTAATGGTATTAAAGGTGATCTGTTCGTCTCGGCTCAAACAATGAAGCAAGGTTGCCCCCGCAGTCCCACACTATAGGGGGTTTTGGGGGGGCTATACGGATCTTGTTGATGCATTGGATAAGCATATTCCAGGTTATACGTCTGTGGAGGATTGCCCTATTGTTGATGGTTTCGCACACCTCTATTACTGTATGCAGATAACCTGTACACTTTTTTCGCAGTCTAGAGATCTCATGGAGCGCCTCCTTGAGGTTCTGAGTAAATGGTGCATAACGTTTGGGATGCGTGTGAATGTCAAGAAAACCAAAATGCTAGAGGTGGCCTCCAGCCCTGAGATGAGTGGTCAGAGGAGGAGGAGGCAGAAAAGTGTTACAAGAATGTCGCTGTGGTGTAAAAGCAGATTGAGGTGGATTGAGCACGCTATTTGGGCATCTAGTATGGGATGAGTACTTCTTCGTCTCGTGCATCAAGGAGCTTTTCAGTGTGGGGCAGCGGGTTATGCACGCATGGCTATGCACGCACTAATCAGTGAGTTGCGAAGGCGGGGTCTTTTGCTCCCCAGGTTAAGGTGTTTTGATACTAAAATAAGATTGATTCTCTCTCTATGGAGCCCATGTCTGGGGCCTGGATAGGCTATTAGAGGTTTTAGAAGCTGCTAAGGATACTGGGGGTTGTGGGTGCTTTGAGAAAGCCATCGCAGACCCTATGGTGGTTTTACAACGTTCCCTCTTACATGTGTTAGCCGGTGGCAAGATTGCACCCAACCGTTTACTCTTTAGAGAATTGGACCAGAACCCTCTTCAGGTTTTCTGGGCTAAATTAGTTTTTCGTTTCTGGTATAAATAGGTTGATGCAGGTGATTCCATTTACTATCGAATTTTTATGTCTCGCACTATGTTTACTGAAAATGGAGGTCCGACGTGGTCATTTGCTCTATTACCTCCGAAGCGCTCTCATTACAGCCGTCATTACAGCGCTGGATAGTGTTATCTTTCTTGTAGTAAAAAACCACAAAACTTGCATATAGATAGTTGAAAATATTGCATTATTGTCACAGCAGAAGGACGGCTATGCCGCACCACACTAGCGATCCGCCGGCCAAATAACTGTAGGGCCTCATTGAAAACATTTGAACCAATGCAAGGCAAACAGTTCGAGTGCAGAATTCACACCGACAGCCAGAAAGGAACAACCGTAAAAATCATTTTCCCAAAATCCAAAATTGTTTCTACTCAAGAAAAGAACAGTAAATGGGTTACTCTATCAAAGAAAAGTTTGTGATTAAGCTACAAGGGGGGACGGGGATGGGGATGCGGGCCGGGGGCGATGACGGGGTTCAGGGGGTGGTGACGCCACGGGGCTATGGGACTGGGGACGGGGGCGCAGGACGGAGACAGGACATGGACGGGAGATGTGGACTGGGGACACAGACGGGCAGATGGGGACAGGGGCACGGGACGGTGTGTCACGATAGTGCACGGCTCCCGGCCTAAGGATGCCTAATGAAAAATAAATAAATAATCCTACCAATATTACGCCCTTTCTTCTGATGCTTAGCTGTTTTGGGACGTCCGACGTGGTTGAAGGGTAAGCAGTTAACTCAGTGTTAACACTTGCGCCGCCAAAATTAATCGTGCCAAATGATGGTAGCTTGGATTTGGATCATCGCACGGTGCATTGGTTCCAATACTGGTTCCAGAATGGGTGAGGAGACAGGGCCCGGCATAAACCTTCAATACCATTTAGGCGCCAAGAGTCAATGCATCTTTTGTCGGCATAAGGTGCTTTCATATCCTTGTTAAGTCAGGGTAATGTACTAAAATATTATTAAGTTCTTGGGTAAAACCATCCCTAACACATTTTGATTATTGCAATCGTGACACATGAATTACCGGCTGCCCTATGGTGGCTGGTGGCTGGTGGATGGTGATGCATCAGGTTTAAGACCTGACGGAACTCGCACCTCGGCATCACGCACATTACGTAATGTGTTACAAAACGCCATGTTAGGCCCTTCCCTTTCTGCTGCTGTTGTAGTCGTACATGTTTGGCCAACAAACCAGCACAATTTAAAGGTGCAGAAGCACCTCATGAGCATCATGTGGTATCATCATGAATATGCATAGACTTAACTCGTTTCTTTCTACCAACCTC
This sequence comes from Volvox africanus, assembly GCA_030268105.1. Lineage (NCBI taxonomy): Eukaryota > Viridiplantae > Chlorophyta > Chlorophyceae > Chlamydomonadales > Volvocaceae > Volvox > Volvox africanus. The sequence goes on along the minus strand of BSDZ01000014.1, from coordinate 1,087,063 downwards.
ATCACGCAATTTTACTCCTATGCATATCGGTTACTGGCCGTGCATGCTTGCTTAGGTAATTTCTTTCTTTATATACGGAAACTCAATCTGTTCAGCGGTCAGGACCTGCCATACTCCCGTGTTTACTAGATGTAGCATTTCTCTGGACGCGGCTCACTGATCATTAGGGAGGAATTGACATTACAGTGATACCCTTATCATGGATTGTCAGAGTGATACCTGGGGTGCTGAAATAATTCGCCTCCTTGGGATTCCTGGCTGTGACCTGGGGGATCTTTCTGCCATTGCAGGCATTGAAGAAAAAGTATATGCCTTGGTAGCTTACAAGTTGGACACATTCAGTCTTATGGAGAAGATGAGAAGTAGGATGAGGGTAGGTTCGTTGAGTGATAGAATCACTGTGAGTCCTCGTGACTTTGTGTATGTATCCCCACTGAATGGGAGAATCAAAACACATGGAGGAATATATTCCTTACACTCACTACACCAGCCTTAGTCGCTTTCGGCTGTACTGCTGGCCTATTAAGGTAAGCCGCCCTAATGGGAGGGCTCGGGCTGTTCGTCACTGACCTATGTGTGAGAGTGGAGCGATAGAGGATAGTATTATGTTCTTATTGAATGCCCGGCTTATGAGAGCATAAGACATGAGACGGACTGGGGCCTTTCCTGATGGGAACATGGCTGCGGTCATGAGTTTGGGTAATCAGCATAGACTGGCCAAGGCGCTTCGTGAAATTCGGCGTGTGAGGGGACTCGGTCAGGTGAGACGGTGTATCGCAATACCGCTTTTCCTTTATTTCCTATTGTTTTAGTCAAATTACTATCTCGACTAAAGTTCTCTTTTTCCTATCTAGGTTTTTGTTTTTGGTCTTGAGTGTTCCGGGGTCCGTGAGCCTTGGCTCGTTCCGGGCCTTACGAGTTCACAAACTTGTAATCACCCTTCAACCGAAGAAATGGTTTCATCATTTGACTTATAGCTAGGTCTCTGTTCCGGCAAGCTTGCGTGATGCTGCGTGTTGTTGCGGTAGCTTGACTGGTTTAATGAAGGACAAAAATCCGTGCGTGTGCGTTCGCATGTGCAGCCATCTAATTACTGCTTCCGCTTTGTTTTTTATTCAGCTCAAAGAATGTCTTGCTTTCCAAGGTTATGGCGTTTAAGAGTCTGAAGTCCCTGTGTTGAGTGGGCCGGTTATTCTTAAGCAGTAGTGAGACGGTAACCAGATAGGATCACATTATGGGAGATAAGCTTACAATTGTTTCTGCCACTGTTCCACATGGGGGAGCACTAGCATCCGTGCTTCCTGGCGTTTCACTGGAGAAACAGCAGCAGAAGGCGGTGAAAACGTAGGTTATAATGGTTTCAAGGGAGAAGAGGGATGGGGTGTTGTCGCATAGTTGCGCCTCGACACACGAACAGCAGTAACCAAGCAGCCGCTATCCATGGCAAGCAATATTTTGGTCTGAGCTCAGTGGCCTGTCTCCAAAAGTTGTAACCATCCATCTTTATGGAAAATTCCCGATGCGAGTACACGTTTTAACGTGATGCTTTGCTTCATAACCCCAGACGAAGTGGTCACTCCTGCACATAACACACATTTCACCCCTTTTATCCTAACTTCCATGTACTTACTGTATTTCTCCCACCTGCTATTCATAATGCGATGGCTTTGCTTATAGTCGTGTACTGGAACATGTGGGGCCTTATCTGCGGCTCCTCCAGGTATGAGCATCTTGCGCATCGTTGGGCGAGCCATGAGTACAAGCAAGGGTAGTGGGTCAAGGATATTGCATGACAAGATATTGGGCCCACTCTCTTGCCATGAAGCGGCAGCGTCTTTCGCGTTTACGTAGTAAACACACACACCTTTCCCATATGCATTAATGCCCAACCCTCGCAAGCCCCTCAGGCGCGCCTCTCAGCCCCCAGTGCACTTCAAGTATGCTATCTACAACCCACCTTCGCATGCAGCTTGGACGTAAGCGTGCCCCAGATAAGAGGGAAAGGGGCGTGGGGGACTGAATGAAGTTTAAGTTCCCAGTAACATAAAAGACGCTTTACCGGAAGCGTCCTGGTGTAATTGTGCCTGATGAAGAGTTGCATGTATGTGTACTGGGGACTGGGAGATCCTTGTGCAGGGATTGTGTTCATAGGACATGTGTACGCCACAAACTGAAGAAATATATGTGCACCTATGTGTGTGTGGGTTGTGCGATTTACCGATATGTTTGCGCCCTCCCCTCTGCAGCTGTTGTCACCCCTGGCATACCCTCTGATGCCTGCCAGCAGCATTGGAACCAAGTTTGTGACATCATCGTTTTTCCGGGTGAGTGTTGCACACCAAGTACTATCCCATGAGAAGAACTGCTTAAGTTGACCCCCAAACATGCAGTGCGCCACTAACCCACCGCATCAACTGGATAAGTGCCACATGGCGTATGACATACTTGCTGTTTTTCCTTGGCCAATAGTGATGGCGAACCGTAGTGAAACGTTTCCGAATGAAATCAAGTCGATGGTTATTGGGTTGAACTGGGGGTGTATCCCAAAGGGATCACAAACACAGAAAGGCGCTTGCTGCGTCGTAGAGTACCATAGCGACAGTGCGCATATGTTGACACATCGGGGTGAGCCGGGAAATACCTTTGCATAGCGCTATTGATAGCCCACATAGCCTACCTCAGCATCACCTGACCGCCTCGCTGATGCACTGGCTCCGAACATATCGCCACTGCAGCATCGAGCTGCCATCAACCACCTGGTATACACGCCAGATGGCCGGCGGTTGCTGTGCGCTGGCAACAATGGCAACGTTAGCCTTTGGAACGGGACCAACTTTGAAAATGAGCTGGGCCCTGGAATACAGGTATGTAAGTTAGCCCCTCCCTGGGCTCGAGTTGGAAGACAACGGCCAACCATGGCAAGCGTAGGTGTCCTGTGCATGAAACAGATGAAGGAATTTTAAGACATCGCACAATTTTGCCCTTGCTTTCCTGTTCTCTTATGCAGATAGAAAGTCGTTTGCGTGAAGATATTGCATTGCCATGTTTCCGGCCCTGTGCCGCATCCCCCTTCCCACTGCAGGCTCACGAGGCCTCTCCTATTCGCTGCATGACCTTCTCTCACAGTGGTCTCTTCCTCTTGTCTTGCGATGACATGGGCCGGGTCAAGTTCTCGAAGCCAACGTTGGAAGTGCTGCAGGTGCAATTGCCTTCGCAAGCAGAGAAGGGCCGTGGCGCGAAGTACACGTTGCCAGCCGGTCTCTTGAATGGGTCGATGATGTGATGGCTCTCTAGTTGGCCCCTTTCAGTCGTCTCGCCTGATCGTTTTCACCCGCTTACTCATGGCTCGGTTTCCTACCAGCCCTCCCTCTTCGTCTGCAGGTATACCACGCACACAAGGAGCCGTGCAGATCGGTGAACTTCTCGCCTACTGATTTCAAATTTGTAACGGGTAAGCATTACTGAAAAGTTTTGTTTTTTAACTTACCTGGGCATTAAACCTTGTGTAAACCGTCAAGCAGCCGTACTACGTACTATTCTGCCTATCTATTATATTCGACCGGCTGCTGATGTGTGAGCCCATAGCAATCCCTAAGTAGTGCACACGTGTAATGAAATGCTTGATCATTATTTTTGATCACGCGCTTGTCGTGATGAAAGAATTAGGTCCCTGGCCGTTGCGTGTGGCCCGGGCACATATCACTTTCCCACAGGTTCAGACGACTCTACGGTCCGCGTATTTGATACCTTTCGGGGGCAAGAGCTATCCATGACGGGTGAGTCATCGGGTGTTGCGTTGAGGATTGTTCATTCGAGAGTCTAACTTTGCAGTTAACTTGCAGTCACTGCCATAGAGCTAAACTGCAGGCAAGATGGGCCCTAAGAAGCGAAATTTGGGTTACGCGGCACGTGGTGAAAGGGAAACCCGAAAGCCTGGTCGGCCACTATCCATTGTGATGTGAGGGAAGCGAACCTTTCACGTGAGCTCCTCACGCAACTCAAGTCTTTCACGGCCCCACGTCCTCCTGTTTCCCGCGGCATCCTTCAAAGGCCATGGAGGCGATGTCCGGTGGGTGGACTGGCACCCGACCAAAGGCGTCATCGCAAGCTGCTCCAAAGATGCCTGCGTCAAGCTGTGGGACCCACGAGTGGGCACCTGCCTTTCGACACTGCATGGCCACAAGAACGGCATCTTCCAGGTATGCGCGAGGTCGCTGGAAATGGGGTTTAAGTGGCCTGGACGGTGGCGTATGGTTGCAACTTGTATGGTGGCAAACCGGCTGAATGTCATTCTGGGAAAAGTTGTTGCCCACACTTGGGTCGACGACTGATGAGCCTGGAACTCCATGTGAAACTTTGGCGGCTTTCCTACGCAGGTAAAGTGGAACCATAATGGCCACTGGCTCCTGTCATGCTCCCGTGATCAACTTATGAAATTGTACGACGTGCGGATGCTGCGCGAAATGGCCACCTTTTCCGGTCATGGCCGCGACGTGACTTGTGTTTCCTGGCATCCGCAGCATGAGGAGCTGTTCGTATCGGGGGCGAGTGAGTAATGCCGGGTTACCCACTTCTCAGGCGGCATCATACGTAGGGACAGGTACTATTAATCATCTAGGGCAAAACGACTAGACCAAAGCCGATGGGGGGTATAGTACAAGCTTTGATTATGAAAAAATGCCTACTTATTTGAACAACAACTGGTGGTTTAATGGTTTGTTACTGGTTCGTGGGAAATTACAAGAAACTACTGTGTATACATAACTTACAACAAAGTTGGTCATTACTCCTTAGTTGCAATTTTCCTAGGCGGCTTCCTAACGGGTGCTAGTTCGTTTATAAAAAGGATGCTTGAATCTTGAGAATGAGAGGCCATATGCCATAACGTTGCGAGAGTTGCGCGATGAGTCTCACGCATCTGTCGTCTGATGGTGTTCCGCCATGTGCTCCACGATGGACACTGAAAGACAAAGGTGACGTATACAATTTTTCCGCACATGCTGGATTGGCCTGATATCCTGCATCTTGCTGGAAACGGCGCCGCACAGTTCAATCTCCCCGTCCACTTCATTGAGCTGCCCCTCATGTTAGCCCAACATACCGTCGGCCACTGACATTCCTACCAGCGTCGGCGTCTGACATCTCTTCTAATACTGAAGTCTGGTAAAGTGCCAGGACCGAGAAGTAAAGCTGCATGAAAGCCCAATAGCCGTTACTGCTCTTCCCTGCTGCCTTTTGTTATTCTCTTCCCTTCCCAGTCGATGGCAGCCTCATGATGTGGCTGGCCAGCCGGCCCGATGCACAGGGAGTCGTCCCCGCCGCCCATGACGCAAGTGTGTGGACCACTGCATGGCACCCGCTGGGGCATGTCCTGGCTTCAGGCAAGCCCGTATTATGGGGCGGTGGAAAAAGGCAGTAAGGCCGAGGGTGTTTGAAACGACTTGCACTGAAAGGAGGCTTCTTCTCACAAGCGGCAGACCCATGTCCCCATTCTTCACCAGCTTCCCATCTGGTAACCGACATGATCACATACGTCTGACCATAAGCCTGCCGGGTGGCTCATTCCTGCAGCCGGTGCAGACCAAAAGTGTCAGTTCTGGTGCCGCAAACGGCCAGGAGACATCTGGCAAGACGCCTGCGGACATGACTCTATAGGATCAAGCGCTGGGACCGCGGCTGCCTTAACTACAGGGACAACAGTTGGTGACGGGACTGGTGTTGCTCTTGGAGTAGGCCTCACGCACTGTTTTGCCGGTGGCGGCGGCGGTGGCGCTGTGGCCTTAAGCGTTCCCGGTATGGGGTTCAGCACTGGGCCGCCTGGTCTGGGCGGTGCAGCTGCCCCCAATCGCCCCAACGTCATCCCGGGTATCGGGGCGGTGCTGGATCAACTGTCAACCGTGAATTTGCAGGTATGGAGTGCACGTGAATGACGGTGCCTTGTTGACACCAACAACAGACTCACAACTGATGCCAAACAAAAGCGGCACACACGTCCCTGTTGAGGATGCCCAGCCAGCATGGCCATCCTGCTATTAGTACACTCCTACATAATGGTATGGCTGGTCCTGCCAATGCCCGGGGATGCCTAGTTGTACCGAGAGCTTCAACAACCGAGCAATTCAAGCGATAACCTTTTGGCCACTGCGGCTTTATTTCCACCAGGGCCTTACGGCAATGGTTGATCTCGATGGTGGTGCAGTAACTGCTGCTACGCTTGCTGGTGGCGGCAGCGGGAGCGGGAGCATTGGTACTGGAGCCTGGGGCCCTAGGACGGTCAGCCGCGGTGCGGGCGCTAAGCGTGGAAGAGAGGAAGGTCCCCGTGAAGCCCCCCTCCGCTTCGTAGGCAGGGGACTGGAGCATGAGCGAGATGGTCGTAGGGAAGCCTGGGGTGACAGGGAGTGGGAGCGTGGCCCAGGCAAGGTTGCACGGATGGATGGGCTTGGGCCCCGTGGAGGCGATAGTGGGGCAGGTGCCGGCACGGATGTCTGTGGTGGCCCTCTACCTAGTTCAGGAACCTTTGGTGACTTTGCATCACAAGGATTGCCTGGACCTGGCGGGGTGCCGGGACCTGGAGCAGGGCACGACCTATGGCATGGAACAGGGGAACCGCTAGCACATTCTGTGACATACGATGGACGATATGACCCTGGAAGTAGTAGGTCAGTCATAGGCGCGGGGAACAAGGCAGAAGTGGCCCGTGCTGGGCTGCAGGGCCGGTCACTACAACCAGGAGAGCGTATTGAACTGAGACATTCGCTACATGAAGGTCCACCTCCGCCTCGGTACCCAGGCCATGAAGATTGGGTAACCCAGACATACGCACAGGAAGTACGTGACTATGGCCGCAGTGGCAGACCTCCATTGCCCATCGGACCACGTTCTGGAAGGCCTGGATCCGGACGACCTTACAGCGGTTACCCACAGGTGTCATATATTAACAGCAGTGACAGCGGCTACCGGGATGGGGCTGGCACAATGCTACCTCCCCATGGCAATTTCGATGGCTACCGCCATGCCATGGGCTTGGAGACCGAGGGGCAATATACGTCTGGTTCGGGTCCAAGCCTGGGCCCAGGGACAGGCCGGGGCCGAGGGCCATACCTCCCAAATCATCGTGCCGGAGGTCCATCATCAATGTACAGTCCAGGGAGGGGACGTGGGCGGGGGAGGTCGCCTGGGTGGTGAGGGTGCATTATTCACCAGCTAATGGGAACTATTGTGAGTGTCAATGTGTTGCTAACATGTAAGTCACTAAGAGAAGCTTACCATCTTATAGGCATATGTTTACATAAATATGTAGTTCACTCAGAGCACTGAGGTTATGGATGCTGTACACACCAATGGGTGAAAAACTCATTGAGATGTGGGACGCAGGGGCATCTAAGCAGTGCGAAACATGCCCTCAGTCAGGAGCGGTGCGAAAACGGCGTTAAATCTCCGACTGACACAGTTGGGGCCTGGCTTTCATCGTGGACACCCCTCCCACACCCAAAATCCTGTGCGGCACAAGCATTTAAATCGGGGCACAAAGGATTTGGTCTCACTAGTAAACTTAAAACTTTTAACATTATTCTTTAATCTATGTTGGGAGCTCACGGTGCACGTATTGCACTGCCTCTTTCACTTTACCCTGACTCCACCTGTACATCTCAGTCAGTTACCTCCGACGCCATAGCCACCGAAAGCAATTACTAGAGTGCACAAACCTGCGGGTCAAACTTGTGTTATAGCTAATTTTGCCGTTAAGTTGCTACACCATCCAGAATAATACTATTCTTGTTTTATCTGGATGAAACCCAAGTCCACATCCTTTTCATCGCACTCTAATTGCTTCCAGTACTTTTTCTGCTAATGTCTTTGAACTACCATGTATCGTGGCTCTGGATGTGTCAGGTCTCTCAGCGTAAGACTCCATGAACTGCTCCTTGGACCGCGAGGGGGTAGGAACTGTTATTAATGTGAATTTCTAACGATGTCCCCAATCTTATTATTTACCAAAATCTGATTAAGTAGCGGAACATTACTTTGATAGCAACCTCTGTTAACACAATTTCAACCTCACTGAGGCTACTCTTAATGAATTAAGTGACCCTAAAGTCTAATCTAGCTGGTCGAAACTCAGCTTGCTAACCCAATCGTCCCCTGTTAACCTAAGCTAGCTGTCGAAAGTCATGTTGCTAACCTGATTTTAGTCCACTGTTAAGGCAATCTAGATTGGATAAGCCACCCTTACCTAGCACCCTTACCTAGCACCTCAAGTTTACCAATCTAGCTTTCCACTTTGCTAACCTAACCTTATCCCTAAGCGACGGCATTCTGGCTTCTGACACCTCACCCCGCAAATCAAATCTATCTCATTCCGCGGCGAAAGAAGCCAGTCTAGCTTGGGTAACCCACTTTGTTGACCCGACAATCTTTGACCACGCCAAGCCAAGCCAATCGAGAATTGACTATACCATCCACGAGCTACGCATGCAAATGCAATGTTAGGATGAGGGGACTTCGGTACCATCAAGCAAATGCCAATGTGCGTGTTCACTGGACCTACCAGCCAAGCACAAGTAGTCACCGCAGCGCAACCAACTACGAAGCGCAGGGCAAATCTAACGGTCATAAATTGTCAAAACACGCTCTGCGACGCTAAATTAAAACTTATGTAATGCAATGCAGATGGTTTCGTTCCGCGTCCTAAGCCAGGTATGCCATAACGGAAGCCACGGAAGCCATACAAGGTCTAAGACGTTCACACCTGATCTATACTTATTAGCCTGTTTTACCATTTGTTTAAAACTACTTTCTTCTTGTTTGCTAATCACTTTTAAATCTGTTATATTTTCTTTCATACAGATATGGGCTCCCCTTTGGGATTTCAAATTTAAATCAGGTGCTTTAATATCAAATATATCTTATATTCCAGATATATATCTGCGGCCTATTGATACCCTCCTCTCCAACAGCAAGGTCCCTTGCAAATCCTTACGTCCGAACACTTTCTTGTTCATCGTCGTACAATACCTATTATCCCCTATGGCTAGTATCTTAACGAAATAATAATCTTTGATATGTATACTTTATTTATGCGAGCGACTGCCGTCTGCCCTGGCGCATCCGGCAATTACACACCCAAATTTCATTGCGCACAAAACGCAATACTATTTTAGAACAAACTAACACACTCTAAAAATATAATCATAAAGCGCTTATAGACACGTTCATTTAAAGAAATACTCGCGGCTGGTGACAATTTTAGAGGATCTGTGACATTTATACTTCGGGCACTGACCTCATTAACTCACCGCTATCGTACGATAGTGCGATAAGTAACAGACCACAATTTTGCCGTACAACCCTAAACATAAAAAGCAGATTTCTAATTCTCTTTTCACGCACTAACAATTATGATCATGGGGGGGGCCTGGATTTTCTAACCTCCCATTTTCCTGGATTTCCCAGCCTTTTCCGCACACCTATCATTTGCGATTATCTACCTGCTGCCAGGTGGCATAATTTGATATAATGATAAAGGATTGCAAATTCAGCTCAATAGGAGTGGCTTTGGATTACTGTGTTTAAGCATTGACATGACTAGTGTTGCACAGATGGGCCTAATGCCCTGAATCATACTGAGATCATCGTAGGCCAGTGGGAGCCACCTCATGTACATATGGCGGTAAATCCGCACTTATGAAGTTAACATGTCGGTAACCCCTCGCCTCAACATAGCCATTATGCATGAGTACTTACCGATCGGTCGTACGTGGCCATGCATACATAGCGCACTGAATCACTCTGCAAACCAATGTCGTTTTGGATATGCACACTACAAGTCAAAAATATGAAGGCGACACCATCCTCCCTGCCTTAGCATCACACACGTAAGGCTACGACTGCTAAGCATCCCTTCACCTTGCCCCCCCCTTGAGGGGGGCAAGGTGCAAGAACGGTAAAGAAAGTGACAACAATTTTATCCAGACGATACCCGTTGCACCAGTACTACCCAGCGCCTAACCGGGATGGACTTCAAGCGGACGGATAAGTCTGCGATAGGAAAGCTCTACGGCCTCCGCTACACCACAATTTAATATCACCACGTGATATTGAATTATAACCGCAGCCTTATTCATGCGTATCCTACTACGGCGTCCGTGTTGACAGTAAGCGACACGTACGGGTAAAGCTCTGTATCACCCACAAGGCCAGCACCCAGGCTTGAACCATCGTCCTTCCAGTAATGCGTTTTGCCTGCACATAGGAGGGCAACTTACTGCACATTCCTGCCATGCGTTGGAGTGGAAGTAAAACCAGCAATCGAAGAAACCACATGGCCGCCTTCTGCAAGGGAAAGATTACCGGCCCAAATCTTTGCCCAATCAAGGTACTTACCACCACCAAAAGCAGCCTCCAGCTCCGCGCGAAGCCTGCTCTCGGCCTTGTCTTGTGGCCTTACGACAGCGGCTTGGAATGTGGGCGGAAGTCCATAGCGCAAAATGCTCTCCACGAACAGCCGAACTACGAGGATATGCATATAGCAGCTAAAGACCTGCAACCGCGTTCCAGACATCAAGGTTGCCAATGTACCAGAAGGTTGTCTCTGCTGTACCGTTCAACTGACCTCGCCATACGCAGTCTTGCACCATTGCTCTAAGGCCCCCTTCTTCTGCTCCATATCAAGCTTTAATTGCTCGGTCTGTGCGAGTGACAGCTCTGAACCCTCTGTAGGTGATTTGTATTCTCGGACCTGAAGCAAGCAACGAGCACGTGTCAGACAGAACGCCAATAGTGACAGACAAGGGCTTTAGATCTCCCGAGCTGGTTCCAAAATCGTCACGTACAGCCCTTACATATCACGTTATTTTATTTCGTGTAACACGGGTCACAGCTACATACCGCAGATGCGTCTATATGGACATCATGGTCATATTGTGCATTACCGAAGTAGCAACCCTCCAAAGGCGGAAAACTGAAGACACGGTGGTAGAGTGATCCACGCCCCGTTGAAGAGCTAACATATTAATATAATGTTAGTCGTGATCCAGGCAAGGTCATTTGCACGGTTCGCAGAACCAACGACACTGTATCCCGCATCTGCCCGGCCCACTGGGAAAAAAGCAAGCGCAGCAACGGTCCTCACTCTTTCCATGCCCTTTCATACAATAGATTACAAAATGACGTGGAATACAATAGATAGATTAGGAAATGTGCACACAGGAGGCTGAGAATATAGCGAATCCTATACGGATACCGGAGGTAGCTTTAGTTGTTATCACATCATCCGCACGAAATGAAAATGCATATGACCGAAAACATCAACGCCAAAGGATGACTAACCTGGTATCCCTTGCTTCGGGCAGACGCTTTGAAGTCGTCAACGACTCGCTTGAATAGAACGACCGTTACAAGCGCGTAGTCGTTATCCTCCGCAACCAATTCTGAGGACTTGGGCACCTGCTCCCCATAAGCGAAATGGGCTTAACAGGCATGGCCATAGTAACGGGAGGCCTATAAGATACATGGAGTTCATGGACCATGAATGGTTACGTCTGAGCGTTATGAATAGATAAGCTGCGCTGTACACATAGCGTAACTTACAACGAAATTGGCCATTCTGGCATAACTGTCGTCCCACTCCCTCAAGGCGAACTTGGACACGACTACAAAAAGTGTCGCCAAGTGCTCCGTATCTACAACGTGTTGCGGCTTCACGACTGTAGAAATGTCCCGGACTGCCAAGCTGCCTTGCGCCCTCCGCGTGGCTTGACTGAGCTGGCTCTTGAGGGTATTGTACTCACTTACCTTTACCTGTCAGTCAGAGGTCAAATTAGGCACCACGGCTAAGCTGAAGGCCAGTGGTTGTAGCCCGAACATTTACCTTCAAGTCATCTTCAACCCGGCTGACGAGTTCGGCCATCTTGTCGACCGCCTCTTTGAGGAGCCTTCTCGTTGGAAACTTCGCCTCGTCCCACTTAAACCGCTGCACATACACATCGGTGGAAGCGCCTTCCACTGTCAAACTGGCTAAGGCTTTTGCTCCGCCGACCTCGTTGACTTGACGCTTAACTTTTGCAATAACCCCCTCGACTACATTAGAGGTCTTGCTGAGCTCGTCGCTGAGGGCCATCAGAGAATCGAGCGTGCCGATCCGCAGCTCAGGAATATCTAACTTAAAATTAGTACACAGCATAGACGCACTTGTACGTTCCTGTAGAAGTTCCCAGATTGCTTCTTTTCTCTTATTTTGCAACTGCAAAGAGACCAGCCAGTAAACCATGGTAACCGGAAGAAGCTATCAAAACGTTTGGCCTAGCCTATGTTCTCAATAGATCTCTGGAATAGAAGAAGATATTCCTCAGGCTCGAAATGTATAGTTTCATTTGTTACTCCCGATGGGCCTTGTGGGCCAAACATATTAGAAGCGTAGTTTGCAACATAGGAGTTATTCAGAATGTGGGGATCTCGAGAGTGGAAGGAACACGACATTAGCATATGGATTGCAGGCTGTACATTATGGGTGATGTGGTCCCAAGGAGATCCAGTGGAGAAAAGATTCCCAAATAGGCGCAACAGCGCACTACCGTAAACGAGATGCATGAGCCGGGAATGCACTTTAGTTCATATGCAACTAAGACTGTCAAAGATAACAGAATTGAGGGCCGCAATAGAAATTCGGAAGAAACCATGCAAAACTGTCTCTGCACAAACAATATTTCTTTCCATAGTCCTAATTGAGAGGAAATCGTGCATTCAGGACGATACGTCAACCATGCAAGTTAAATACTCATTGCGTGGCGGCTTCGATGTGTCCATACATGGTAGGACGATCTCGGCAATTAATATGATTGAGCATTGCTTGAAATTGGCTTTGCGTCAAAGTTTATAATGCTGAACGTGCTGCTTGACGGGGATAGCAACAAGGCAAATTCCAGCGTTTAAGGGATGGTAGCAAGCGTGCAGGTGGGCTTGCAGGCTTGCAGTGAACTGGCAGGATTAACGCTGAGAATGCAATCTTACGGAGGTGGGGTAAGTTGGCATATTGCAGTCTTACTTGCGGACAGCGTGAGGGGTGGCCCCACCTCGCCAACCACAACATGCGAAAACCGCAATCTAGTGTGGTTCATCATCCTTGCGATCATCATCGTCGTCGTCTGCGCTACAGTTGAACATCTCATGGAAAGTGGAGAAGCCAATAACAGCCCGGAAACTAACCTGAAGGATTTGATTGACCTCAGCAAGTGAACTGGTAGTTGATAGGCATCAGTTAAGCATAACCAAGGAGTCTGGGATAGGAAACGTGAATAACCTGAAATTTCTGGTAAGACCATTTCAGTGTATGACGCCCACGATACTTGAGATCCCAAGTATCGTACAATCCCACTTGACCTGGAGAACTAGCTGCATGCCTCAGTCATCATCACAATCGCAAGTCTATTGTTTTGTCGTGCAGCTGCCACGCTCACAAGGCGCCTTGTCGCAGCGGAGGGTATCGCAAACTTGCATCATCACACATATGGAAAGAGGGTACCTGGCCGGGACCTGGCTTGCAGCGGCAGCTAGATGCTTTAGCCCCCCCTTTTGCTGCATCTAGATATCTTGGACCCACCCTCCGTTTTGCACATTTCGATACTTTTCTAGCGGCATCTCAAGGTTCCTACCATATTCCGAAATATTAGGCCAGCGAATACACTCATAATAATTTATCGAATACGCCATGCCGTAGGCCGGCTTTTGGCTTGGCTTGGCGGATTCCTGGCGTATTAGTTGTTGATTATCATCGATCACTCTTGCCATTTCTGTCACAAATATGTTGCGCAAATAAGGCCTGGGATGAAGAACCTAGGCCAAAAGAACCGAAGAAAGAGACCAGCATCACCGTGGGCAACTCAAGTAGAGACCGAAAGCGAGCGCGTATTAAACAGCAAAAAGAAAATGCAAAGGAAAGCAATTGCATGAGATGTATAAAATTCAGAGTGCTAGGTTACAGAAAAATGATTCTACATCAGGAATGTTGGAAGCAGGTATTACCGCCATAAGTCGTACAATTGAATTGCCACAGGTTTTTTTCGTCGGACATAAGTTATGCTTGATGATGGGATGAGGATTACAAAGGCTTGGTCACGCATGGAGGCTCAGCTGCAAAGTCAAGCAAGAAAGCTTGGTTAATGGACTCCCCACATTCGATAACAAGAAGAATGCTATGGATAATCCTGGCAAGGCCTACTGGGCCCTTTACCATCATCATGTTCAGCATCACAGCAGCCCATCCACCAACCCAAAGTTACCAAATTTTCACGTGCTTCAGCAAAATCGGGGACAAATATAGGCTCCGGAACCTTAACAGACTGGGCACTATGATGGCTGATGAAAGCTATAAAGATATTCTTAAGGATCATACAAAATGATATTTTCCATCCTTAAAGTTCTCAATCTGAAATCCCACAACTTTTTAATAGCAAAAATGTCGGATGTAATTTAGCATCGAGCTAAGAAAGCGTATTGAGGTTTGGCAACGAATATTCATAACTCCTTCAAACCAACAAACTTTAGCTCACATGATAGGCAAGGAGCCCTCACGTCATGTTGTGGCCGCGATGGGTCTGACGTAAAATGGCAGGTTCTTACAGGTCTGGGGCAGGGATTCCGGAAACCGAGACTCTGTCTATTTGACAGTAGTTCTTCACTAGTTTCTCTCCAAAGCTCTGAGATCCTTGTTTCGTAGAGAGCGAGGATGAATTCTTGTGGTCTGCATTTCCTTAATAAAAACCCGACAACCTGGAAATGTAGTGGAGATTATTTTTTGCCTCATAAATAGTTACTCCGTTATAACGTGTCAAGAAACGTCTTCCTAGATAGTTTTGCGAAAGCGCCCCCGCGGTTCGCTACGTCCGTAACAGACTTTTTGGGATTTTATCCCTATGACATTGGATTTCATCCCTATCACATGGCGCTTTCGCAGAGCTTCCGAAGTAGGCACGTCATATTTAAACATAGTACATATATATGCGCGTGTCTGAATTCTATAATCACACTGTAAAAAATCACGCTTCATCAAATATAACACTTGGAAAATCGACTGACGGATGGAGGAAAGTACGACACATTCTGGGGATTTGTGAGTGTGCGAATATCACGAATATGCTGTTGTCGGCAGTGCGTTATGTAAACTGCTATAAAAGAAAGCATGTTCAGATTAATATTAAGAAATAAATACATATCCTATCCCCGAAACGTTTTACGGCCTTCTCATTGAGGATTCCGAGGGTGCGTCTGGGAAGGAAATTTTGGGGCTCCGGTGAGCCCAGGAACGAAAAGCTACCCCCTGAAGAACCATGTCAAGCACCAAGCTGGAAACGAAGCAGGGAAGTGTACACGCCATCGGAATATAACTAGCATCATGTTGAGGCAAACCCGGGGTATGCTTACATTCTGCATACCGGTTTTAGTGCCATCTAATACAAATTTATGCGATTGCACAAGAAGATGCGGACTTTAACCAGGGTATACATCACAGAATAGAAATATTTATCACCTTAGAGCTAACAAATCCACGCGACCTTTAAGACCTACATCAGCGGGGATATCTGGCCAATGACTTGGACGTCTCAAACCTTGCAAAACCATTGAACCTCATGTAGTATCCGTACAGTTGGTAAAGGGAGCAGTACAGATTTCCTCACGAATCACATTGAAAAAGATATTGTCTTTCCTCTATACTAATTCGTCCCAAGACCGATACACTGAAATAGCCCAGCGCAAGCGAAAGGGCTGCTGACTTAACTCGCTGAAAAGAAATCTGTTTTCAGGAACTCCGCCGAGGAAAGCAAGAATTCTGAGGAAAGCACATTGAATCCCAATTATACGATCTTTTATTGCACAATCAAGACAACAACTCCTACCTTGAGCATCTGTGACCTATCCACCAACTGTAACAGGAAGTCTGGTGTCAGGAAATCAGAAAATCTTAAGTCAGGAAACCCTAAGTCAGGAAATCTTACTTCCTGTTACAGTTGGTGGACTCCATGAACTCCATGAGAAAGGATGGCTCGAATTTGAGTATCAAAGCAACATAGAGTGACTCGGGAATAAAGGGTACCTGCCTCTGCAGCTTGCTGATACGAACATAAATAGCACGTTGCCCTACACGGTCATCTATGCAAGATTCAAAGAGTGAGTCAGGCCTGTAGTGGAGGCCCAAATAACATACCCGAGTGATCCACACCATCTCTTCGAAATTATACTAGTGTCAACTTTGTGCCTTTACCCCACCCTCAAAACATGAGGAGCCATTAAACGATGATTCCGCTCGGGATGGACATAAGCTACGTCACACTTTTGGATGTGGACAGTCATACCAACGCAGAGCACCATTTCCCAAATGCAGTGTGACACACACGAGTCTTCAAACGTTACGAGAAAGAATATTAAGGCCATCTGCATAGAACACAGTTATCATTCAGACTAGGATCTTTTCCACTAGCATGCCTATTGGGTTGCACCGATCTCTACCCTCAACATAGCTAGCAAACCCCTCTATGGTAAAAACAAAATGTGTTAAGCTAAGTTGGCAGCCCTGTTTAACCTCTTGGTGTGACCCAAACAATCACACCAAGGGGTGATTTTATGACACGCCCTCAAAACAGCATCTAATTGATTTCAGTACTTCAAGCCAGGCCCATGGATTCCCCGCTCTTGAAGCCGTTTCCAAATAAGCTTCCCTGGCACCCGATGTAAAGCTTTATCAAAGTCAACCTGGCACACAATCAAGCGCCGGCAAGAATTAGGGCCAGTTCTGTTTGCCTGTCACAGTATGACACAGTATAAGTACTTTATGAATATTCATAAAAGCACCATTTTTGCCTGTGAAACCTCTTTGATAGGGGGAGCGGGCCTTACCTACACCTCAACAACTAAGCCTCCGTTCCAATATAAAAGCATTACATTGAGTCAGGGCACCACCAACTGCTAGCCCCCGGTAGTTACCCTTGTCCCTCGGGTCACCCTTCGGATCGGTGTGAGATACAAAGTCACAAACTATTCAGGGTAATCACCGGTGCTCCTAATATGCTCAACTAACCTATGTATGTTGGGGACAAGAACATCAATTGGGTGGCCCGGAATTTCCTTCTTCGCAACTAGAAACCACTCAAGCGGTATGCGATCACGTCCACACGCCTTATGATTACTCACGCAGTGAATAGCACAAGAGACTTCTGATATACCAAAAGGCTCATTAAGCTGCCCAGCTCCTCAACATACTGTACACGCTGACCAGTGTTAGCTTCCCAGCCAAGCGACACGTATGGAAGACCGAGCTGCGTACACCCCACAACGAGGAGTAAGTTAAGTATAAATTCCGGCAACATATTTTGTTTCGCGTTAATAAACATAGGAGTGTGCGACTGCTTGATGGCTGCGCTAACAACTTTTAAGAGATGACATAGGGTGTTTGCAGGGATTAGTGGTCCGA
Source organism: Volvox africanus (assembly GCA_030268105.1). Classification (NCBI taxonomy): domain Eukaryota; kingdom Viridiplantae; phylum Chlorophyta; class Chlorophyceae; order Chlamydomonadales; family Volvocaceae; genus Volvox; species Volvox africanus. The sequence continues at coordinate 1,069,602 of BSDZ01000014.1, read as the reverse complement.
TCTCAATGCGAGCGCCGAGCAAAGAACAGCTTGGATTTCTTACACATCGTCAGAACTTTCTCATGCATGCAGGGCTGGGCGCTTGCAGATCCGGACAGCAGTGTGACCTGCGTGACGGGCGATAAGTAGCAGTGCATGCGCATGATCTTTATGTGACCCTGAGTAACGAATGCTATTGATTACTGGAGCCTAGACATTGGTAGTGCCCGTTTGTTTTGGAATGAAGGCTTAGTCATTGGGGTGAAGTAGCTATACGTGTCCCAGCATCTTCCCCAGGGAAAGTGAGGGATACCTGCATCCTCCCCAGAACATGCATGTGCAAGATAATGCAGAGGTAGAACTGGAGTGAAATGGCCATAACATGTGTTATCTAAAACCGATTAGGGTGCTTCGTCAATACATAATTCCGATAGCCACCATTGTTCCTGTGTACTTGGGCATCTTCCAGCCTTCCTATTACATTAACCCTATTCATGACACCTTCCTTGAATCTATCCCAAGTTGAGCCATCCGATAAGGCCGCTCACCTCTTGTAAAACGAAGTTAAAGATAACACACCATAACATTTACTAGTACCCAACATCTAATATCTCGTTAGGATTGCGGCCTACAAGCAACCTCGGGATTATAATCCCAGGACACTTCATTGGTCATGAAGGGAACACCTACACCCAAAAGAACGTCCACCGAGCATGAAGACCAACACTTTTCCAGCAAAACAGTTTCAGTCGTAATACTGTTATCGACATGCCAAATGCAGCTGTCAAAGCTGGACTTCTGTCAATACCTTGACTTGCCAACCCTCAAGAAACTCCAAGAACAGTATGCATATACCACAGCATGCTCTAACTGGTACCTGTGATTTGAGACTTGACACGCTACCAGAGTAGACCAGGTCGAGGTCATCTTAACTGTATCCAGACGGCAAGACATCACCCTGTGAATTCATCACTAACTTGTCTTCGTCAGACTCATCAAGGCAAAACCTACTCCCTTGCATCACCGGTCCATAAAGCCTCCTTCCAGCCAACTTTAAACTGAAACGCACTTGCTCAAGCGAGGCTCAAGAGAACATCAAGAACATACCACATCTCATGGCTATGGGCTTCTCACGGACCTCCTTGAGAGACTGGTACAGCCCATCGTCGATGCCTACTTTCCTTCTTCAACGGACGACTCAACTGGCCACGATGCGCTTTGAAACAGTTTCACAGTCGCTCTGCTCAGCCACGTCACCTAAAAGTCGTGACTTGTCACTGACTTCCTGGACATTTACCTGTACATCAAGGGGTACCCTAGATGCGTTGTTTACTGACCCACAAGTAATGGGCTCAGTTTCACTAAATCCTGATGGCGTTATCAGGGATGGGGCATCAGGATCCAGTTTTTCCAGCTGAGCAAGCTGCGCCGCGTACTTGTCTTGGAGCGCCTGCCCCTTCTCATATTTGCTAGCCCAGCCGTTAGCCAAGAAAGCATCGATAAACACTTGCATTACATAGAAAACGATGCATGGAATAGCCACAAGACCAAGGTCGCCGAGGCCTTTGGACCCTGTGGCAACCTCAGCGCTTTTACTGTGCTCGTTATGGTCTCCAGAGGGCCCCGGGGGCAGATAACTTATAATAACCGCAGCTGTGGGCAAAGACTTCTGAGCGCACATGATGATATACGCTTTTCGTTCGGCATCCTGCATACGCATGCCCAGAAACGGTGCGACCCACGCAATTAAGATCGCCAGCAGCAAAAAGAAGAAGTGCTGGCCAATGGCGCCCATAATAGCGAAGAGGACGTCGTAGAATTTTTGCTTCAGTAGCTCATATCGAGAGTGGCTGAGGGTTTGCCACACAATCATGACAATCTGAAATTGGTTAACGAGGTAGAGGGGAACCTTATATTTCTTGGCAAACCTCAGCGCTGGTGCCCAAACCTCACGAACGCCTTTTCCAATTATTAGAGGAATAATGATTGATACACCGAGCTTTACCACCAGGTCAAGTGCATCAACCTTGATATCCTTGATTGCTGAAGAAAGAATCAACTTTACTACCAAAGGCGATATAAAAATACCCAGAATGTTGGTTGTAACTGTCATCAGAAGCGCCAGAGCGGCATTGCCATACCCTTGTATAACCAGCGCTACACCGGACGATAGGGATGTCGGTACACAAGCGAAGATAGCTAAACCATAGCCGAATTCCATAGGCTTGAAGTCCATACGTATGAAAATAAATCCAGTCAAGCCCGTTACGAAGAGAATATGGATTATGGCAAGTAACAGAACTTTATAGCCCTTCATAGCTTCCTTGAGCTCCGATGTCTCCAGTGTGATGCCGAAGATAAAAAAGATCAACGCCATGTTAATGGTTGTGACAAGCTTCCATCCATTCACCTTCACAAAGGGAAAGGAAAAGCAAAGCAACACGGGTCAGGACAAGAGTTAAGAACTCTGACAGAAATAACACCTTTCATGCCAACCTTGAATTGATACAAAGCATTCCCCGGCGTTGGAAATGTAAGCGCGAAAACGACCGCAACACAAAAACCTGTTGAGGGTTCTTCTGGAAGTAAGAAGAGTGTTTGAAGCTCGAAAAAAGCAAAATAATCTTCCAACATACCCAGAGGAAGGAATTGCTTGACAACGAAACGCTTGACGGGATTGCTGCACAAGGCAGAGGGCTTATTAATACCCAGCGCTGCGACCGCCAGACCTTACATATCTGACTCCTCACCCTTGAACTTCTACCATGGCTCAAGACACTGAATAAGAGGAGTAGAGGGCACAAATACCAGTTGTGAACTTAAGATAGGTTGAGCCTAAAAAGTCTGATTCAATCTCATCTTCATGTCTTAGCAATCATCCATACACGGGTCCTCTAGATTAGTCCTAAACTTAAAAATGTCAGAAAATATTTTCGTCGATTGCACAAACATCAAGCGCAAGGTTGCACGACATGCACGGCAAAGTGAAAAGATATGCAACATAATGCATCTCATCATGTAGATCATTCAATCAGTTAGGTCAACATCATGTAAAGACATAGATTTCCTGGAGGGCTTCGATCGATCTTTTCGAGGGGCACTGATGGCTTCCCCTGCAAAAGCGTGAAACCTTTTATCGACTTTTCAATCCTGACCATCACCAGAATTTAAACATTTATAGTAGTCTGTGCTGAGGATCGGAAGCCCCCACTGTGCCACGCAGCATTACGTGCGTGTGCGTGCAGCGCCTAGTGGCCATGCACTGAGCTCCGAACTGGTGTCAGAAATTAGTTTTCTAAAGCACTATATATGTTTATATTAGAATGGTGATCATTAGTGAGGATCTCAAGCAACGACAAGTCCCAGATCAAAGACTGAAAAGTAAATGCGACGCTAAATAAAAATGCCTAAGGAGTCAGTGCAATCAACGAAAGGATTAAAGCGACGCGTTGAAGCACTCGTAAGCTACTAAATTTGGGTCGTATACTTCGGGTGACAAAGCTGACCATCCATGCTAAAAGCAGTAAGTCTATCGTCTGGTTGCCACAGTAAACCTTCAAACGCAAAGCAAGCACAAAGCGATCCCGGCAACCTCGCAATTTATGGCTGATAACATATCTTATCATAAGGAAGTTATTCATTCCTCAACTAAAATTGACAAATGCACTTTATCCTTAGATATATTGCCTTCCCTGGTGTCCCTCTTACTCAGAACCCTCACAAGGCAGCCATATGGTCTCAGTCATATTCTTTAGCCGTTAACTACCTGGTAGAATTCCGAATAACATGCAAACTTCATGGAGAATCACCACGTTCGATTGTGCCTAGGCGTATGCAGATTCAGTCGGCGTGGAAAGCCGGGGCTAGCCGTACTGTCGTTATGTGACGCCCAGCGAGTTTTCGAGGTAGCCAAAGAAACAGATCAGATTTGCAAAGCCAATCCAAGGATGTCCACGTGCTCACCATCTGAACCTATTCATCACGCATCGCAGACCACGTTTGCTAGATGCCCTGCTGGGATAGTGCTACTGGTGTTTGGCCGCAGACGGCATTGGCCACATGTAAGAATTGCACATGCTGTGACGTGCAGGTATCAGAGGCAACATTTAGAACTTGGGGCCCGCAAGTCCAGACAAATTAAAGTCATTACCCTAGCACCCTAGCGTGCTGAAACGATACTAGAATTTAACATACGTATTTTTGCATTAGTCTGCCCTGGTCTGAACCGTGAGGTCGCAGGTCTCATTTTTGGCAGCTAAGTGGTTGCAAAGAGTTAACTGCCAAGTTGCATACCCTTGATGCCTGTGCCATGGTGTTCCTGGCAAGTTATCGCTGTCTCACATCATATCTTGCTCAAATCCCATCTTGCACATACCTAGCACCCGTAAGAGGGCCGTAAGCCATTTTTCACGCATATTGTCGGGATTCTGGATCGTCTGGAATGTTGGTGGTTATTGGATTTACATCAGTAAAGGTTGTTAGAATTCGAAACGGGGGCTTTGACAATTCTTTTTGTAAAAGGATTGAGTTTTTGGCAAACAGTTTCATTGACGAACTCGTGCATGCAGGGTGGTAGATTTGTCGTTAGTTAGGTTAGTTGGACGAGGATTTTCAGATGAGTCAGGTGAAGAGTGAGAAGCCTGAACTGCCCACCAAGTCGTTCAAACACCTCAGCTGGATCTTCTAAGAGCCCACGTGTACGTTCTCGAGTTAAGACAGCTTTGGTATGGGCGGGGTTAAGTACACTATGGGGATGATAAGCCTAATCAAATGCAAAGTGCTCATCCTGGTGGTCGTGCGGCGATAGGTTGCTGGGTAAAATTAAGCAACGTGGATATCAATGCTTAGTTAAGGGTTGTAGAGGTCTTATAGATAGGTAGTGGTTGCCAAGGGCGTCTGCAACCGTGTTCTGTAGGCCTGGTTTACAGAACCCCTCATAATTGGATTGTTGGAGAAATTCGGACCACCGTGCTCGCCGTAGGGACAAGGTAGATTGTGTACTTGGAAGGCGTTGGGACAATGATCTGTGTGGATGGTGAACGGTATGCCTTTCCACATAGCAGCGCCATGCATATTATGGGATAAGTAACGTTTTTTATATGCGATTAGGCAATGACCTTGTAATAGGATGGCACCCACACCAACGCAACTGGCGTCACAAATGATAGAGAATGGTGGTGCACCATCCCGATAATCAAGTGCGGTTAAGACAGGTGCGGTTTTGAGGCTTGCTTGGTTCTATTCTTAGTTTCCTCACAGTAAGGTGACCATTCTCATGGTACGTTTTGTAGGGTCGATAAGCAAGTGGCGGAACTCGGAAATAGTTAGCAATTAAGGCCTAAGAAACCCCAAATCGCCAGAATTCCGCCAGAATCGCCTCCCGGCACGGACATTTAGGGGCACATGGGTGGTACTGGGAGAGGGCGGCTGGTTGCCGGCTGAGCTCGGCTGAGCTTATTAGCTAATGTTCGTTGTACACTGGCCGGCACCACTGGACTGGAGTAGATAGGTCCATGTCGTACGGAAACCCTCTCTTCCACTGCTTCGTATTAGTTCGTACTGCGTCTACGCATATATAACATATATAATGTTACCTATGTGTTCCAAAGCTGCGGATCTCTGCAAAACTAGGTGCTGGTCGGGGCTGATGGTCGCCATATACATTTTACAATCTTTTTTATCTAGTTATGATATTATTTTACTATAATTATAATAAAGTATTATACTAGATAGTATCATACTTATATTACATAATATAAGGAAATTTATATAGTTTTTAGATTTTGATTATATATGGTTACGTTGGGGTTAGGCCAGTCGGTGATGGCTTTAATCTTTGCGGGATTAACTTTAATTCCACGGTGACTGATAATGTATCATAAGAATAGGAGTTCTGATTTATCAAAGGTAATTTTTAGCTAACACAAACAGTTTATGTTGCAGCTGGGTATTCAGAACATCACGAAGATGTAAACGATGTGCTTTTTAGAAAGCACCAGAAGGTTATCCAAATTAACTAACATACATTTGTTAAGTTTGTGTTTAAAAGACGTTATTCATTAAGAGTTGAAATGGAGCTAGTATGGTAGCTAAGACACCCATTTCATAGTGACCGAAAGGCAAGTTGAATGCACACTGGTGTTGATCTTCCATTGAAAGTCTGATTTGGTAATCCAGTCCAATCACTCTAGTGGATTGGCTCAACTAAGTGGAGTTCATCTAACTCCACTCCAGTGGTCTGGTGGAGTCAGATTGACTCTGATATGTCTGAAGAGGAGAAAGGTACTACTCTGGCCACTCTTCCAGAGTCTCCAGAGTCCCGTATCTTCTCCCTTTGAGAGTTGACTGCCACTCTGGTCATCGCCCCAGAGTCTCCACAATCCCATAACTATAATTTAAGAGACCTCTGGCATCTCTGGCATCACTTGTGTCTCTTGGAGTCTGGCATGTCTAATGTCTTTGGTGTGTCTGGCTGTTCTGTTGTGATTATGTGCTAGCTTTTTGAAATTTTAGTTGCTCAGTTATATACACAAACAAAACCCACCAATCACGCACGCATGCGCCCAAGATAATTATTAATAGAACCTCGGGTGTTTCTGATGTCTCTATCCGGTGTTGCTGGTGCATCTGACATCGTAGGCTTCTCTAGTGTCCGCTTCATCAAGACCTGTTTGAGGGCAAAGGGTTTGAACCTCGGGTTTCTCAGAGACACACTGACAAAACACACCTAGGGCGCCACCATGCATCCAAGATGATTACTCATTAAACCTTAAGCAGACACCAGAGATGTCAGAGAAGAGAAATGGGAAAGCGGATGCAATCAGAGGGAGGGCGACAACAAAGAAAGGATCAGACAAAGCTTAGAAGGCAGGTGGAAGTGTACGGAAATACAACCTGAGTAGGGAAAAAATGGTTAGGGTAGTCATTGACGTCAGAGGCATCGGAGACGCCAGAGATGTTAGAGAAGGGCGGTGGAAAAAAGGGAGGCAATCAGAAACAACCATATACCGCATTTTGGAAATCCCCAAAAGCCATGGCCCTTCCCTAATTTGATGCCATGAACTTCTGGTTTCATTTCGGATATGCATTTGTATTCCTGGCTACTTTTAACTGGCCTTATGCAATTTTACTCCTATGCATGTCGGTTACTGGCCATGCTTGCTTGGGTATTTCCTTTCTTTGGAAACTCCATGCCTTCAGAGTGCAGGGACTTGCCATATTTCTGTGTTTACATTCCTAATCAGGATGCGGCAGACTGATCATTAGGTTAGCAACCTGTCGCAAAATTAGGTTCACAATGTTCCCTATGGCCTCTTGACCGGGTTGGAATGTAGTCTGGAGTGAAGTGGTCGGAACTGGTAAGCAAGCTAAATTGGGTTCGCAGGAACTAGATTGCCAAAGTGTTGTTCCCATAGGGAGGTCCAGCTCACGGTCTGAAAATTAGGTTGCTGACCTCTGTCATTCAAGCTAATTCACCCTAGCACAACACAATATTACCTTAGCAGGGTCGGTATCCCAAGTTAGGTTAGCTTAACAGGTTAGGAGCCGTAACATCAGCTAGGTAACGTTGGACAGGCTAATGCCGTGGATTGGATGTGTGTTAAGTATCACCTTGATGTAGCCCCACCATATGCACAACATACGTACAGCAGCAGCAGCGCGAAATGATGAATGCGTCTGGCATAGGAAGTTGTATATGACATCTTAGACAGGTCCTTACGGTACCCTCTACGATGAAAGGAGACTTTGTATGACCCGATTCCCGACGACTGTCGAGATTACCAATTTCCAGGGAGCAATTATAAGCCATACAGGAAAAATGAAAATCATAATATTGTAATTGTTGTGAGATTCGGTCAGACTTCTTCACTCGTATTATGTGTTCATTACTTGAACGAATTGTCAGGACCGTACTGCTTCTGAATGTGAAGGGTCTTATGTACGATCCTTCACCAAGTCGCTACTTATTCCCCGAAGTTGATTTGCTTTCTTAGCTATTTGAAACATTTATCGCTCGCCCGGACTTAGGTGTGTCTTAACGACTTGAGGCTTAGTGGTAGCTCGCTTGTCCAGCTTGTGCTCAACTGGATCTTACCTCAGTTGTTTCGACGCGAGTTTCACAACAGTAATGATGGCTAATATAGTATATGGCTGCTTCAACACTGTCGAGCCTAAGTCCGAGCATTGAACCACTGGTTCACCTGGGATTTTTTATAAAACGGGATAACAGTTTTTCCATGAAGGCTGCTATGATGAGGTAGAACCTTGTATTGTTTTGGCCAGGATAGCGCTGTGATGATGATTGTTACAGTTTGTGGATTCACAAGGCTCGTACGAAGGCTCACGGACATCAAAACACTCAATGCCAAAAATAATAGCCCTAAAACGGAAAAAGAACAAAAAGTCAAGACAAAATTGGATACAAAAGGAAAAGAGAACAATCGGTATTAGAGACGTTATACCGTCTCGCCAGACTGAGTGCAGGGAGCGCCTTGACCCGTCTATGATAATCGTCCAAGCTCAAGGCCGCAGCCATGTTTCTTTCGGCAAGTCCCCAGCCTGATAATCTCTTTTCTTAGGCTTTCAAACTGGGCTTATTGGGACACCGGTTGATAGACCTTCCCGTCTTGTGACAGCGTGTATAAGCTGGAGATGTGCTATTCGTTGAGCAAAAGATTAACGACGAATGCCCAAAGCCGTCAGTTATGAATGCCGCTGACAGAAATGCATGACAATTATAGAAATAATATATCGAGAAGCAAAGCCAAGCACAAGAACGATGGTCGGGAAATGTGAAAAGGTAATGTGAAACATTTAAAAACATCTACAAAGTCTTGGGTAGAAATCAAGTTATGTGCTGTACAGTTGCGCGGCCGATCAGGCTTTACCAGCAATATTCGGAACAAAAGCAAACTCAATATTGTTTCTTATGTTTACCATTCAAGGTGCAACGGTGATCATCGAGGCTTCCGTAAACCTTACCAGTGAGGCCTGCAAGCGTTGGCGAGCATATAAAACACTACGATGCTCGGGCGGATGACAGAATGATTCTCGGTACGTCTTAGTGCTGTTACTCATAAGAATTACCATATAATCAAAGGTGACAACTATAAGTAAGCTTCCCTCGATGACCAGTATATGGGTACCAGCGACCTTAGCACTTTTCCCTCGCTGTTGTCGCAACTATTTCTTCGTTTGCCTCTTCGCATTTTCAAAACTTCATGCGTTCATCTTTGTATATTCAAACGCACAAGTCAATAATCATGGTTAGCTTGCAACGCCTTGGTAGCGATATGTCACGAAGATCGTAAAGTCAACACGCCCCCTCAACGCCAACTCAACAGGGCATTGAAACATAAAGCCTCATCCCCTCCCTGGAGATGAAGTCCTAAAGTGCAAAACTGCAGTGTCGCTTAGAAGTCTTGCATGCGTATCCATGCAAGCTACCTGCACAGGCAAACCTTCGGTGTCTCATCACATATGGCAGCAGTAGGAGATTCACCAGTCTCAACTACTTCACCACCATGGCATCTCTGCATCACTTGAACTTAACATACCCAAGCGCCTTCGTAAGTGCATCTACAACCATTTCCTCCGTCGGGCAGTAGCATAACCCAACGTCCCCACTGGCTACCCATTCACAGACAAGATGATGCCGGACATCTATGCGATAACCGGGAGTAACCGGTTATTCCCCAACTTGATTGCCCCCTGCGAAGTCCTCAGGAAGGTTGATGATCCACAGCACCTCCCGCACAGCTCCAAAGAAGCCGCCATGGTGCACTGCAACTGGCCATTCCAACTTATACCTGTGTTGCTGATCTGGAAAACATAACCCAAAGTTAAGCAACGCCTAGCAATCTCGCCCATCCAGTCCGAGTCACTGGAGCCGTCCAGCTTTGGCTCTGATCCACCAGCAAATTGCAGGATCATTCACCGTGTACCAGCAAGGTATTGAAGTATCCCATTCACCGCAGTAATGCAGCATTGATAGGCTTGGCCATAAAATGTGAGGGAATGCTCAAAGCATATGCCAGGTCCGGGTGCGTGCTCACCACCAGGTTATCAAGCTCTCCGACCAATGCCTGATATAACGTGGGATTATATAGCAGATTCTCGTCGTCACCCATCGGTGACAACTTGGCACCTATTGCCAGCAGGATAGACCACGGCTTCACATCTTGCATCTGATGCTTTGCCAAATTTTGGGCAATCTACCTTAACTGGGTAGCAGAATATCGCCATTCTTCTCCCAGTGTATATCCACGCCTAGAACACCCGCGCCTTTCCTAGGTCAAAGCACTTGCCATGGCCTCTTACACTTGCTGCACGAGCTAGAAGTCCTCTGACGCTTCGCGTGTATCAACGGCATGTGCACAATGGCATTAACAACTCCACGCTCATCCCGTCCGTCCATCCATCTGTGCACCTGTCTTTCCTTCCATCCGTCCATCCAACGTCTTTTCATGTATCCGTCCATTCATCCGTGCACCCATCTATCCGTCCGTCCATGCATTCGTCCATCCACCCATTCGTCCACCCATCCATCCTTCCGTCCGTCCGTCCACCCGCCCTCCGTCCATCCATCCGTCAACCAGCAATTAAGCCAGCTAGCCACCCTGACTTTCCGCATGATTGTTCATGGTTGGGGATGTGGATGTGGCTGGGGATGACGAGGACCACATGGTGCTTTAACACTATTCATGTCCGAACTACTGTGGCTTTCCTCTTAGATTTTTAGGCAACTTAAGGAAAATACTCAGGGTCAAAATATGCATGCTTGAAGCGGAGGTGGGTGATTGATTTGTGCAGATCTGGGGGTCATGGTGTGGGATGCGGTATATATTGACGGGGTGACGTCGCACCATCATCCTTTCCCACCACTATGACACCATTAGGAACTTCCTTCAGACCATGCTTTCAAACAACGTATCATATACTAAGTTGAGTTCCTGGCCCTGACAACTAGACTCTGTTCGAGCTACTCATACAGCTGCCACGCACCTGCATCCCACCAGTCCCCTAAAATTGGAGTTGCAATCCATTTTTAAAATTCATGTAATAGCGGAACAATTAGTAGTGCAACAAACTGCCATTGAGGTGTAGAAGATTGCAGCGCATATGCTCGGAGACAAGGGCTGAGCTGCGACGATCCTCTGATGCACCTAACGCCTTCTCATCTATACATGTTTTAAAGCGCAGTTTTGGTGCGATCTTCTGTGTGTGTAAAAGCGCAAGCAGCGGCGAAGAAGTGTTTGGACAGCTTTGTGGAAAGCTGTGCTCAAATCGCATTCAATCCATTTTTGAAAGAGGACTTAAGAGTAAGTAGATGACGCTTCTACTCCAGCGGTGGAAGCAGTATGACCCCATAAGAAGTCGATGCCCCCTACAGCCTTCTTTCAACAATATGCGCACAATGGAGAGGGTTCCAGGGAGGTATTTCGCCTCTGAGCACCCTGGCACGAATGGCTACAAGTCATTTGTGAAACAAAACTTGAAAAACCTTGGCCAGTCAAACATAGAGTCTTGAATCCGCGAGAGGCGCAGGGTTTACAAGCTTCAAAGACCTCGTACTCAAAGCCAGCCTTGAGGCAATGACCACATCAATGATAGGCAACAAAAAGGATTGTCTTCCGTTAAGATAAGAAGCAAGAAAACGAAAGCCAGCAATTTGGATCTAAATGGGCGAAGCAAGTAAGATATAGTTGGAAAAAGACAAGCTAACTAGACAACCGCAATTGTTGTATCGATGATGAAATGATGGCCACAACTGCCTAATTGTACGGTATCTCGTCGTGCATGGGATCCTACCACGAACTTATAAATCCTGAAACATATTTCGATTATTCCAAAATAAATCTGAAAGCTTATAGACTTCTGTCACAATGGCGACAACGGTGATCTCACGCAGATCTTCTGTCGCTTTTCATGGCCAGGCGCGTTTGCCACAACGAGTGGTAGGCCGGCCTGCTATGAGGAGGAGTCACTCAACAAGAGTACAGGCGTCTGACAAGCCACTTGTAGGCTCGGTTGCACCAGACTTCAAGGCTCAGGCGGTCTTCGACCAGGAGTTCTTGGAGCTTTCGCTGTCCCAATACCGAGGCAAATATGTCATCTTGTTCTTCTATCCGCTGGATTTTACTTTCGTTTGTCCAACCGAGATTACCGCGTTCTCGGACCGCTACAAGGAGTTTAAAGATATCAACACGGAGGTTCTCGGAGTCTCTGTCGACTCGCAATTCACCCATCTTGCTTGGATTCAGACTGATCGCAAGGAGGGTGGTCTTGGTGACTTGGCATATCCCTTAGTCGCCGACCTGAAGAAAGAGATTTCGAAGGCCTTTGGAGTTCTAACGGATGACGGCATCGCTCTTCGCGGCCTATTCATTATCGACAAGGAGGGCGTTATTCAGCATGCAACAGTGAACAACTTGGCGTTTGGACGAAGCGTAGACGAGACAAAGCGCGTGTTGCAGGCCATCCAGTACGTACAGTCGAACCCGGACGAAGTTTGCCCTGCTGGCTGGAAGCCCGGTGACAAGACCATGAAGCCGGACCCCAAGGGATCCAAGGAGTACTTCGCAGCTATTTAAGTTCTGCAAACCGGCGCGAAGTGTTTGGGTATACCTTCGATAAGGAGTTGATGTATTAAGGTTGTAACATTATTTGTCTATTCATCGTTGCAGTCAGTTTTATCCTCACACGGTGATGGCCTTGAACACTTTTGCATCTCTTTATTCAGAGAAAACCCGACCGCCTTTTAGCCTCGTAGTTTGCTAGTACGTATCGCCGCAATAGCCGATGCAAAGTGTGCTGAAAAACGCGTTGAAATGATTGAAGGATGATTAGAGCTATCTTGTCGAGGTTAAATATTTCTGGGATAAGTTTGGGAGCAATTATCCAGAGCGGTATCAGGGCTTCAAACAAGGGAGCAAAAATTGGTAATTTTGCTCATTTTACCAGGGAAGGAGCAATTTGCCCTTACCACCAAGATAGTGGTGAAGACAGTGACTGGCAAATCGGTACCGGTTAATTTGGTTGCCGTAATAAAAACGGCCACCGAACGGATTAGTTATTCTCAATCTCCTCAACAGGATCTCATTTCCACTGCCAAATAATAGAACTTCCCATGACTAATGTCAAATGAACATTCGATTTACAACAGTTTATTGTACTATGACATACACCTTCAGGAATGAATTACGGTAAGATATCTACTGGCGTTAATTTAGGCTGTCATTGAGCATCCGAGCTTTAAAATAGCCCATCAGTGTTAGTCATCATACACAAACATTATCTAGCTAGACTGGAAATCCGCTGTAAAAGACATTTTCTCCAGGCTGGACAATCATCGGCCATCCTACGTGGCCGCAGCAAGTTTACAGAGAAGTACCGCATACCAATGCATGGAATGCCACTATGGTGATGCCTTTGTTCAATTGGGGCACCCTCAGGAATGCGCAGGTCAGAATTCCCATCTTAGGGGGTCGCATGGCGTCGACTTACTGGAGTGGAACCATCATCTACCCAATTAGTGAATTTTGCAATCCACCGACCGTCTCTCTAAAGAACTTTTACAATGTCTCAAATGGATTAAAACACCATTGAACGCAGCTTTTTATAATGCGCAAAGACGCTTCTGCTCTGCGACTTGCGCTTTTACACACACGCAGCGAAGAACAACTTATAAACATTGTTTTCGATATCCCTTTGCATCCCTGTTTATCTGCTTCCTCCCAGAGGCAAATGTTGGAGGCGAAACTTTTAGGTAAAGACACTACGTACATTGAAGTCCTCGAAAATTCTGCTTTCGGAATCGCCTCATACTAGCAAAATAAGAATCGGAGTTGAAACGACTTGTCGCGAATGAAGCATTACGTACATTGCATGCTTTGGGAGCTTCTGAAGCCTTTCAGTAGTGGCTTCCTGGCTCAAAATATTCTGGTACATGTCAGAACTTGATATTACTAGGTGCACCGTGGCTGCATGCGGTCATGGGGGCAGGTTGGACCTCAGCACGAAGTGGTTCCTAATCTTGAAGAACTAGGCGTCCTGCCCATAACATCTTTGATATATATGATTAAAACATATTATAAATACTGCTCGAAGGAACAAGCTGATAATATTCGTCTGACAACCGCCTAGTTGCCCTGCTCTCTGCTCTGGAAAATTCCTACGCTAGAAAAGGAATGGCCATGGTGCACACGGTGGTCATGGATCTTGGGTGCATGGCCGCCTAGTATTTGTGTTTGCCATAAGAGGAACAATACAATGTTGTATATTGGTACCGTTCAGGCGTTCGACCTATTGGATCATATCAGGAGTTTGATCCACGCGCACCAGGGTCCACAAACTTCATTGGGCCCAAGGGGGTAAATCGGCTGCTTCTGTAACATTACTTTAATAGTTTCTGCACTGTTTAATGCTCGTCCTTATGCGATCTTTTTATTGGTTCACTTGGAGTACCCCAGCCATTCTGTCAAATGCCCTTTCGAGGTATGACCCTTTAATTCTTTATGACATTTTTTCTTTATCATACGAAATTTGGCGGTTGTGAGCCCCAACAATTGGCTCCACAAAGCTTCATCTCCAGATGGCTGACCCACTGTCTGCCCCGGGGTAAATGCCCAGCTGGTTCAGGTTGGGTCCCAACAGTCCTTGCATGGTCATGCTGTATATGTGTGTATGTGTGCTTGCTTGGTGGGTGGCTCTATAAATGTCGCTCACCAGACTCTCAATGGCAGTCACCAGTTCATTCTTGTGACAGGATTTCCGTTGCCCAAGAATAGAAGAGAGCGTGCAAGCTCCCTTGAACACCCTCAATCGCCAAACCTCCGTCCTCACTCCCCGGCATGCATGGAACACCCATATGGACAGAGACCTTTAAGAGCCCTGTTTGTAGGAGATGCCTGGGTGGTTAATCCACTACATCTTCTGTGCCTGATGTCAAAACACCCTGGGGCATGTTCACATTGCACTTGTTCAAGGTTCCAGGAATCTGACGAGTCACCACTTACACCATGCATCATCAATTGTATGTTAATTATGTAGCAGTTAATTAGTGTTAATGTACTGCCATGCTATGTATGGGCCCTGAGACAGAAGGCGACTCAGATGAGAGACCCATGGATTCGGTTAAAGTTTGTTATAGTAGTTCTGAGTTCTGAACCCATAGTGTTAAGACCTATACCATAGAGAGACGCTTGAACTGGACTCAGGCTAACCTTGGGTGGGCCCCAGCAGGGATACGGCAAGGGTCGGTCGGTCGGTGACGAGGGTCTGGGAGGTTTCTAAAGGCTTCTTTGAAATCCTTTCCCGGCTGGACGTTTGCGACATAAATTAGGTCAAAACAATCCTTTCATTGGATTTTTTTTATACTGCGTAAGATACTTAGTATGTGTGTTCTTGACACAACGAAGACAAATGCTCATGATACCCAAACTTGCAAATAACAAAAAAAGGTTATCAGAATGCATCTGGTAGTACAATAAAACAAGCCAGGAAGTCCAACGTCGAGAGGGCTGCGTAAATTGCCGCCCAGCAAACACCCCGCTATAAGAAAGTAATGCAATAGGAAAAATTGGTTACTCAACCTGGACCGCGCCAATACGTGGCGTTTCTCAGCATAACAGCAAAAGGCCAGGGTGCTCAATGAAGGTGTGCTAAACTGAGGCAAAGGAAAGCAAGCTGAAGCCCAGAGCCGGCCTGTCATAATACGTTTGGTAAACTTGCTGGCTGAGATTGTGGCAATGGTGACGGCAGCAGCTGTGGGATGGAGTGGGGATGGCAGGGGTGGTGGAGGCGGAGGCAGCGGGGGTGGTGAGGGTGACAGCAGGGGTGGTACGGGTTTCGTGGCAGAGGCGGTGAGGTTGGCGGCTCGGGAGGGGGAAGGGAGAGGGGAGAGATGGTGGCGGACGCAGGGAGGGTGGTGGCTGGGGTAATGGAGCCGGGGACACTGGAGGCGGTATTGGTGGTGTTGGTGGCAGTGGTGCGGGCTGTGGGGGAGATGCTTGAGGCAATGGCAGAGGCAGGGGGGCGAGGGTGAAAGGAGTAATGGCTTTGGCGGAGTCAATGAGGGTGGTTGTGGGGGATTGCAGGTGGAGGCAGGTTTGGTTGACGAGAGTGGCAGAGGCTGGCAATGGTGGAGGTTGCGATGGCAGTGGGGGTGAGGGTGGTGGCGGCAGTGGATGCCCGGGGTGATGGGGGCTGGGGGGCCCGGGATTTATGTTGGGCTTCATGTGCTCTATTTGTCAGCAATTATATTATGCAAATAGAAATATAGATAATTTCGGATTTTTTCTATTTGACTGAGATTTAGGGATGTATGACAGATTCGTGCCTCCAGAAACGTCTGGCAGGGTCGGTTGGTCAGTCTAGGGGGTTCAAAAAACTTCTCACAATATGTTCAGGAAACAACTTCCCTAACCCCCTGGCAAATATATCACATAGCAAATGGTGAGAGAAGTGTAATGAGTGAGAGTAAGATGCACTTAAATGTATCTTCACTGCGCAGCAATATTGCAATCGTACCTTGGCACCTGCCATTGGAATAAACCCGTTATCTCACAGTGCAATCGTTTACCCAAAACATCCTGCAAAACGTTCGACAGAATGCAGCCCTCTGCTGCTGAACTCTTGTTCGTCGTTGAGGCGTTCGGTCCTCAGTCACTCACTCCTCACTTTCCTTCGTCCAGCAGCAGGGTCTCACTCTTGGCAGTACATTTCTGGTATCCGGCCTGACCTAACTACTCTCTGCATGATATTGTTGAAGTATGTTGGGCGTTGCATTGGTTAGGGTTTTGCTCCGAGGGGGCGTGTTCGCAAAACCTTGTTGACAGACTCGTTGTTATGTGCGGCACTAACCTGTCTGCTGTGTTTTTCTTTGGATGATGAATGAGGACTCTTAGGTTTTATATAATACTGATTCATATAGTGACACAGTCGCTGTTAGTAGGTATTGCAACTCCATAATGCTAAGGCAGTGTACATGTGACTGGTTGCTTGGTTGCCATTTACCTGTTAAGTATTCACAACTTCGGATTGTGCCAGTGTTCACATGCCAAGTCAAGCCAACTTAGCTTTGACAATCAATTACGTAGGCAAACGCAATGTTAGGATGGAGGAGATTCAGTGGTTTCAACAAGAAACGTACGAGTATTGCCATCAAGAAATTGTCAACGTACCAAACTAGCCAAGGCCGTGTCCTGGGACAATGAAGCTTGTTCATTTGACCTTTGCCGGGCTGCTGCATTTAGGATTTACTTAAACCTATTATTTCCGCTTAAAACATTGGCTTTGTCACATGATATGTATTTACAAGTGTCTTGTTCTTGTCTCACGGCAGGAAGATAGTTGATGGTTGATGAGATGGTTGATGAAACATATATGCCTGGAGAAGCATTGATGGCTCCTTGACCTCGCCAACCTTGTTAGTGCTCACACGACTTTGGTCACCTACAAATGAAACGCCTTGCAATAGCGTATTCATAAAGCGGGGAGGAAGTCATTTCCTGAACATATCGTGAGGACCCCCTAAACCGACCGACCGACCCTGCCGTACGGTTCCGGAGGAACGAATCTGTACATCCCCTTAATCAAACGGACTCCTATCTATTAAAACCCTAAAGCTCTTTCTTAATCTATTAGACCTTTAGTAAAACATTTTCTATTTATTCAGTATAAATGCTGACAAATAGCTCACATGAAACCCAACTCACACCCCGCCACCATCAACCCCGCCAACCTATCAACCCCGGGTCCAAAGCCGCCACCACCCTCCCCTCAATTGCCATACCCGCCTCTGCCATTGCCAGCCACTGCCACCTTCGCCCCCTACCCCTGCCTCCGCCTCCACTACCCCACACCCACCCTTATTGACTCAACCAGAGCCATTATCCCCACTTTCACCGTCACTCCCCTGCCTCTGCCACTGCCTCCAGCATCTCCCCCACTGCCTCCGGCTCCATAATCCCTAGATTTTGGGTCGTTCCGGAAAACTCTAGCCCTGTTAAGCACGACTTTGAGGGGCAGAAGAATATGTCCTGTGAAGGAAAATGTTTTTGCCGAATTTTCATTACGTTCCCATGGTCCTAATGGCCTCAGCACATTAACTACCAGTTCTACAGTAGCTATATGCTTAGCTAAGAAACGCCGCACATTGGCGCGGTCCAGATTGAGTAACTTGGGACAGGTTAGCAGGGTGACTTGCCCAAACTACATTGGCTTCCCTGGGGTCTAAAGTTAGGTTTGGAAAGTGAGTTTTGACAGCTAGATTGGTTTAACACGAGAGAATAAGATTAGGTTGCTCAATTGGCCCTGAAAGTCACATGAAGGACTAAGTCAAGTCCGCTGGTATATTCATGTCACTGAATCAAATTGAAAAATCTTTACATCTTTTGAAAATCCTTATTATAAAAATGTTTTCAGCATGCCTTCATTTCTCGCATTTTCTATTTCCCTCTCCTGCTGACGCCAACCCGTCCGTAAAATGTTCCCGTGAGGAGACCCGGTGACACCTACTGATGCAGCTTGTGGACCTTTCTCCGGCACCTCTTGCCTTTCCCGCCCATGCACCCTTTCCACTCATCATCTGATGCTCTATCACACCATCATGAGTTAAGAAAATGCTGTTATCCCCGCTTACATTTTTTAAGACACATGTCCTACCACCAAGCACAACTGCCTTTTCGCCGTGCTACCTGGTCACTTCAGAAATGGTGGTGGCGGCGCAGGGAAGACTTGTCCTCCCCCTGGTGGTGATGTAAAGCCTAGCGGCGGGGCTGTCTGGGGCAGGCCAGCCGGTGAGAGGATTCCCTGCAAATCGGTTATGTGTGTTCAACCACAGCCTTACCCACAGGAGCCCATGTTATCTTGGCTTGCAAGGCACATGGCTTTACTCAATGGCCGAAGCGTTTAATGACAGACTCCAATAAAATGAATAAATCTCACCATGCTTCCGGGCGGTGGCGGTGGCGGCAGGCCTGGTGGTGGAGCTGGCCCACCCGTCAGCGCGAGGGCCCCATGCTGGGATGATACCACAGGTGGCGGTGGGATAACCACCGGCAGTGGCATTGGGGCCCCGGCACTGGTTGGCAGCTGTGGCGGCATCCCAGGCATGGCATGTTCTGGCGCATAGCAGGGCCATAACGGAGATGTCAGTGTGGCATAAACAACATGTAATACAAGACTACATGACCACTTGATGGAAAGCAAAATCAAATATTGCAATTGTAAACTCAGCCCCTTGTTGTGACTTGCCAGTAATGCCGTTCCCATGTCATGCCGACGACCCATCTTGCTATGCAGACCACCAGTCGTAAGGTCCCAGCAATCACTAGTGCCATGATGAGGCCCCAGTTGCTTTGTAGACCCATGCTCTCAATCCCGCTGCACCGGAATCCAAAACTCATCCACATGGCCAGTTTCTTCATTCGTACATCAAGCTAATTGGCACCCCTACCAAACCCACCTCGTGGCCGCGCAAAATAAAATTGCAATGAGAAAACCTTGTTGTCAGGATCCCAGTGAGTAAACATCTTGCCTTCCACTCTGTCCACC
Organism: Volvox africanus; assembly: GCA_030268105.1. Lineage (NCBI taxonomy): Eukaryota > Viridiplantae > Chlorophyta > Chlorophyceae > Chlamydomonadales > Volvocaceae > Volvox > Volvox africanus. The sequence continues at coordinate 1,050,066 of BSDZ01000014.1, read as the reverse complement.
TCTGTGTTAGGAATCTTGAACGATATGTTCTCATAAGGTTCCGCTGCAAATATCAGATACTGAAACGCTTTGTCGGCAGTCTCAATGCGTTGTTCGTATGCTGACATGAAGCGGTGTCTTGGTTTCGCATGCTCCTCAACTTCAGGGTACTCGATCTGGGCATACATTACAGAAATGTATCAACAGACCCTTACTTACCCCATCTGTCCCATAAAACTAGTTGTCCGGACCCACCTGGCTACCGCTGACCTCCCGCACCTATTGCACTTTCGATACCCCACTTTTAAACCGGCGTATTCTGCCTGCCCGAAGCAACAAATTTCATAGAATTATTATTTTCCTGGAAGCTTTTTGTTATTTCAGTGTTCATTGTGATAGGTAAAAGCCCATAGAGGAAGCCAAGTCACGTACTCCTTGTGTTCAGGGCAGATCTGCATGTCTAAACTCTGCCCTAAGCTACGCGATACGACATTTACATGGAGCGGAAGCAACAAGGTAACACAACGCGGCGATGAACATGATTGTGAGGAGCTAAATGAAATGAGATAATGACAATCAAAACATAGAGTGACAAGCATGCTATTTATTATTACCTTGTTTCCCTTTCAGGCAAAAAAAACACTTATGGCTTTGATGCTCTAAATGCGGATGGACGTCCTGTTCGTTAATTCTGGTCAAGGAGTACCGGGGAAGACCTCTGCCACATTGCGTACCATCTAATGCATCCTCTCTACATACCAATTTTGAGGTTTGCCCATCTGCCTGACGCTAATAAAATTGTTGCCTGCAAAGCCGGAGCAAATACCCAGTTACTGCTATCTATCCGTGACAGGCGGCTTAAGTTAACAGTTCCAACATCGTTTTCACACCATACGGGGATCCAAAGCTTATAGCAATATAGAAAAACGTTGGGTTGCTCCTGGAGACTTTGGCCGCGTTAAGCACGGCTTATAGGGGCAGAAGAATGTGTCCGATGAAGGAAAATGTTTTTGCCGTATTTTCATTACGTCAATGGTCCTAACGGCCATCAGCACATTCACAACCAGTTCTACAGTAGCTATATGCTGAAGCCCCTCATTCTCCACTCTCCTCATTTCATCTTATCTGTTGACCCCTCAACCCCGCACAACATTTGGGATTGCGCCAATGTTTTTCAATCAGTTATCTTAATCTGAGACCACCACCATAAACCTGATAAGTTATCATGGTTTCCATATACCGAACAACCCGTCCGGATTGTACCTGGAACAATAGGGAGCGCTGCTGCGTGTTGGGGTCGAACTGTTTGGTGACACGGTATCCAGGCCGCCCAATCTTAACTGCGGCATAAACCCAGGCGGGGAGGGGGGGGGTAGGGAAGTTATTCCAGAACATGTCGCGAGAAGTTTATTGGACCCCCTAAACTGACCGACCGACCCTGCTGTAAGGTTCCAGAGACACGAATCCGTCGTATATCGCCAAATCGTAATTAAATGGAGCCAAAAACACCAGAAGGCTCTGTATAGCATTTTGTCTGTGTTTAATGTATCACCCCTGGCGTCCACTGCCGCCACCACCATCCCCGCATTCACCACTGCCACCTTCACCACCCACATCTTCCTCCACCTCCACTCTCCCAAAACCATCCTCCTAGACTTCGCCAGTGCCGTCCCCCCCCACCTTTCACACTCACCCTCCTGCCTCTGCCACCAGCAGCGCCCCCACAGCCCTCACCACTGCCACCAACACCGCCTCCAGTGTCTCCGGCTCCATTACCCCAGCCACCACCCTCCCTGCGTCCGCCACCATCTCTCCCCTCTCCCGTCCCCCTCCCGAGCCGCCAACCTCACCGCCTCTGCCACGAAACCCGTACCACCCCTGCTGTCACCCTCACCACCCCGGCTGCCTCCGCCTCCACCACCCCTGCCATCCCCACTCCATCCTACAGCTGCTGCCGTCACCATTGCCACAATCTCAGCCAGCAAGTTTACCAAACGTATTATGACAGGCCGGCTCTGGGCTTCAGCTCGCTTTCCGTTGCCTCAGTTTAGCACACCTTCATTGAGCACCCTGGCCTTTTGCGGTCCAGGTTAACCATTTTTCCTATTATATTACTTTCTGTTCTAGTGGACCTCGGTGTGTCCGAGGTCCACTAGCAAACAGCCCTGTCAAAAGCTTGGGACTAAACAAAGCTAATTGAACGGGGTGAGCACAGAGCAAATAATTGTCTGTGAGGCGCAGGATCCTCCTGTACCAGGGACAAAACGGGCAAGCAGCTTATGGTAGAGCTACGATCCCCATGGGTCCTGGTATCCTGTGATGAGCCGGACGAACAAAACCGCGATTCAACTCTAGTGATCCGACATGAGTTTTCAGAGAAGCCGAAGAGGTTGTAAACTCATCAGAAATGGACAAGGCCTGACATATAGGGCCTTCCATTTGTCCGGGTTGTCTTAGGGTTTTAGGGATTTTGCACAACCAAAATTAGTTATTCGAGCAGTGTGCACATGTGTGTGCATAAACGTCTTCCCAACTGTTGTGAATTTAAGGCCACCGACCTCAACTAGGTTCCCGCCTTTTCAGTCCGCGTACTATTTCGACAACGAACATCGTTGATGCAGTGTTTCTTATCTCTTCGCCACTGCATATCTAGGCAATGCCATGCAAAGCTCAGCTCTTAACTTTCCGCTCTGCTTCCAGCTCGCTATTTTCCGAGGTAGCTTTCATCGCATTCCTGGTTCCAATACAAAAGATGTTCCAACCAACTGCAACTGAAACCGCAAGGATGCTCTTCAGAATACCCGTATCCTAGCATGCCAGACAGTATCATAATCAAACGGCATGCTTTTTCACTGTAGGGTAACTGGTCGTTCGTTCACGATATCAGGGAGGCCTCCGGAGAAAGAAAGGCATGGTAGTTCGCACTGAGGACGAGCACAATGGGCAGGCAGGAACCTACACCTGCCGTGTTTAATTTTCTTCATCCGATGGGTTGGTGCAGAGCAAGTATGGGTATCGACAGTATTGTTTAGGTTATAAGTACCAATTATACCTTGTAAACCCCATCTGCAAGTAAATTAGCTTTGCCTGTGCAAACATAACGTATATTATCGGGAACAACCGTACCGAATCTGCAAACAACGCACAGAATGCACCTGTTCTTCGAATAGGTGCGCGCTTTTGCGGCGCTGGCGCCGCTGCCTTTTCCGCAGCTTCTCGTGCCGCACGCTTTGCAAGGTTCTGTTGGTGCCTTTTGCCCTGCGACGCACAGTCCAACGCAGGTTCAAGAAGCCTCCTTGCACGCATACAAAGCTCTGCCGTGCACACAGGTCTTAAAGACCCACCCTGTTACACCCACCTGCGTATGAGCGAGATAATTGCCTTCGTTTGTGTGAAGGGTCAAGCAAAGTCGGCACTCATATTGACCCAGATGGTTGCGCATGAAGTACGGATCTTTGCTGAGGTCAATCGTCTCAAGCGCCAAGCGCCGGAGCCGCTCACGGCGGTCAATTGCCTGCATAATTCCATCGCACTTATCAAACGCTTACCACATGCTTTAATGGCACGAGATAACGTTGAACAGCAACCTCCTCGCCAAACGGCCCTGACCTCATTTTGAGTTGATGCAGGCCCACCAGATCCCGGCTTCGCGCCATGCTCACGAGCCGAAATGAAGGACATCCTAAATTGTCGTCGATTCACAAGGATGGGCACCTACGTTTCAACACATGTCTGCGGTTCAAGATGCTGTATATTTTCAAACCTTATGCTCACGACCATGACAATTTTAGGTCCGGCGCACACGTACAATGCAGTGGGACTTGGCTTCTAGTTGACCTTCATTGTCTCTCGTGTGAGCGATGGGCGCTAGACACCGACATTATGACTCATGATATGTTAACGATACTTCCATAATTAATAAGCCAATAAAAGCATGATGATAATGATAGTTACAAAGTCGTAAAGCTCGTAAGGCCCGGACAAGCCATGAGGCTGAAGGGACCGCAAGCTAAAGCAAAAAATTGCATAAAAGGGAAATACTAAGCTTAGATGGAAAAGTTGTAATAAATCCAATGACGATAAAAGGAAAATTTACGGGAGGAGGTTTAGGTCCTCCCCACTTACTCACCCAGGCTAAACAGTAGGTATATTTATAACGCCCAGGAACCAAGCTGGAAAGAAGCAGGGACGTGTACACGGCGATTGGAATAGAAATAGCATCTTGTTCAATGCGTATGCCTACAGATCTTCACGCCAGGTTCAGTGCCATGTGAGACAATTCACCCGATGGCACAAGAAGATTCGGACTCAAGTTAATTGAGAAACTTGAGTACGAGTGAACAACGACCATAGCGGGGGCAAGAATCTTGTGAGCAATTCTTTCCTCAAATCTATCCATGTCTAAATTTTACAGACAAAGTCGCGGGTCATTCGGCTTTAGGTAACCGACTAGTCTTTTATCGATTAACTCGAGCGATCCGGTTGCTGTTTCCTTGATGCTGCATCTATATTTCATATGAGCGATACTTAACGGAAGAAAGTGAGCGGTATTTGGGGATATCAGGCGAAACAAGTGTGGAATGATATATTAGGGGAGTATCAAAAACGTCAGGATTGCGATCCCGAGGGACATCGTGCTTTATAAATGAAAGATGGCAATAGTGAGCAACCCACCAAGAATCATTACCCCGACCTTGACCCTGCGTAGCCCTGATGACAGCAGGGTACGTACTGTATAACCCTGCCTGATCATCTGTGCATATCCAGGCACATCCCTGCTGGTTGCCCAGTATAGTCACTCATACCCGCGCATCAGCCTTGACGATCATAAACAACTAAAAACCACAGGTTACACCATCGGAGGTCGTTAACAGATGAAATAGCCATGTGGGATCTTCTCTACAGAGTTTTACAGGGCACCAGGATTGAGGACCACAGTTGCTGATGCCAGGCGAACCCAAAGCTGGAAAGAGGCACGCCTAAAATAGGTAAGGGGGAACATCCCAAATCAGTCAGGGCCTAAATAGCAGTCCGAACAATTAAAAGTTGGATAGGGCACCTCAGGACTCATGTAACACAGAAGAGAATGGGTATGAAGGAGAAGTATCCCATTCTCCCTCCTTCCCTCCCCCCCGTGTTTAGCTAGAGGCTCAGTTTATTTTGCTAACACTCGCAAGATAAAGTCACAGAATTTCTTATAAACTCTCTGAGTTTTTTAATAACTCAAAGATTTTATGAAAAATTACATTACAAGTTCTGCATTATGGGCGCCTACCGACCACTTTGGAGCTGGTGCTGTTCATTCTCTTGATTATTTTATAGTTCTTGGAACTCCCGTTTCAGCGACATGCGGCTCCATCCGCACTATAGGACATGTTTCGCTGCCTTTTCCTAAGAAAATACGTTTCCTGACAACTATTTAGCTGCATAAGCAGGATTTGAAATCCTTATCCGGACACGTTTTGGGGTATCTCACACCCATCCATACGAAGGGTGACCCAAGGGACAAGGGTATTTACCGGGGGCTAGCAGTTGGTGGTACCCTGGCTTAATGTTATACCTTTACTTTGGGAGGCTTCGTCATTGGGGTGATGTAGCTAAGTCCCTCTCCCCCTAAAACCCTAAGGGGTTTTAGAGACAAGATTGGTAGTATCTTGGGGTATCTACGGGTAGTGTCCAGGATGGACATCTTGTGTATGGTCATTTTCCGATTGGGCCTTTGTAGGCAGACACAACAGAGATACAACGGTATCCATAATCTGCTTTTACTGCATCAAGTGACAGACAAACACAGGACTGACCCTAAATCTAGCCGGCTCTTGTTCGTGTGCCAGGTTGGCTTGGAAAGGCTTTTTACTGGGTGCCAGCTTGTTGTATAATGTACCCACGAAGGGTGGTATCAAAAGATACCGGTTGTGGTGCCAGAGCCCGATTAAGTAGAATCGCCGACCAGGTCGTACTTGAGAGACCATAAGGCCTCGAACCGGGCGTGACCTTCAGAAGTCACCACTACAACCGGAGGATCAGTGAACCAGGAACCAGGTGTTCCACCATTTACCATTCAGGCGGTAAATGGCCCAGTCCATACAGGTCGTGGACTAACCGACAGGTTCGGATGATTCGGGAAAGTGGTTAGTAACGTCGATGGTGCGGGATCCAGAAATCGAATAACAGATGGGAACATGTAACTGTTAAACTGATAATTATTTGTAATTATTAATGATAAATGAATTATTATTATTATTATCTCTAAATGATTTACAGCAAAGCATTAAGGATACAACACAGAGAAGCTCCTCTGGAAGCATCTCCAAGAACGGGAATCCAAGGATTCATGCTTGAAGCGCTGAAATCATGTTACAATAAGGTGCTGTTTTGGGTGGGTGTTAATGGTGAAATCAGCAAACCATTTGGGTCACACCAAGAGGTTAAACAGGGCTGCCAACTTAACATTGTTTGGTTTTTGCATAGAGGGGTTTGCCGGCGATCTTGAAGCTAAGGATCGATGCTCTGGGTCGGCCACTGGGGTGGCCTCTTGGTCGGCCAACTGGGGTGGCCTCTGGGTCGGCCAACTGGGGTGGCCTCTGGGTCGGCCAACTGGGGTGGCCTCTGGGTCGGCCAACTGGGGTGGCCTCTGGGTTGGCCACTGGGGTGGCCTCTGGGTTCAAGACTTAGGGTGCGGAAGCGTGATGCACGACTTGTGGTGCTGTAGTCGCAGCTGCGTTGGTGACCGGGGTTTGCAGCTGGGCGAAAAGCGAGGGGAGGGCTGCCTCCAGCTTCTGTTGGAGCAGGCACTCCACGAAGGCGACGATGTGGTCGATGAGGAAGGCAGTGGGGAGCGAGGTGGAGCTGGCCGCCGAGGGCATGGCAGCGGCGTGGGCTGGACGGTGATCTGCCTGTGTGAGCTCATGTCGCAGCTGCTCGACTTCAATGTTGGAGTGCGGCCATCCTGGCGGCACTCTCACGCTGGGGCGGTCCGCTAGTACGACTGACGGGTGAGTGCAAGCGGGACCGGGACCGGGACGATTGGGACGACATAGCTCTCATCTGGACTTACGTATGGGCGGCAGAGTCCTGGTCTACGAGCGGTTGGGACTGAGAGGTCTGGTGTGCGTCGGATGAATAGCCGCCGTAGGGAGGGTGGGTGGGAAAAAAATTTTCTCAAGGCGACTTGATGACGCGATGATGACTTGGTCCAGCAGGGTGCGGGAAGTCGCCCGCGCAAATGCCGAAGCCAACCCGCAGGCGCGGGTTGGGTTGTTAGGTTTTGGTGTTCGAGCGACTTGGGAAGCTCGAACAAAAAGGTCTCGGATCTTCAAGGTCTCGATCCAGTGTAACAGAGGGAGCGCCTAGCTGTTAGGGATAGCTATATGGCGAGCTCCGAGTCATTGTGCCGTAGGGCACGTAGTGCAAAGGTGACTCCTCGTAGTTTACATTGTAGTGAGTTATTTACAAGTGAAGAGGAAGTAGTAGAAGTGTCGGTCTCAACTATCCGGGCGCCTTAAATAGCGCTGCCTGGCACCTAAGGGGGCCTTACGCGCGCATTCTACAACTGACACCGTTGTATGAATGCTCGTATGCAAGAAGTCCCATGCGACTTGTCCAAGTTCTATGTGTTAGATTTATAATAACTAATCTATTATTACGCAATTAAGTTACTGTCATAAAAGCCAAATACGACAAGTCCGTTTCACTCGTTCTGGCGCTTCTGCGCCATTCGCCCTGTTACAGGCCGCCAAAATCACCATGTGTAGTGATGGGTTTCAGCTGAGAGAGTTGGCGATGTTAATCGTACCGGCGATGTGTTCCCAGGTGCAGTCAAACCAAGCTAGGTACTCCATCCACCTAGCTTGTTGTCGGTTCAACTTGGGGACGCTTTGCAAAAATGACAGGGGTTTGTGGTCAGTCTTCAGCCTGAACAATCAGCCTTCAAGATATCAACACCATTCCTCCAAAGCATGCAAGACCGTCAACAACATCATGATGAGATTCAGGGACAGTGGAAGACTTAAGGAGTGGAAGAGGTACAACTTACGATTGAAAATATGGCATGCGGATGTGATGGCTATCAGCACTGAGCCGAGGCAATCATCTAACCAGATATAAATGCTCAGGCTTGGCTCAGGCCAAACATAGTGTAGTTTAGCTCAATATGATAGCATTAGGGATAGTCCAATTAGAGCTCGCCATTAGTCTACATTATCCACCTGTCCTAGGATGTCTTATACTCACAATATTGGTATGTGGTACATATCACAGATCCCTGATCCACAAGTGTGATAAACCCTAGCAAGCGTATCACCGATACTCATATGCAGTATATAATCAATATCAAGCCTTCTAGGCATATATCGAGTGCGAATGGCCAAATACCAATATTCAGTTGGGTAGCGTAACCACCATGGTTGTCTCACACCATTACAATTATGCCTCCATAACCATGGTGTAAATAACAAAATTAATCAGTATGAGTCTAAGTGCGCTCTCAGATAATTATTCTAGGATGTGTACGCAAACTTGTCTTCATGCAATACTTCACACCCCAGGTCGCACTTCTCACACTTATGCATCAATCATGCAAGCATTGATTTAGAAATATAGCAAATATTGATACTTATCGAATTACTGCAATTATTGCTGAAGAACTACGTATGCCGGCTCAGTCCACGCATTGTCAGTTTGTCGCAATATTGGTGATGCTGGCAGCACCATACGCATAATACCAATGACATGTATTTATCAGTGCAAAATATATGAAAATTGATACAGACATATACAATGATCATAATGGAATGCATCAATCACAATCAATTACAGATAAGCTGACTCATCTGCTCATCTGGTCAGGTCGCATTAACCGACACATCAACAATACAACAAGCGGTGGCTCCTGGTGGCAACAGCCCTGATACCATTACCTCCAGCAGCTTCCTCTGCTGCCTGCTGCTGCTGTTTGTTTCCTTTTTCTGGTGCAGTAGCCTCTTTTCCACAATGTCATTTTCTGCACCAGGGATGTATGTGTAGCAACCAGGGATGTTTGGTAACCTTCTTAATGGGAAATGAATGCACCTGACATGCAAGCAATACATTTCTTCCAATACACATAGCATTCATGTACTTTAACATTTTCTACCTTCAAGCCTCTTCCGACCAGCAGTGTCCTATCTTGATGCCATGCTAAAATGTACAGATCATATAGGTGCCTCTCAGCACCTGATCTGCGGTAATTAGACTTACTAAGCCAAAGCTTGAAGATGGTGTCCATGAGCAACACACTATAACAAGGAATTCGTGCGTTAGCTCGTGTTAGGCTCGCGTTAGGGACCCCTAACGCAAGCTTAACGCGAACTAATGCGAGCGAACGCAAAGCCTAACGCAAATCAAATGCATTGCGTTATTGTTTGCGTATCGCTAACGCAATCCTAACGCACCTAATGCAATCGCAAATAAACTTTTTTGGGAGGGAACGAAAATGTTTGCGTTTACTTTGCGTTAGCTAACACAACCTAACGCGAACTTACACATTGTCAAACGCACCCACATAGATTCTAAGGTGTGCGTTAGGCCTAACGCAACGCAAGCATTAGAGACCCATACGCAAGCAAAAATACATAGCGTGCATGGAAGTTAACGCACGATATATGCACGCCTAACGCGCATTAACGCGCATTAACGCATGCTTACGTATGCTGCGAATAATGCGTACACAGCTAGCAGTTGTGGGTTGCGTAAAAGTTTTAAACGCATGTAACTAACATATTCACACGCTTTCGCAAGGTCTTACGTGTGCGATAGCAACATTCGCGCCACTTTCGCTTTGTGTATGAGGCAGCCTCGCATTCTTGCTCACTGCAACTACTTTTGGTCATTCTGGTTATTTCTTTACTGTTTCAGTTATCGTTCCTGTTATTGTTTGCTGTTTTGCCCACCCGCTGCAGAATTCTTTTTGTGTGTACGGAAACTATCCTGTCATAATGTACGTAGCTGTTATGAAGAATATCAATAGGATTTCAGTTTTGATAGATGAAGATATTTCAGGCAATAATTTACAGCTCATTATTCGGAAAGCATCCAGGTAAGCAGCCATTGGTGAGTGACTACCCATTAATTCAACGAAACAATCAAATTTCTACACATCCAATCCTGCCAGTCAAATTTTGTTTATGAGTTCAATAATCATTTCTACCATGCACCAATCATTTCAATCATCATTAGGTACATACATCCTAACTTCATCTGCCACCGCACATTTAGCAGCCCGTTCTAACATAAGCTTAGATACAAACATGATAGATGCTAGTTCTATCTAATCGTCTTCTATTTCACTATCATCGTTGTCGTCGTCCTCTCGTGCACTGGTGGCATCATCCTGCTCGTCCTCACTCTTCTCGTCCTTGCTCACCTCCTCCTCAAGCAACTCCTGAAAAGTTCAGAAAAGGAAAATTATAGTTATTTACATGCATAAAGGTAAATTAAGCCGACACGACCCAGAAATCATCATTTTCAGTTATGATATTTTTAATCATGTCAAGAATGGGCAGTGCTTCTATACTATGTACTATAGTACTACGTACGTGGACACTTTGTTACCTGTTTCTTCTTACTCCCTGAGCTGCCACGTTGACGTTGTGCCCGTGTACATCGCACATCTTCTGAAGCACTCTTGACCTGTACCAGTCGAAACAACACATATTAGAATTATACATTCATACAAGCAGGAAAATACGACAACAAGCTGAACTCAGGAAATATACCTTATTTCGCTGGTGGTCGTAACTGTCATTATTGTCGTCACCATCCGTAGACTTGTCTTCCACCGGCACCTGCTGGTCCAAAATACGTGAAGGGACTAGGTAGTGATAACAAATATTGAAAAGGAAGTAATGTCGGGCCTCAATATATTGTACCTTTCTTTTGATGCCCGTGCTTGTCCGTCTCACTTTAGTGGATGGCCGCATATCGTCATCGTTACCTTCAAGGGCCACCGTTAACACACATATATGATTTTAGAAATTATAAGCTTACAATTTTTCTTTAAAAAGAGAAAAATAAATGGACATATGCCACATCAAACCACAAAGCACGCAGCAAATTAAAAAAATAAAAGAATAGAACGAAACATAAAATTACGACTCACTAAAACGGGAAGACAGGATGAATGGGCTGTACCCTTTTGCTGCCGCCTTGCTTGAATTCGTAGCATTCCTGCTGGAGTTCCTTGCCTTAGAGGGCTGTGAACTCTTTGCCTACATGAAAAGGAAGTATGCTTGAGGAGAATAGGAACAATTACATAAAAGACAGAAAGGAGAAAACAGGTTAAAGGACATTAATGACCTGTACATCCCTGTACATGCAATCCGTAATGTACATCACCCATCCAGCAATAACTTTGCTAAGCACGCCTGGTAATTTGCACACCCCATCATCCACTCTCTTTACCACTATTCCTTGGACTAACCTGTCGGCATCTAGCGGCCTTGTTCTCCTTCTCCTTCTGATGTATGCGAGCTGCGTTGGCAGCCAGCACCATCATCAATGCATCTTCACCATGTGCGGGCTGCTTTTGGCCTTTCCAAGGGCGCCCGTTCTGAGTTCCAGGCGGCTCGTCGTTTCGGCCGCTTTCCTGCGGGTTGATAGCAATACAGAATTTCGTAAACAAGAAAAATAATGCATGCAAAAAATTTTATTCTTTTACTAGTTAAAAGAAAAACAATTGTTATGCATGAACTGCGACATATTTCCTGCAAACATAGTAAGAAGTACGTAGGTACTATTATGGTGGCGAAACAACAGCAATAATTAAAGTGAAGACATACATAATCACATCTTACCGTAATGCCTTTTGGCAACTCCTGTGCACCAAGGCGGCTAAGCAGCTGCACAGGCGCCACCTACTGGGCCACAAGCTTGCCATCCTCATCCTCCGAGTCAAGAAGCTAAACTGAAACTCTTGAACTTTCCCTAAGTACCGGGACAGGAGAGCCGTTGGGATATCAGTATATCTGTGACATTACATGGAAGAGGCATACCGAGTTAATGGAGACTGTCCTAGTAACGGCGTTGTAGTTCCTTAGCTCCGGAACCCAGATGTTCTGGTCGTTAGATTAACACTCCCCCGCGAACAGAACATCACTGAAAAACAAAACCTCTCAGTAAACGCCCATGCACAAACGAAACTTCTCAAATTCCGCCTGCGGCAAGGGCTTGGTCAGCATATCCGCGACCATGTCCTCCGTGCGGCAGTATTCAAAAACCACATATCCGTGATTCTCCTTTTCCCGAACGAAGTGGTGCATTACGTTGATATGTTTGCTCCGATCGGACTTGATGGGGTTTTGAATTAGGCTGATCGCGCCTAGGCTGTCATCTAAAATGCGTACTGCCTCTGTTGACTGCCCCAGATCCGCCATTAACTTGTGTAGCCACATTGCCTCCCGCGTTGCAAATGACGCTGACATGTACTCTGACTCCACTGTTGATGCGGCTGTAGTCGACTGCAATCGGCTCTTCCAGCTGATAGCTCCACCGTTCAGCAGGAAGACGTAGCCAGTGGTTGAGCGACGATCGTCCCTATCATTAGCCCAGTCGGCATCCACATACCCATGCAAAACATCGCTGCGGCCATATACAATCCCGTACCGCTGTACCTTTCACATACCGCAAAACCGACTTTGCTGCTTCCCAGTGGGCCTGTACTGGTTTGGACATATATCGCGCTAGCCGATACACTGACTGGACAATGTCCGGCCTACTTATTACCGCCAAATACATCAGGCTCCCCACCAGTGCGCGATATTTGGTGGCATCCTCAAATGGATCCTGATCGACATTGCCTACCCCAGTTGCCGTCAGCTGCACCAAATTGGGCTGCATGGGAATTGGCTCAGGATTCACATCAGCCATACCAAAACGCTCCACGATATCAAGCGCATACCACTTCTGGGAGATCTTTGTCTGGTAGATCTCTTCTAAATGCCCTTGAATCGAATAAAGCTTATATATTTAGAAGATTTAAAAGCAAGTATCACACCTTTATTAAAGATAAAGGCAACCATTGGTAGCATATTTCCGGAACTCTATTATGAATATATTTGTCCTAAAAAACGTGGCTGTGTGCCTATTGCGTGAGATTTCCATCCCCAGGAACACGGAAACAGCACCCAGATCACGCAGATCAAACTGCTCCGACAGCTGGCACTTCTCACTAGCCATCAGCTTGATGCAATCGCTTGCGATCATCAGATCATCAACATGTGCAAGAATGCGAATTACATGCTTACCCATGCGCTTGATAAACATGCTCGGGTCCGCATCTGACACCTTGAACCCGCTGGCAGTCAGAGTGTCCGTCAGCTTCCGGTGCCATGCACGACCCGCCTGCTTTAGGCCATACAGTGCCTTGAGCAACCGGCACTTCTGACCTGGCTCACCCGTCACAAACCCGGGCGGTTGCTCGCAGTAGATAACCTCCTCCAAATCGCCGTGCAGGAATGCAGTGCGCACATCTAAGTGATGCACTTCCAGCTCATCTGCTGCCGCTGAAGCCAGAAACGCTCGGACAGTGGCATGAGCGCCGGTCGGTGCGAACACTTCCTCAAAATCAACTCCTGCAATTTGCCTGAACCCCTTTGCAACAAACCTAGCCTTAAAACGCTCGATCTGGCCATCTGCATCCCGCTTAATTTTGTAAACCCACTTCCCGGGGATAATGTCAGCTCCTGGTGGCGGGCGCTCCAGCCGCCAGGTCCCCTGCTGGTGGAGGGATGAAATCTCGTCCTCCATGGCCTGTTGCCAGTGTGCTGCCTGCGGTGTCTTTATCGCTTCCTCATATGATGATGGCTCAATGAGAGTGTTGATGGTTGCCGCGGTAACGTGTTCGGGGTAACGCGGGATGTACGACGGGTCGTACTTCACCACCGGTTTCCTATCTCGTCCAGACCGTCGGAGGGCTGTGGCTGGATTAATAATCTCCCCCGCAGTCGCAGCCTGGGCCTCTTTAATCTCCTCCGCATGGCGCTCATCATCACCGTCGCCGCTTAACTCCCCCGAATCTACAGCAGGGTTTTCCTCGTTCTCATCATCGTCATCTTCATCCGTGTGAGCCTCCTTGCTCAAACCGGGGAGTAGGGCAGACTTGCCCGGGACAAACTCATCAAACCGAACATTGCAGATGAAGACAACTCTGCGTTTTTCCGGCAAATATACGCGGTATCCCTTTCCTCCACACTCGTAACCTACGAAGATGCCTTTCGTGCTGACCGCATCTAACTTATTGCGGAACTTGCGTTCTGTGTAAGCCCACGCGACACAACCAAAATCCCGCAGTACAGACACATCAGGTTTGAAGCCGTGAAATAACTTATGTGGTGTGGCATTGCTGCCACTGACCGGCGAACAATTGCACACGCCGTCGCCATAGCTTCAGCCCAGAAGTCCTGCCCTAAGCCAGAATCCTGCAACATTGCACGGACCTTCTCTAGTAATGTGCGGTTGAGGCGCTCCGCACGGCCATTCTGCTCAGGGGTGTATGGGACGGTTGCATTGTGTAGAATCCCCTTTTCCCCAAAGAAGCCGTGCATGTGGGCGTTGATGAATTCCCGCCCACGATCGGATTGCAGTTCACGCACACCCTGCCCAGTCTGGGTCTCCATCAGTGTGAGCGCTTCCTTCACCACTCCCGGGACCATGTCCTTGGAAGCAACCGGTCGCACAAGCGAGAAACTTGAATACTCATCCAGGAGTGTGACCACATATCTTGCACCACCCAAGGATTTAACTGGCATTTCGCAGACGTCTGAATGCACACGTTGCAAAATGGAACTGCACGTGCTGCCTGATGGTGGATGTGATGCACGTGTTTGCTTGGCTCTGATGCATGGCTCGCACGTGCGTTTCCCCTCAATGGCTTCTTAACTTGTGCCACGCTAAGGGGCAAGCCTTCGGTCATTTCCTCTTTTACGAGCCTGCTGAGGCCATCATGGCCCAAATGTGCGAACCTCCGGTGCCACAAATCAACAGACTCCTCCAGCACAGCAACTGACATCACCCTTTCCTGGTGTGTCGCCGTCCACAGATTCATGTGATATACTGCGCTCTCTCCTTCTGCTCGATATCCCATCATGATGATGGTATAGTGCCTGTCGTTATTCTTCTTGCTTGACACAGCAACACCACCTTCCGCTATGTCAACTCTGTAACCCTTTTCGTCCAGTCGCCCTAGGGACAGGAGTCTGTGTCCCAAACCGGGCACGTACCAGACGTTTTCAACAGTTATATCATATTCCTCTCCGTACACAGTCGACACAAACAGAACCCTGCTGTAACCTAGGGCGCGCCGTTCTACTCCAAATGCACCGACCATGACTGGTCCGTCGTTCACTTCGACGTAATCTGTCAAATCCTCGATGCAATCCGTGCAGTGACGTCCAGCTCCACTATCCAGAAGCCATTGTCCCTTGGATTCTATGTGGTGGCGCAGTTTGTTAACTGCGCTGTTGTCTTTGGCGACGTCCAGGGTTAGCAAGAATGCGTTTCTCCGCCCATCGTTGCTCCTGTTGCCACTGCCACCACTGTTGCCGTTGCCGCGGTTGCCGCCGTTGCCACGGTTGCCACCATTGCCGCGGTTGCCGCCGTTGCTGCGGCCTGTTGTACGCAGGTTCAATCACCGTTTACATTTATGAAGGCTGCAATGCATTCAGATATCATGAAGCATAATAGAATCATATTAGCATGATATACTCGAATATATCTAGCTAATCAGGCATGTCGCATCATCATTCACGACATCGTGCTGTCGGTCAACATGTTTGACTCGAGGCTGATAATTAATGCGCGATCTATCCATTGGCATATTATATCACGTAATAATACTTTGAATAGTATTACCTCATCTGTGTCATAAACCATACGCGTATGCAAGAATGCGATGATCGCGATGGTTGGGTCGGCAAGCGAATATCGATATTCGGACCTTTGCATATTGCATGTGTTGCATCCAATAATATCACAAATGACACGATATTTAGAGCAGTATTACCAAGGTACTCACACTTGAGATCGTAATCCAGTGAGACCTGTACTGCACATCGGTATCACGACGTGATAGGTGCGAGGACGGCCGCCTAGAGACCGAAGTCGGCTTGACGCTATTTTGGGTCAAGTACTTGTGTACTTAACTCGGTCTGATTCTGATATATACGTTTTACTTATTTATTATCGGCCTGAGCTATTCTAGCATAGCATTTCCAGCCGGATGATGAACACTGCCCGCGGGGTCTGACGGCAGACTCCTAATTTGCAACTGAAGATCATTGTAAGTTGAATCTTTCCTTATTTATAAGTCTTCCGCTGTCACGTTACTTGCACTGAAGTGTCTTGCTGTTCGTAAGCACCATGCACGTGTAGCTAATATTCAGACGTGCAGATTCAGTGAATGATCAAAGAAGGAAGGATACAACACGGCCACCACCACCTTGTTGCCCCGCCAGATACTGGGGGCATTCCTTCTTGATGTGGCCCACGCCGCCACACTTCCAGCACGTTGGTGTGGACCCTCCATCATCCCGCGACTGCTGTTGCCGCGACTGTTGCTGTCTCGGTTAGGGTTTTGGGTTGCCGCGACTGTTTGCTGTTGTTGTCGATGGCCACCGCCGGATCCTTGGCGGTTGCCCAACGCCAAACCTGGCGTTCCTTGCTCCTCTTCTTTTCCAAGTATTTTCAGCTCAGTGGCCTTGAGCGCAGGAGCGATGGTCTTGACTGCCGCCTCGTGGAATTTTGCAGCCGCCGACAAGATGGCGCAGGTCATGTTGTATGCTGGAGGTAGTCCCATCATGATGTTGGATACAATGATGCTGTCGGGTATGTCGAAGCCAGTTGCCTTCAGAATCTCGACATATTCACTGGCCCTGCGAAGGTAGTCGTCGATGCTCTCTGTGTCCCGCTTCTTGATAGTGGAGAGTTTGGCGTTATACTCCTGTTGCTGAAGAGACATTTGTTTGACAAACATAGTCTTCAGGAGGTCCCATCCGGCCGCCGCAGTGGTAGCTTCCTCGATCTCCTTCAGGAAGTCGTCGCCGACCATAGTGCACAGCACCGTCTTCGCATCTTCGGCTTTATCACCGGCCGAAATGGGTCTGTCGGTATTCTAGCTCCACAGCTTCTCCTCCTTCAGGTGCAGCTTAGCTCGCCGCGACCATCGGATGTAGTCCTTGATATCCTTGAGCGAGTCGTCCTTCCACTTTCCCATGTTAGTCAGGCCCTAAAACAAGGTGCCACTCAAAACCTGAGTCTGCTAAACCGCAGTGACTACTCGCGCTATGACTGCGCAGGGCTCATAACCTCTTGAACTTTCCCTAAGTACCGGGACAGGAGAGCCGTTGGGATATCAGTATATCTGTGACATTACATGGAAGAGGCATACCGAGTTAATGGAGACTGTCCTAGTAACGGCGTTGTAGTTCCTTAGCTCCGGAACCCAGATGTTCTGGTCGTTAGATTAACAGAAACTTCACTGATTGATTTTACGCCAGCTGCATCAGTAAGGAGCTGCTCAAAATCTACCGTTGACAGATTTATCTCAGCCTCAATACGCCTCTTTTCTTCATTAGGACAACAAACCAGCAGTTTACGGTGAATGTGTCGCCATTCATTATTAGGTTGTACTATTGCAAAGAATTCGCCCTTGAGCAGGAAACATAAAGCTGCAGACATGAGCAATTGGCCGTACATACTACTAAAAAGCGAAGAGTAGTGCTTCCGTACCAGGGTTGTGCAGCTGCCAATCAATCCCATGTAAGCAACAATGCTTCGTGACCCTGCATTGGAACATTCTGTATATGTACATCAAATGCCACCCGTGAAGCGTACAAGAGCAACTGCTATAAAAGTTATGCTGTGCACTAGCCTTTAAATGTTAACATATATGCAAGGTGCAACAGCAATAAAGAATGTTGTTTTACAAGAATATTGGTGACTGCCGTCGTCCTACAGTAAAAATTCATTTAGCTACTTGCATGCGGCTAGCAATTTGCGGCATGTAACGGCTGGTTGTCGTAAAAGTTAGTCAACAAGTTCATGAGGAACGTCATAAAAAATATTAAGAAATCCTAATCATATTCTTGTTTCAAAGCTCCTGGAAGTATGATGATGAGGCTGTATCCAACTACTCCACGTACATGCATGTATAATGAGCTTCCTGTGCGTATGCATGTAATTTACTATGCACGTCTATCATTCGTTGTTGGGCAATTTACTTTAAGTATAAATTACGCGGACATACACGTTCCACTTTATTACTTCGTACTTCACATGCATGAATACTGCCTGTACCACTCCATACAATGGAGTCGTTGCCCATGTCAGATTTCAGTTCTTCAAGAAAAAATAGTCCCATCCTGCTATGTTACTGTTATTGTTACATGCTCATACCACTCCTTTTATTAGGCTTTTTCTGTGGCATCACTTTCAGTATTGCTGTTGCCTCTTAAGCTACTCTGTATCCTGTTGTGATATTCGGTCAGACTTCTTCCCATCTTATTCTGTATTAATTAGGTTTTTAATTAGACGCTTTTTCAGGACAGAATTGCATCTGCATCGTGAATGCTAAGGGTCTTATGTACGACCTTATCGCCAAGTTGCTATATGTTGTCTGAAGCTGAAATGCTTATTTAGCTGTTTGTAACATCTATTACTCGCCTGGAATTTTGTGTGTCTTTGTGGCTTAAGGCATAGTGGCAGCTTGCTCGTCCAGCATTGTGCTGAACTGGACCTTTTCACAACTGATGTGACGTGAGTTTCACAACATATGCCCCTGTTTTTGCTGATGTACATGTAGAATATTTAGTGTGGATCCTCATGGGTTCTTCTGTTTTCGTTCTCATCACAGTGTTGGGCGTTGTGATAGGGCAATACCGCTCAACGGTTTAAAGGAGAACTATAGGCTCTTGCACAAAGAAATGCATGGCCGCCTTCGGAAAAGTGCCGTACTGGTTGACGAAGTAGCGACACAGGTTCACAATACTAGGAGGGTTGTCAGCCCTCAACACGCATACAGGCACAATAGGAGAACTCACAGACTTCTTAAGTTCATGATGGACATGCATAGCATATTGGAGAGTATGGTATTGTTGCACGGGTACCTGGGAGCCAGGGCCAGCGGGATGGGATGGAAGGCCAGGGTTCTGGGCAGCCCTCAGTACAGCACCGTCTAGAGGAATGGCACGTGCTTGGAGTTTCTGGAGCCATGAAACAATTTTGGTTAGGAATGTGCATGACGTTTTTAATGCGATGACAAAATAATAACCGTGCTAAAAATTGTGGCGTGAATCCGTTGAACTATTTATTCCCGTGCAGCGATTGAACTATTCTGCCTTGCAATATGTCTGGATTTGGGAAGCATTGGGGTCATAGAGTACGTCTCACACATGGTCGTTATCATGGTCAATTTTCACACCTACGCAAAGCTGCTATGGTGCTTGCCGGACAAGGCTATATAGTTTTGGGGGCCTGCTCGATGTGTAACTGTGGCTCTTGGTGACTTTGTTTGGGTCTCCATCTGGCAACATTGTTGCCTGGCTACAGTGTGTTTGCTGTTGCCAAATTTCCGCGATCTTTACCCACACTTGCTAACTCCGGCAGCTTGCTGCTCAATAATTAGAAAGCCTTCCATAATTAGAGAGGTAGCCCTGAACAGCCATGTGTGGCACTTCAGAGTTCTATGTTATAAAGTAAGCCACATGTACAGGTTCTAAATTCGTATAATGGTAGCGATTTAGCGATGTTAACAAGCGTTCACCAGAGCAATCTCTTGTACAACGACTAGTATTCATAGCGCTATCCTAAATTGAAATTAACTTTGAAGATATTTTATGCACAAAGTCTCGAGACTACTGCACAATAAGAGCAAGTAAGCAAACTAAATAAATCCGGCAAACCCGTGCTCCGAACACTATTATGCACTATCTACATAAACTTTGCGTAAACTGCGTTACAGTGCCTTACGTGCGTATCGTAACGCACTGTACGCAAGATATACGCAAGCTGTTTGCCTAAAGTTAACGCGTGCGTTAGGTTTGCGATCGCGTGCGTTAGGTTTGCGATCGCGTGCGTTAGGTTTGCGATCGCGTGCGTTAGGTTTGCGTTAGGCTCGCGTTAGAACATACACAAGCCCCCGATTTTCGAGCACCACGAAACGTAATAAAAATTACAGGGAGCTTTTATAATGATTATTGTATTATAAATAATGTTTTCATTGAAACGAACTTGAAAACGACGCACTATAACAGGCGTTCTGTCAAGTTTTCTATTTCTTTGCGTTAGGCTCGCGTTAGGCTAATGCAACCTCTAACGCACAAAACGCAGCCTTACGCACACATACGCGCCCTAACGCAGCCTAACGCGAGCCTAACGCACGAATCTGTTGTTATAGTGAAATCAAAGTGAACTTTACACTACCTGCTGGTGATGGGGCCTATTACCTGATGACCAGCAGTCAGAATCTGCTGTCCACACCTGATATCAAGAGAGGATTTGAATCTGTACCAATTTTAATCTTCTCAACACAAATTGCTGTTATATGTGCCCATAGCATAGGCCCGCCTATTAGAAGATATCCCATGAACTTGTTATACCAGCAAATACAGCTCATAGACACCCCAGCAGGATACTACAGCAGAGCTGGGCCTGCTGAGGCCACACCATGCATGCATGAATCACTCTCTTCCCACCCTCACTGCTGCCCAAGACCACCACCACATGTATGCATGAACTTACAATGCTGGTAAAAACCCTAAAACCCTAAGGAAGAGTTCACGAATGAACATCAAACTTAGATGTCATGATTGTTATCATGGACTCCACTTGGTGGGGATAGTGCAGCATGGAAAAGCATGAAGTCAAGTGATGAGGGAGGAATACTAGTGATTGGGATGCATGGATAGGGTGCAGTGTGCGGCAGCAGTGGCTGAGCTGATCAGCAGGGTGGGACAGGGTATATGTAGGGTGTATGTTGCTGGGCAGGGTGTGTATATGTGGCTGCTGCTCTGACAGCAGTGTGTGGGGAGGGGGAGGGGCATGCCATGGTACAGCAGGGTTAGATGCATGGCTGGGACAGGAAGGGTGAGGGAGGCAGCAGGAACAGTGCATGGTGCATGGGCAGTGAGGACAGCTATGATTATTATGTGTGTGGGGAGTTGCTTTGGAAGGGAATGATGAAGATTGTAGCTAGCTAGGCAGGGCAAGGCATAGTGAGTGGGTTGATAGCCGGTTAAATGATGATCACCTGGTGTCGGTTCTGATAGCTGAACGCACTGCATCACATCCCTTGGACTGTAAGTTGTAACCTTTTCGCTTCTGAAGACTTCCGCTGCCTCTGATATTGCGTGCAGATGCTTTGTTCTATCTTGAGAGCATTTGGCAAGTGGAACTTAATGTTTAGACATGCAGACAAGTGCATGAGCAGTGAAGAGGGATACATAAGCAAAAGGGCTTCAACCTCAGAATCCACAGAGATTTCAGTGGTGGTTGCATCAAATGCAACCGAGGCCTCGCAAGCAGTCCATGGGCGCCCTTTCAAATCATTCGAACGGCTTCCTTGCACCTGACTGGCTTGGGTTCAGTCCGCTTGCCCATCGCAGCCACAGCAATGTTAACCACAGGCTCCACCTCTGACCTATCCCCCTCTGGTGCAACACTTACAAACATCATAAAGGGTACCTTACACAACATCGTCCCCTTGCGCATGCGAAGAGTTCCAGACTCCATGTTAAGGTGAGCCCCATATTGCCGTACTGCTGAAGATGTTGTGTCCCTCTTTGCTGCTCATGCAATTATCTGCACGTCTGGACGTTAAGTGCCAGGTACCGAATGCTCACAAGATAGACAAAAGCATTCAGACGAGATCTCAGGGGTGTTGTATCTCTCCTTCTTCGCCCATGCACTTAATCTGCGCGTCTGGATGTGAGACACTAGTGCCGGAGTGCTTGTGGACAGCAATGCACTCAGATGCGATGATAGTGACAGTGGAAGACTTCAGCACGAAGAGAAACAACTTACAAAGATTTATGGATGCCATTAAGAGAATCAGCCATCAGACCCAGCGGGTGGCGATCATCATACGGCTGATGGCAGTGCTCAGGATTAGCTCAGGCCAATAATGAATTGATAGAACGTATATCAATATTCGTAACGGGAATAAGTATACGAATACTTATCCAAAGTAATGTTCAATCAGACAACGTTGTTCTACACGGCCGTCCTCGCACCTGTAATGCTCGCGATACCGATGTGCGGTACAAGGATAGATGCACACTGGATCACCGATCCCAAGTGTGAGTACCTCCAATGCACACCTCCGATATTCGCAAATATAATTAAATAATCCTTCTTGACGTATGCAAGATGCAAAGACCCGAATATCAATATTCGGTTGCCGGACAACCACTGCGATCTCCGCATTTCCGCATGCGCGCCTCATTCATGCCAACAACGACATAATAATATAAACAATATTATTACTTAATTATTCGTGCTATAATGATGCCGTGCGCCTATGTTGACCAAATGTCAGGCGTTCGCAGTGTTGTACCACGGTTCGATCGCCGCCCATGCAGAGGTAGACTCGAGTCCACCAAAGTATGAGCAGACATGGCATATGCATACTAGTGTGATATGACCGCGTATATCTAGCTAGATTAACATTCCGCACCGTTACTTGTGACATCGCGCTGTCAGTCAAGTACGTTTGACTTATAATCAACATTGATGCACGACACCATTATGGCATAATCCATCCAGTAATAGTATTCGATATATTATTACATCATTCGTAGCATGGATAAGGCGTGCACGCGGGAATGCGATGATCGCGATGGTTAGTTGGCAACCGAATATCGATATTCAGACTTTCGCACCTTGCAACCGTTTATCCAATGATTTATGCGACAATCAGAAGAGTGCGTTGAAAGTACTCACACTTGGGATCGGGATCCAGTGTGACTTGTACTGCACATCAGCATCGCGAGCACGATAGGTGTGAGGACGGCCGCGTAGACACTGATGTCTAATCGAATACTACTTTGGATAAGCACTCACGTACCTACCTCCATTATATATACAAGCATACGTTCTACCCATTGAAAACTGGTCTGAGCTAATCCTGCATAGCACCATCAGCCGTATGATGAACGCTGCCAGCGGGGTCTGACGGCCGACTACACTTTGACAATTGTGAATCTTTATAAGATGAATATTTCCTTGCTCTGAAGTCTTCCGCTGTCACAATACTCCCATCTGAGTGCTTTGCTGTTCACGAGCATATCTGCACTAGAATCTAACACGCAGACGTGCAGATTTAGTGCATGAGCAAAGAAGGAGAGATACAACAAATTTGATAGCGAGATGGTTCCATTCACGGGCTGTCTCATTATCCCTTATCGGAAGTAGGTTCTCATGATGGTGAACGACGGCGACGATCACCACAGCCCGTTAGATATTTTCGCCGAGGATCTAGGCTGAGCCGTGTTGAACACCGCCGCTTCCGGTTTGTAATTGTTCTACTTGTTTTTGTAAAGCTGCTGCGTTCTCATTGCGAGCCTGTATCATGAGTGGTAGGTGAACGTACGCCATCACTAAACACGGTGTTGGCCAGTCAGCACCTGAATCCCAAACAAATCAAGGCCCTAATTGCGCGCACTTCGGAGATCAAAGATGGTCTGACAGCCTACATTGCGTTCCTTATTGGCCTACTCAGAAGTACTGTCGGTAGGCGAAGTGAACGAGTAGCCTGTTATTCTAGACTTCGGTGAATTGTCCAACGTATTGCTGACTGAAAGTGTGGGGCTCGTGCTCCATGTCGGGTCACGAGGATAGTTCATTCTTAGTTGTGGTGAGCCAGCCCGATGCGGGCGTCGCCCCTAGAACAACATTGGCCGAACCTGACACTGTTGGCACTCATATGCTGCAAGACCCCATCGTTCTCCAGACCCCCGCACACTTGATTGTGCCACTGTTGACAGTGGCAACAACGAGCGAGGGAGTTGGAGTGCAACGGGCTCCAGTGACACCCGTAGTTCAAGATCCTGCCAGTGTACCGGAGGTGATGAAACTGTCGATCCCTGTGCCAAAGTTGAATATTTCGGCTGATGAAAAGACAAAGACTGCAGGGCGTAGTGTTGCTGATACAACGCGTGCATACGTTTGTGATGCCAAGGAATACTTGCAGGCTGTTCATGGTGGTGGGTGCGATCCCATTAAGTGTCTTTTCATAGGAAACACCCTTGAGGGTGCTGCGAAAGATTGGTATGACGAATGGACCACCGTGTTGTACCACGGTTCGATCTCTGCCCATGCCAAAGTAGGCCCGAGTCTACCAAAGTATGAGCAAACATGATATGAGCATGCTAGCGTGATATATTCGTGTATATCTAGCTAGATTAGCATTCCGCATCGTTACTTGTGACATCACGCTGTCAGTCAAATATGTTTGACTCGAGGTCAACACCGATGCACGACACCATTTCGGCATAATCTATCAAGTAATAATATTTGATATATTATTACATCATTCGCATCATGGATCAGGCATGCATGCGGGAATGCGATGATCGCGATGGTTAGTCGGCAACCGAATATCAATATTCGGACCTTCGCACCTTGCATACGTTGCATCCATTTATCTCATGAGTTATGCAATAATCAGACGAGTGCTCTGATAGAACTCACACTTGGGATCGGGATCCAGTGTGACTTGTACTGCACCTCGGCATCGCGATCATGATGATGCGAGGATGGCCGCCTAGAGACTGAAGTCGGCTCGACGACTATTTTGGATGAGTACTCGTGTACTTAACACTATCTCATTGGCATACGTACGTTATATCTACTTATTATCGGCCTGAGCTATTCCAGCATACCACCATCAGCCGTATGATGAACGCTGCCTGTGGGGTCTGACGGCCTACTACCTTTCTGTAATCGTGGATCATTGTAAGTTGGATCTTTCCTTGCTCTAAAGTCTTCCACTGTCACATTGCTCGCATTGAAATGTTTTGCTGTTCGTAAGCAAGTGGCACTATTATCTAACACTCAGACGTGCAGATCTAGTGCATGAGCGAAGGAGAGATACAACAAATTTGGTAGCGAGATGGTTCCATTCACGGGCTGTCTCATTGTCCCTCATCAGAAGTAGGTTCTCATGATGGCTAGACACTTTTGCCGAGGATTTTGGCAGTGCGTGTTGGATGCCGCCGCTTCCAGTTTGTAACTACTGCTGTTTGTTTTCGAATAGCTGCTGCATTCTTGTTGCGGCCAGGACCACTTTTCTTGTTGCGAGCCCGTATCATGAGTCACACGTGAACGTACTTCATCACTAAACGCGGTGTTGGCTGGCCAATATCTGAACTCCGATCAAATCAAGGAATTGATTGCGCGCACTTCGGAGATTAAAGATGGCCTCACGGATTACATCGCGTTCCTCATCGATCTGCTCGGAAGTACTGTTGGTACACGAGCAAATGGGTAGCCCATTGTTCCAGTCGTTTGGTGAATTGTCCAATATATCCCTGACTGAAAGTGTGGGCTCGTGCTCCATGTTGGGTCGTGAGGATAGTTCATTCTTAGGCGCAGCAAGCCAGCCCGATGCAGGCACCGCCCCTAGAACGATTTTGGCCGAACCTGATACCGTCGGAACCCGTTTGATGCCAGACCCTATCGTTCTCCAGACCCCCACGCACTTGATTGTGCCACTGTCAACAGCGGCAACAACCAGTGAGGGAGCTGGAGTGCAACGGGCTCCAGTGACGCCTGCAGTGCAAGATCCCGTTGGCGTACCGGAGGTAATGAAATTGTCTATTCCTGTGCCGAAGCTGCATATTTCGGTTGACAAAAAGGCAAAGAATGCGGGACGTAGTGTTGCAGATACGATGCATGCATACGTTTGTGATGCTAAGAAATATCTGCAGGCAGTCCATGGTGGTGGGTGTGATCCTATTAAATGTCTTTTCATAGGAAACACTCTCGTGGGTGCTGCAAAGGATTGGTATGACAAATGGACCACCGCCAGGGATGAGTACACTTTTGATGAACTGATCGAAGTGTTGCTTGCTCGTATGGCTACTGAAGTCCGCTCACGCAGCATTGAGGCTCGTGAAATGTTGGCACAGGGCACATATCATATGCGTCCGAATGATACTTTGCCTGCATATCAATCACGTTTTGAAGCGCTGGTGACTCCCATTGTCAATTTACCCAAAGAAGATCGCGTTTTTTGGTTCCACCGGGGCCTGTCAGAGCCCTTGACAAGATGGTGTGCCACCGATCTTAATGGGGAGCCGTTTCAGTCATACACCGCCCTGGTGAAGTTCGCACGGGGCGCTGAAGTTCGTAATTTGGCTGGGTGTGAAGCCAAACAAGTCCATCCTCGTGTCCATGCAATGCGAGCACAGGAATCACATCAGGAAGCGGAGCCCAAGGACCAGAGCCCCGCCAGCCAACGCCCCGAGGCGGCCACGACAGCCATATGTATGGACAGACATCGCAACGTCCGTGGAGGCCTAAGGCTGGGCGCTCGTGGGTCAATGGGGGCAGGACCAAGCTCGGGTCCATATAAAGGAAAGCGACGGGGAAGCACGCCAACGATAGCTGTGGCGCAGAATGCCAACCCTAGTGTGAAAAGTGTTGTGCTACGGTTCGTTTCCCGCCGATACAAGGCGGTGTGCTGTTTTGATGAATGTATGACGCATATGAATAAACTTGCATGAACGTAAATGTATTCGCATACATTTATATCTGTTTTGGCATGTTACCATTATGCATCGCGACATCGCATCATGGCTGATCCGCCTAACATGCATGAAATCCCGAATAATTGAGAAGTGCATTATGCTCAT
This sequence comes from Volvox africanus, assembly GCA_030268105.1. Lineage (NCBI taxonomy): Eukaryota > Viridiplantae > Chlorophyta > Chlorophyceae > Chlamydomonadales > Volvocaceae > Volvox > Volvox africanus. The sequence continues at coordinate 1,023,205 of BSDZ01000014.1, read as the reverse complement.
GCTATGGAGCAATAAGTAATATTATTTGATATATTATTACATCATTGTGGCATACGTCGGGAACGCTGCACCCGTTGCGATACATGCCTTGCAACCGAATATCGTTATTCGGACCCTTGCATCATGCGAATGCCGGAAAGGCTTATTGGTTGTTATACGTGGACATCGCCTATACGCAGTAGGGTTGTCACACTTAGGATCGGCCTCCTAGTGTGAGTCGTACGGTGTCGCGATGCTGCGAGTATAACAGATGCGAGGACGGCTAAGTAAGACAAGACATTTGGATACCGGAGAACACCTTTGTGTTCAACATTATTATCGCTAACCGCTCTTATACTTAGCCTGAGCTAAGCCTGAACTTTGCTTGTCACCGCCGCGTGATGATTGCTTGCTTCCGGCGCTGACGGCGATTACATCCATTGCATCGCTTTGGTCAGTATTGTTGTAAGTTATATTTCTCCTTGTCTTGAAGTCTTCTGCTGTCTTTGTTTGCTCTCGATTGCCTTGCTGTACTTGCAAGTGCTTGCGCATCGGTATCGAAAGTCTTCAGACGCGCAGATACTTATGAGCAAACCCAAAGGAGAGGTACAACAAAAAGGGTGTGTATGGATGACCCGTACATGCAGAAGTGGGAGTGCCCATGTTCGGAATTTGATCGTCGGAAACTCACCAACCTTTGTCTGAGATGTGCGGCGGAGCACCCCACGAGAGACTGTTTGTTGTTGCCGCCTTTTGTTCCAAGGCCAACATAGGAAATTGTCCAGGTCGCAGTGGAAGGGACTCCACCGGGGACTGCAGGACTTGTGCGACCCGCTGTGAAGGCTTTGCAACCTTCTGTATTCGGACAAATTGAACACGCTATTGGTCGACAAATTTTGCTTGACGGCCGCACGGGGCTTGACCGTTTTGACTTGCTGTGTAATCTGTTCACACCGTGCTGTCCCCTTTCGTCCCTTGATTTATCTGGTCACGTTATCACGTCACTTTGTTCATCCCTTCATCTTTTCGGGAGCTGTCTGAATAGGAGATGCTGACATTGAAGTCCGGACACGGCCGTATGTGTGCTGATACCATCCTACAGCCAGCGTAGGGCTGCTGCTGTGTTACTGGAAGGTATGCAGCGTGTCTTTCGATTTGAGTTGAACACCGTTTTGTTTAATGGTGTGGACGTGGTGGGATCCCCAGTACAGCTACCTGGGCTATCCTATATCGTTGACGTGTGGTATGGAGCTCCTGTGGTGGGTATTACCAACTTTGAACCTGCCCTAGGGTCACTTTTGCTATCTGCGGAGTCGACTCCGACAGGAAATCGTGTCCCTGTTGTTGAAATCGGCCTCACTGGTCGATTGCTGAAGGTGCTTGCAGCTTACCGGCGCCAGTGACGACTTCATCTCATCAGCAGAGGTGAACGCATTGGGGTTGACCCCTCAGTCGTCCGATTGTGCACAGGTTACCCTTGCTTACGGGGGTAAGCATCCTGTTGTACGCTGGTTCAATCACCGTTCACACCGAAGTAGACTGCAATACATTCGAGCATTATGAAGCATGATACAATTACATTAGCATGATATATTTGAGTATATCTAGCTAATCAGGCACGTTGCATTATCATCTATGACATCGCGCTGTCGGTCAACATGTTTGACTTGAGGCTGATAATTAATGCGCGATCTATCTGTTGACATAATATATTACGTTATAATACTTTAAATATTATTACCTCATCCGTGTCATCAACCATACACGTATGCGAGAACGTGATGATCGCTATGGTTGGGTCGGCAACCGATATTCGGACCTTCGCATATTGCATGCATTGCATCCAATAATATCACGGATTACGCGATATTCAGAACAGTGCTAAGAAGGTACTCACACTTGAGATCGGAATCCAGTGAGACCTGTATTGCACATCGGTATCGCGACATGATAGGTGAGAGGACGGCCGCCTAGAGACCGAAGTCGGCTCGACACTATTTTGGATTAAGTACTCGTGTACTTAACACAATCTAATTCGTATACATACGTTATATGGTGGGAGCCCCAAAACGGGCTGTAATCGGTTAATTGCTTTTGCCTAGATTGCTGCACTTGTTGTGTGAGTATACGCTCTGAGTCGCAGGTAATCTTAGCACTCCGGCATTGCTTGCCGCGACAACTGAGACCGGCTTTTGTCCGGACCAGTTGGCGACTCTTATCACCCAAACGACGGACATTAGGACTCAGCTAGGCAGGTACCTGCTGAATTTACTGAATCTCCTCAAGAGTACTGTCGGTAGGCTCACCGAATTGTTTGTGCTCTTGCTTTTGTGATAGAAGTCGTCTTCTATTACGCAAGCCTAGGGTATTGCTTCATGTTCCATGTCTGCGGAACGCGACGATACGCTGCTCACTAGCTTAGCAAGCCAACCCGAATTTGTTGTGGCTGCTAGAGCTCCGGATAGAGGTCTTGAGACAGTTGGCACGCGAGCCACTCAAGAGCCCCTTGTCCTTCAGACCCCTGCCCACTTAATTGTGCCACATTCAGCAGTTAATACGAATATGGACAACACTGCTGGACCACGGGTTCTGCCATTACCTCAATCGCAAGGGCACGCTGCCATCCCTGAGGTGATGAGATTGACAATTCCCATTCCTAGGCTTAATATCTCGCTGAGTGAAAAGACACCAGGCCCTAGCATAGCCGATGCAACTTGTGCGTACGTGCGTGACGCAAAAAAGTATCTCCAGGCTGTTCATGGTGGCAATAATGATGGTATCAGGTGTCTCTTCGTTGGTAACACCCTTGAGGGCTCAGTGAAGGACTGGTATCGTGAATGGACCACCGCCCGGATTGAATATACTTTTGATGAGTTGATTTCCGCTCTGCTCGCATGGTTCACTACTGAGGTGCAAGCACGTGATGTGGAGGCTCGTAAGGTTTTGGCGGCCGGTGGCTACCACATGCGTCGGGGTGAAAATGTACCTGTGTACCAGTCACGCTTCGAAGCACTAGTGACCCCCATTGCTGACCTCACCGAGAACGAGCGTGTCTTTTGGTTTAAGTGAGGCCTGACGAAACTTTTGGCTAAATGGTGCGCTACTGACTTGTCTGGGGTGCCGTTCAAGTCGTACGATGCCTTGGTCACATTTGCTAAGGGTACGGAGATATGACTCCTTGCTGGTGAAGAAGAAGTCAAGTCTGCCCCTCGTGCAAATGCCGTGCAAGTGCAGGATCCGCTTGGGGAAGCTGTAGCTCCGGACCAGGAACTTGGAGCTACCCGCCCCACACCTACTGCCGCAACGCGACGCAGCAACCGGCAATGCAAGGCGCGCGGGGGCGCTAGCTCAGGTGTCCACGGGTCAGGAGGAGCAGGTCCGAGCTCGGACCCAGCCAAGGGCAGGAAGCGTGGGGGCGCGCCGTCGATGGCAGCCGCACAGCGCCCTGACCCCAATGCAAAGCGGACTCGCACGGATGACCCGTTGATGCCAAAATGGAATTGCAATCATTCCGAGTTCGAGCGTCCGAAAGCGGCCAATGTTTGTCTACGGTGCGCGGAGAGCCATCCTACCAAGGATTGCCCATTACTGCCGCCGTTAGGACCTATGCCGAAATAGGGGTTTGCCCGGGTTCCTGCGGAGGGGGCACCGCCCGGGATTTCTGAACTAACACGTGGTCGGTGGTCATCCTTATGGCCAGCCATGAAGGCATTGTTGCCTTGTGTACTTGGACACATCGAGTGAGTCATTGCGCGATGCATCACGCTTGACGGACGCACGGGACTTCTCTGCTTAGATCCGTTGTGTAATTTGTTTACACCACGCTGTCCCCTGTCGTCTATCGATCTGTCAAAACACGTGGTTTTGTTCATCCCCTCGTCTCTGCGTGAGATGTCGGAACAGTTGGCCGTATACAGGAGTTGTAGGCGTCAATATCCAGGCACCGCCGCGTGTGTATTACTCCCTGCTTTCTGTCGGCGCAAGGCAGAGGCATCGTTAAGGGGTATGCGGTGTGTCCACCGGTTCGAGCCGGGCACCGTTTTGGCTAACGGTGTGGATCGGGAGGGTATGCTGGCTCCGTGGCCAGGGACATCCTACTCGGTTGACGTTTGGTACGAAGCTCCTGATGAGGGTTCCGTAAGTTTAGAACCCGCCCTAAGTGCACTGACGTTATCTGCCGGGCAGTCGCTCGTAGATAACCGTGTCCCGGTGATTCAGATTGGTCTAAATGGCCGTACTCTGAAGGCACTCGTTGACACCGGTGCCAGCAACGACTTCATCTCTGTCGCAGAGGTGAATGCGCTGGGGTTGACCCCAGGTTCGTCTGATTGTCCACAGGTTACTCTCACCGACGGGGGTAAGCATCCCATCGTGGGCAGGATCACCCTTAGCCTATCGTTAGGCCCTTTGCGTGTTGTGATCCAGCCGTACGTGCTGCAGGGCTTAGCAGAGACTGCACCGTACATAATGGGGTCTGCGACATTACGACAGTACCGCGCGCACATCGACATGGAGGCTGCCACCCTGCATTTGTGCAAGGGTACTCTGTTGATTAAGGTACCTTTCCTGTCGTTCGAACATGTCACACCTGAGGGGGGCAAAGCTGAGGCAGTGCCTATGGTTAATTTCGCCGTGACCGCAATGGCCACGCGAATCGAACCGGAGCTAGTCGGGCGTAAGGAAGCTGTCCGTTTGTTACGGAAGGGTGCCCACGGACTGCTTTTGAGGCCATGGGTGGGCTGCATTGCCACCACCGCGCAGACTTCTGTGGATCCTGAGGTTGAGGCCTTATTGTCACAGTATGAGGACCTCTTCAAAGATATCCCTGGGCTGCCACCTATGCGTCCTGTTGATCACACAATCCCTCTCATGCCTGGAGCGCAGCCTGTGGCCCGGCCAATGTACAGGTTGAGTCCATTGGAGCTGGATGAGGTGAAGCGCCAGGTGACGGATTTGCTCGCGAAGGGTATGATACGCCCCAGCACATCCCCGTATTCTGCGCCGATTTTGTTTGTCGGTAAGAAGGATGGGACCTTGCGCATGTGCATCGATTATCGGGGGTTGAATGCGAGCACGGTGAAAAATCGCTACCCTTTGCCACGCGTTGACGACCTGTTGGATAAGCTGAAGGGTTTGGCTTATTTTTCCTCGATTGACTTGCAACAGGGCTATAATCAGATCCGCATCGCTGCCTCTGATATCCCGAAAACCGCTTTTCGGACGCCCTTTGGTCACTTCAAGTATACGGTCCTATCGTTTGGTTTGACTAATGCCCCTGCGACGTTTCAGGCGGTCATGGACCGCATGTTTAGGCCGTTCATCGACAGGTTCGTTGTTTGCTACCTGGATGACATCTTGGTTTATTCTAAGACGCGCGAGGAGCACTTGGAGCATCTTCGGCTCGTGCTCGACGTGATGAGGCGGGAGCAATTGTTTGCTAAACGCGCCAAATGCTTTTGGGTGCAGCCTCAGGTGGAATATTTGGGCCACATTGTGTCGGCCACCGGTGTGAAGATGGACCCGTGGAAGGTCACCGTGGTTCGTGATTGGCCCGCGCCTCAGAACCTCACGGAGCTGCATAAGTTCCTTGGCTTGACCAATTATTTCCGAAAGTTCATTGAAAAATATTCCATCATCGTGGCCCCGCTTACTAACTTAACTCGCAAAGGCGTTTTCGTTTTGCTAGAGTCGTGGACGTCGCAATGCCAGCGGGCATTCGAAGAGCTCAAGCAAACTGTTGCCGAAGATGTCACCCTTGCATTCCTGACTACTCGTTGCCGTTTCATGTTGAGGTGGTATCTGATGCCTCAGTATTTGGAAGCGGCGCTGTATTATTACAGGAAGGGCGACCGATCGCCTTCACGAGTAAGAAGTTTTCTGGTGCGGAGATTCGCTACACCACTGGGGAACAGGAGCTTCTGGCAGTGCTGCATGCTTTGAAGGAATGGCGCTGTTACCTCGAGGGACGCCCATTTACTTTAAAGACTGACCACAAGCCCCTAACGTTTTTGCAAAGCGTTCCGACGTCGAACCGCCGTCAGGCTAGGTGGATGGAATACCTAGCTAGGTTCGACTGCACCTGGGAGTACATTTCTGGTAAACTTAATACTGCCGATGCTCTCAGTCGACATCCGTCACTACACGCTGCGATTTTGGCAGCGCCCGTCGTGCGACCGTGTAACGAGGAGGTGCCGATCGCGACGGACCTGGCGGAGCGGTTGAAGGTTGCCTACAACGCAGATGCCTGGTTCTTGGAGCCGGCTAATGTGGAATACCTTCGCAAGCAGAATGGCCTTTGGCTACGGACGGAGGGTGCAGCTACGCAAATCGTCGTTCCGAACGACGACACGCTACGCTACGATATCCTTGCACGGTTCCACGAGGACCCGTTAGCAGGACACCTGGTAGCAAGCGGTTGGTCGAGTTGGTGCAACGTTCATTCTGGTGGTCTCGCTTGGCTAAAGATGCGGCGAACTTCTTACAGACATGCAGTCTGTGCCAGCGCAATAAGGCTTTGTCCGGTAAGTGTTTCCATGGACTTTGTAGTCGCGCTGCCCAAAACTGAGTGGGGATATGATGCGGTGTTCGTAATGGTCGATCGTCTGACTAAGATGGTCCACCTAGCACCATGTACATCGTCCTACACGACTGAGCAAACGGCACGATTTTTCAACAATGTGGTTCGGTTACACGGTGTTCCCAAAAACGTGATCTCGGACCGCAGGGGGCAATTCACGTCTAAGTTTTTGGAAGCGCTCTGCAAGCTAGTTGGCATGCGCGTCAACCTGAGCACAGTGTACCACCCTCAGACTGATGGTCAAACCAAACGCACAAACCGCACGTTGGGTGATATGTTGCGCAATTATGCTGGTTGCACACCCCTCATTTGGGATACGTATTTGACTGCGGCAGAATTCACGCTTAACAACGCTGTTAACCGCTCCACAGGCAAAAGGCCGTTCTTTCTCAATTATGGATTTCATCCCACGCTACCTGTGTGGCGTGAGTTGGAAGTGAACGTGCCTGCTATTAAGCTTTTTGCCAAGTCTTATATGTCCCGTATCACAGACGCGAAGGCGTGTTTGGACGCGGCGCAGCAATGAACGACGGAGTACTACAACAAATCCAAGCAGGATGTAACGTTTTTGGAAGGGCAACTTGTGTTGCTGAGCACCAAGAACTTGCGTATCTTGGCCGATGGATCCCGAAAACTCTTACCCCGCTGGATTGGTCCATATCCTGTCGTGCGCATGGTTGGGAATGTGGCTGTTGAGCTTGCATTGCCCACTGATATGACCATTCACCCCACGTTTCACGTATTGCTTGTCCGTCCTTATCGTGGTTCAGAACCCGTCCCTGAGCCTGCTAACGCCCCTGCAGCGATTGAACCAGTTCCCGAGACCTGGATCGCTGGCAAACAGAAGTTTTACGATGTGGAGCGGGTGTTAGATTATCGCGTGCGTCATGTGGGCCGACACCAACGTAAGCGGACAGTACACGAGTACTTGGTCAAGTGGACAGGGTATACCAGCGAGCACAACTCGTGGGAACCGGCACGCAACTTCTCGCAGGACATGAAACCTCTGCTTGAAGAAGCCCGCAAACGTGCCACGCAAGCCCAATGACCCCTGCAGTCGATGCTGTATGAAGCAGCGAGGACGCTGCATACGGGAGGGGGGATAATTGTTGTGCCACAGTTCGTTTCCCGCCGATGCGTAGGTCGATGCGACGCTACAAGGTGAAATGCTATTTTGATGAACGCATGAACGATCAATGCATATGAATGAACTTGCATGATATAAATGTATTCGTATACATTTATATATGTATTTGGCATGTCACCATTGTTCATCGCGACATCGCATCATGACAAATCCGCCTAGCATGCATGAAATCCCGAATCATTGAAGTGCGCATTATGCTCGTGCTATGAAACGATAAGTAATATTATTTGATATAATATTACATCATTACAGCACACGTTGAGAGCGCCGCACCCGTCGCGATACATGCCTTGCAACCGAATATCGTTATTCAGACCCTTGCATCATGTGAATGCCGGAAAGGCTTATCGGTTGTTATACGTGGACATCGCCTATACACAGTAGGGTTGTCACACTTAGGATCGGCCTCCTAGTGTGAGTCGTACGGTGTCGCGATGCTGCGAGTATAACAGATGCGAGGACGGCTAAGTAAGACAAGACATTTGATACCGGAGAACACTCGTGTGTTCTACACTATTATTGCTATACGCTCTTCTACTTAGCCCGAGCTAAGCCTGAACTTCGTTTATCACTGCCGCGTGATGATTGCTTGCTTCCGGTGCTGACGGCGATTACGTCCATTGCATCACTTCGGTCTGTAAAATTGTAAGTTATATCTCTTCTTGTCTTGAAGTCTTCCGCTGTCTCTGTTTGCTCTCGCTTGCCTTGCTGTACTTGCAAGTGCTCGCGCATCGGTGTTGAAAGCCTTCAGACGTGCAGATACTTATGAGCAAACCCGAAGGAGAGGTACAACAGATGGTTCACTTAGCCCCCTGCACCTCGTCTTGCACCGCTGAGCAAACAGCACGATTATTCTTCGATAATGTAGTCCGATTGCATGGCGTTCCTAAAAATGTGATATCTGATCGCGGTGGTCAATTCACGTGTGAGTTTTGGGAAGCGCTATGTGAACTTGTCGGTATGCGCGTTCATTTGAGCACAGCATATCATCCACAATCAGATGGGCAAACCGAACGCACAAATCGCACGTTGGGCAACATGTTAAGGAATTTCGTGGGACGCACACCCTCTGTTTGGGATACGTTCCTGACTTCAGCAGAATTTGCGCTTAACAACGCTGTTAATCGCTCTACAGGTCAAAGCCCCTTCTTTCTGAATTATGGATTCCATCCTGCGCTACCCGTGTGGTGAGAGTTGGAGATAAATATTCCGGCGGCTAAAACCTTTGCCAAGTCGTTCCTATCCCGCATGACAGACGTGAAGGCATGTTTGGATGCGGCACAACAATGGACGACGGACTACTATGATAAATCCAAACGAGACGTAACATTTTAGGTGGGACAAATGGTATTATTGAGCACTAAGAACTTGCGTTCGCTCGCCGATGGTTCCCGAAAATTAGTATCTCGCTGGATTGGTCCTTATCCCGTTGTTCACATGGTAGGGAATGTAGCTGTGGAGCTATCCCTACCCTCTGACATGAATATTCACCCCACGTTCCATATCTCTCTCATCCGTCCTTATCACGGCACAGCACCCGTTACAAACGACACCGATGCCCCTGCAGTAATGGACCCCGGTCCCGAGACCTGGATCACAGGTAAGCAAAAGGTGTATGATGTGGAGCGGATACTGGATTATTGGGTTCGTCGCATAGGGGCATCGGTGTCCCTGCAGTAATGGACCCCGGTCCTGAGACCTGGATCACAGGTAAGCAAAAGGTGTATGATGTGGAGCGGATACTGGATTATCGGGTTCGTCGCATAGGTCGACAGCGACGAAAGCAGAAGGTGCATGAGTATCTGGTTAAGTGGACTGGCTATTCTAGCGAGCACAACTCGTGGAAGCCGATGAGTAACTTCTCGCCAGAAATGAAGCCCCTATTGGAGGAAGCTCGTCTATGTGCCACGCAGACCCAATGATCTCTGCAGTCAATGCTGTTCGATGCAGCGTCCTCGCTGCATATGGGAGGGGGGATAGTTGTTGTAAGCCGGTTCAATCACCGTTCACACCGAAGTAGACCACAATACATTCGAGCATTATGAAGCATGATACAATTATATTAGCATGATATATTCGAGTATATCTAGCTAATCAGGCACGTTGCATTATCATCTACGACATCGCGCTGTCGGTCAACATGTTTGACTCGAGGCTGATAATTAATGCGCGATCTATCTGTTGGCATAATATATCACGTAATAATACTTTAAATATTATTACCTCATCCGTGTCATCAACCATACACGTATGCGAGAACGTGACGATCGCTATGGTTGGGTCGGCAACCGAATATCGATATTCGGACCTTCGCATATTGCATGTATTGCATCCAATAATATCACGGATTACGCGATATTCAGAATAGTGCTACGAAGGTACTCACACTTGAGATCGGAATCCAGTGAGACCTGTACTGCACATCGGTATCACGACGTGATAGGTGAGAGGACGGCCGCCTAGAGACCGAAGTCGGCTCGACACTATTTTGGATTAAGTACTCGTGTACTTAACACAATCTAATTCGTATACATACGTTATATGCATTTATATTCGGCCTGAGCTATTCCAGCATAGCATCTTCAGCCGGATGATGAACATTGCCCGCGGGGTCTGACGGCCGACTACCAATCTGTAAACGAAGACTATTGTAAGTTGGATCTTTCCTTATTGTTGAGTCTTCCACTGTCACTTTACTCGCATTGGATCGCCTTGCTGTTCGTAAGCTTGGTGTGCACTTAGCTAACATCCAGACGTGCAGATTCAGTGCATGATTGAAGAAGGAAGGATACAACACATCCCATCATGGGCAGAGTCACCCTGAGCCTATCGATAGGCCCTCTGTGTGTTAGGGCCCAACCGTATGTGCTACAAGGTCCCACACATTGATGACCTGCTCGATAAGCTGAAAGGCTCAGCTTACTTTTCCTCAATTGACCTGCAACAGGGGTATAATCAGATACACATCACTGCCTCTGATATTCCAAAAACCGCTTTTTGGACCCCCTTTGGTCATTTTGAGTACACGGTCTTGTCGTTTGGACTTACAAATGCGCCGGCCACATTTCAAACAGTGATGGACCGCATGTTCGGGCCATATATTGACAGGTTTGTCGTGTGCTATTTGGATGATATTCTAATCTATTCCAAAACGTGCGAGGAGCACCTGGAGCATCTCAAGCTCATGCTTGAGGTGATGATGCGGGAGCAATTGTTTGCCAAACGCGCCAAATGTTTTTGGGCGCAGCCTCAGTTGGAGTATTTGGGCCACATCGTGTCGGCCAATCGGATAAGCATGGACCCACGGAAGGTAGCCGTGGTTCACGACTGGCCCGTGCTCAGAACCTCACGGAGCTACGCCAGTTCCTGGGCTTGACTAACTACTTCCGTAAGTTTATTGACAAATATTCCATATCCTTGCGGCCCTTGACGAGGAAAGGAGGCTTCATTTTGCTCGAATCATGGACACCTGAGTGTCAACGGGCATTTGAAGAGCTCCAGTGGGATTTGTACTGCACATCGGCATCGTGAGTATGATAGGTGCGAGGACGGTCGCCTAGAGACCGAAGTCACCTCAATGCTACTTTGGATAAGTACTCACGTACTTAACTCCATCTCCTTGACATATATATGTTATACTCATTTATTATTGGCCTGAGCTATTCCAGCATATCACCATCAGCCGTATGAAAGATATAACTTACAATGATCAAAGGATGCAATGATATGATCGGCCGTCAGACCCAGCGGGCCGTGAATGGCGAAGCTCAGGCTTGGCTTGGGCCGCAATAGCAGAGCAAATAGCAATAGTCCAATTGAACACAGGCGTGTTCCGATAGCATACGAAGATGTTCTGCTGTACATGGCCGTCCTCGCATCTATTATATGCGCGATATCGATATGCAGTACAACTCACACTAGGAGGTCAATCCTAAGCGTGATAAACCCTAACACAGGGCTTCGATATCTGCGTATTCCGACAATTAAGCCTTCATAGCGTCCGCAAGATGCAAGAGTCCGAATAGCGATATCCGGTTGCCGATCGACCACTGCGACTTAGATGCTCGTCACACTCACACATTAAGTATGCCAGCGATGGCGTAATAATATAGCAAATATTATTACTTAACAGCTCATGTCATAATTATGCAACGCGCCTATGCTTCTCCGAGCATTTGTATGTTAGGCGTATCAGCGATGCAGCTGGTAGTGCGATGTGGCAAGTCGCAATGCATGGCGATCAAACTAGCTACATATATGGAAATATACATTCATAACTAGTATGCATTTATTACGTTCACTTATCGCCTTGTAGAGTCCATTGACCTGCGCATAGGCGGTAATCGAACCGTAATACAACAGTGACCTGCGAGCTGACCAGTAGCGGAGTTGACGCCTTAGTTGATTCGGCAGATTCCGCTGGATGCTGGTGGTGGGTGCTGAACCTGGGAAAACCACTGATTTCGGAGAAGTCGGCATGGGAGACTGGATGAGGGTGCCCCGAAACACCGGGGAAGGTAGGGACTGCCAGGTTAGTGGCCACGGGTGATGTACCCCCCTATCCTACACACAAACAGTGTACCTCTCACTCAAGCACATAAACTCAACTTAGAGTAAAGCTTGTGCAAATGGAAAAAACTAACTTATGTGCACAGAATCGGGAAAGCTAGGTTACAATCGTTGATATCCGCCTCTCAAGGCCATTCCCTAAGGATCCGAGCTTGAGTTCGAATCTGGGTCGGGGCAAAATGGCGTAGGGGGAATGCAGCTTGGATAGCCCGATTCTACGGAGTTGGGTCCGAGTCCGCCCCCGGCGTTAGAGAGGGTTAAATGCATAGCCCGTGAAGTGCGCATCTGAGGCCCGTAACTGGGCTGATGGTGCGGGGTAGTTTGACACCCACCTAAATGCCAGTAGATCCGAAGGGGCTGGCACATGGATAGGGGCCGTAGAGAGCAAGGAAACTCTGCGTAACCAAAAAACAGGTGATCTCTAGCGGCCTCAGATGAAGACGCTGAGGTACGCGTGCCCACTCGGTTAAAATTCCGGAGATCCCCATAATACACGCCAGCCCGCAAGGGCGGAGTAATCATCATCATAATAATAATACAATCGTTGATTTGAGTCAAAGTGCAAAGGCTGGCAGAGCCAAAGCTTTATCCTCTAACCAAAAGCTCAGGCTTTAGATAGAAGAGAATAGTTAGATGATAAATACTTGATGATTTGACAGGCTGCAACGAGCATTATTTACTCAAATTATGGCCAAGCGGTACAAGTCCACAGGGATTCTGCATCTTATCCAACACTTTGACACCACTCTGATCCACAGCAAGGATGTCATGTATTGCATCAATGCTATGCCTCTTATTGCGTGCAATGGTATAATCTATGTGCAGACATAGATTCCTGCATAGTTGGCTTTGCAGCTCATGCTCACCTATAGGGTTGCGGAAACCAGTAACTCATGACGTGCAAACTAGGGCGCCATATTATACAATTATTATTCGCATGCAGAGGCATATGGCGTCTGATTTACTCACTTTGCTCCATGATAAACGGATCATGTCAGTGTTGCCATTATGTATGCGATCATGCAATGTCAATGCAAAATATACATTATACATGCAGTTATATTATGCATTATGCATCGCAGTATGACCTCACTTTCACTTTTGAGGACCTGTGGTACGTTCTCATCTTATGGGGATGAGTAGTACCTTGACATAAAAAAACACAATTACAACCAAGCTATCCAAGCAAGAACAATGGCTTATCGTTTTGCTGGGAACCTCCTCACACAATTGCCCTGTTGTCGTATAATCTCAGTTTGTCAACTATCCCGGCTTTCTCCATGGCAATAAGGAATGCCCCTAACAGCAGCAGCAGCAATAGTTTATGCAACGCATTTTCACAATAATGCACACACAAACGCAATTTTTTGGCACTGCAAAAAGCCGTCTACAACTTGTCAGAAGTGGCTTCGATGCCACTGCAGGACAATAATTGAAAGCTCCAACAAGCAAGTCAGCCACTAGCCAGCCGATGAACCCAGGCCAACGGCACTCAAAATACAAAGCGACAGATTGGAAGAAGCCAGAACTGGCAATCACGAATTGGACATTGACATGAAAGCCACCAAATAAGCCACCAAATATGTATGCTGTGTTTGCCCACGATTAAGAATCACGAAGAGAGGCAGTGGCCACTTATGCCCGCAACTGCCAAAAAAACTATCGGCAATGACAGTAACAAACCTCTGCCAGCGGCCAGACTATCACCGTGTTTTGTTCCTTGTGCGACCTCTCTGCTTGCACCTGGTTGTACACAGAGTTCGCCGAGGACACTATACAACATCTACTTCGACGATCTTACGTGGCTTGCAAGTATACTCTTCCTTTGGTCCACCTCTTGTGTGAAAAATGTGTGTGTGTGTGTGTGTGTATGGATATATATATTTGCAATTATAGGTATATACATGTGCACATGCACTCACGAGGACCATGCGGCAGGCCATGTGACAATAAATGGCCTCCTCGGTAAGTAGCATAAGATGTTCCTTGTAAAAGAGCCCCACAGGTTCAAATGTATATATTACCTTAAACGGTTTGATCTGGTCAGACGGATGTGCGTTAAGCAGAACGCCAAACAGGATCGTGAGATACATATACATACATACAGCTTCAAAGACGTGTCAAGCCAAATAACAAAATCGAATAAAAGATATACACTGATATGGTGGCTCCACTGACTCTTGTAAGCGTGGAGTTCAATTATCCTTGCTGGGCGCAGCCTCTTATAATTACATCGCAGAGAAGAAGAAGCTGAGGCGACGGTGAAGGATGTAGGGTCCCAGAACCAGAAAACATGAACATAAAACCAAACTGAGGCAAACAGTCCCGATACACAACAGACAGCATTGACAACGAAACCCACGAAATCGTACCTCAAAGTTCTGATTTTGCCATATAGGCCATCCAACGCACGCTTTAACCTGGTGACTGGTTCATTGGGATCCCCGCTGACGTGCATATTGGACTCCGGCTGCCTCTATGCGGCTTTGAGGGCGGTCACAACCTGACCCGGTACTGTGGCAAACAAAATTGGTGGCGCATCAATTCCAGGGGCAGTAACAGATAACTGACTCTGTGAACAAACGGGTTCCACTGTTCCACGGCTCACGCGGGTTCCACGGTTGATTCCACCCCATCCATAAATGGGCTGTTTCCAAGAGCATTTGTCCTAATACTCCTAAGTTATCCCATACCCATGAACCCCTGTGATTTGTGAAGCCCCGGTAGCCCGCCGTCCGTCCATTTACCTTGAGGTCACGTCGCATGCTAAAAGGTCCTAGGAGCCACTCACCCTAGCTGAGAACATGTCCATGCTCCAGCTGGCCTCCGCCGCCGCACAACATCCTGCATCACCGCTTCCCCACCTTCACCCAGCAACAGCGGCATATGGTCTCCCTTGTTGCCGAAAACTTTGTGCTCTTGCAACTCGTTCTGGTCCTGGTGTTGCTGCTGCTGTAATGGTGGTGGCTGGTCATCCAGGAGCCGATACACTTCATATGGTACAATGCGCCACTGGAGGAGCAAATGGGGTTTGGGGGTCATTAAATCTCTTACTCAACAGATAAAGCATGGAACCAAGATGTCCTTCCATGGATGAGCTCCATTATGGCGGATAATTTTTCCTAGCACTTTGTTTCCTGGCCTTCTTGGTCCTGCCGTTCCTTTATGACCCCTGCTGCCCTTGGTATTCACGTCCTTGGGGCCGCCCACCGAAAGTCTACCCTTTGATCCTGCCCTTTTCGCCAGTTCCCACCCAGCTTGCCACCGGTTCCACCTGGCCTCAAGCCACTTATATTTCATGCTATTAACTTCAATTCCCGAACTTGCCAGATACTATCCTTCCTTTCTTCCCTTCCTTGCATTCCTTATAAATGTGCCTTCGGCTCTGTTGTCATACAAATGACATCTCTTTGCACACATCATCCCTCTTTTCTTTTTGGAGCAACACCATCGCCCTTTGCTTACCTCTCCTTGACGTGCCTAATTATCACTTTGCCTTCACTATGCAGATCTTACTCATGAATGCATTGCCGTGCTGATTCATTGTGTTGTTGCTTTGATTATTGGCGGGATTATGTAGTTTGGCCTGTGTTGTTCATCTGTGTGCT
This sequence comes from Volvox africanus, assembly GCA_030268105.1. NCBI lineage: Eukaryota > Viridiplantae > Chlorophyta > Chlorophyceae > Chlamydomonadales > Volvocaceae > Volvox > Volvox africanus. The sequence goes on along the minus strand of BSDZ01000014.1, from coordinate 1,007,325 downwards.
TGACTTCTGTGCCAAGTCGTTGTGTCAGGAAATGAGCAAGCAACAGTTTTTCAACAAGTTAGCTATCAGATTAATGTTATGCCCCTCCAAATGGAATCAAAACGGAAATCTGATGTGGACTTAGCTCTTCTACCGCACCAAGTAAGTGCACCAAGGCCGTATCTAGAATCATATTTTTAGAGACCCTTCACGTTGGACATGGATGGAGGGGGGCAAAAGGACATGGTCGCGGCAGGAGAATAAACAACACGTACGTATTTGGCAGTGGCCACAGGCAGCATAAATGCAGCAGTAACCTTCTGGTAGGTGGTCATAATCCTTCACACATGCATCACGTCAGCAGTATGATTACAGGAAAACAATGACGACACAGACAACAGCGATTTAGTCTTTTGATTCAATTAGTTATGGTGGTGCACAAGTTCACAGGCGAAATCACGCGGAAGCAAGGAGAGGACAATCTCCATATGGAGACACCACAGATGCAGATAGTTTTGTTGTAAGCTGTAGTGGCTTGTGTGGATGGTATGAGCAGAGTACGTGTACAAAGCATGGAGAATGCGTCATATATGAAGCAAGACAGCGAAGCATTCATCACTGTAAGCAGTAAGGGCAGCTGTGGACCAACGGTGCTGCGTGGCCAGCAGCGACTATGGTTGCACAATCCAGTAGGATGATGGTGGGTATCTTGGGGAATTTACATGGATTGGTAACACATGTTATAAATATAACAGGCAAGTGTAGCAGCAACATTCCATCCCAATCATATTTTATAAACAGGTCCTAATGTATAATGATGCAGTGAATGATAGATCATGGGAGACGTTTTGAGTTTAAAGTTCCACGAGCTTGTATGGCCCATTTGAGCCTAGAGGCTCATGGTCCACTAAAGTAAACATTGGTGAATCCATGAAGCAGCTACACACAATAACATTTCAACCCTGTAGCAATATGATTGCAATTGCCTGGCATGGGTAAATGTTATCAAATGGTGTATCAGTTGGGATTTATAGCTATCCGCTCTAGAAAGAATCACATTATTGTAGCTGTCCCATCTGTAATGCAATACGCGATTATTTGTGCCATCTCCGGACCAAACTATTAAGCCTTCTTGTCTATCGGATACTTTGTAACGAAAACTTTCTCATGATAACGCCAGGCTTCCTAATGTCTGTAGTATACATTTCAACAGTAAAACAGGTTTTAGCCATCTACATGTCAAGCCATGCACTAGCCCACTCTGAGGATGGCCTAAATATGCAAGGGATATCAACAGCAAATTTTCCATATCACACGCAGTGCTCACTATGATCAATCCATTGAGTTCGGATTTGATGTTTCATTAGCTGGACCACTCATTGTGTGTGTGTGTGTCAATAATAAGTGTGATATTTTGGCTACCTCCACATTTGCTGCATTAAGTGTAGTAGTCATACATGTACGGCACACACCAGCACAATATCAAGGTGCAGAAACACCTTGTCAGCATTTCGAGAGACCTTTGCAGCTCTCAACTACTAAAATAGTTAATAAGACTTGATGCCTAAAAACCCGTGAGTGCAAGGGCACATGCCAACATGACACATGACATAACGTGGGAAGAGTATATGACCTCCCATGGCCGGGGTAGGCGATGGCTGGCATCAGCTGGTAGGGTCGATGTGCCTGAAACGTGCCCTCCAGAGGGGGGAGAGTGTAGCAGTCATACATGTACGGCCCACACACCAGCACAATACCAAGGCACAGAAGCATCCTGTCAGCATCTCAACAGGCGTTTGTGCCTCTCAACTACTATATTGAGGGCACTTCATGCATGCCGCATAGAGTGTTTCCTTTGGTAACCAGTTACTTTTTCGTAACCAAAAATATATCCTGGACTTCAGAAGCAGCATGTCCACCTGCCCAACTTGGCCCAACCACATGCTTAACAAAAGTCTGTAAGGGGCTGCTGTAAGACAACACTGAAATACTGTATTAAAATTAAAAATGCTAGAAATAGAAATGAACATATCCTGACTTCTTGTGTACTCATTTAGCTCTTTATCTTGGTAAAATTTTATTAAGATGGCCCAGGGGCAATAGTTGGCGTCTGCTTCCTTGGGCCAGAAATAGGGGGCCTCCCAATATGTGTGGGTATGGTGGGTAAAGTCTATAAGCTCCCCAAAGAACCGATCTGGACACAACCTGTAAGGCAAGCCACTGTGCCCCAGGATGTTCCAGAATTGATCCTGACTAAGAGCAAGAATAAATAAAATTCCTGTATTGGTTGAGGATGGTTGTGCACCTGATGTTGATGGACTGTGAGGACCCCAGTATAATGACTTGTGAGCCGACCAGGAGTGTAGTTGAAGCCGCCCTTGATCTGGCAGATTCCACTGGATGCTGGTGGTGAGTGCTGAAGCCGGGAAAATCACTGATTTTGGAGAAGTCACGATGTGGTGTGTTGTATCCCTCTTTGCCACTCATGCACTTATCTGCACGTCTCAACATCAAGTGCCAAGTGCCATTGCGCTCACATAACAAGCCAAACGCATCAGGATGAGGTTCAGAGGCAGCGGAAGACTTCAGGAGCTAAAAGGTTACAACTTACAGTCCAGACCATGAGATGCAGGCGTGTCGGCTAACAAAACTGATAAAACTGATTCCAAGCAATCATCTAACTGGCTATCAATGCTCAGGCTTGGCTCAGGCCAAATGAAGCGTTGTTTAGCTCAAGATAATGATATTGATGGTTGTCTGATTAGAGCTCGTGAAAAGCTTTTGTTCTTTGGCTGTCCTCGCACATCTTATACTTGCAATGTCGGTGTGTGGTACATATCACATCAGATTTCTGATCCATAAGTGTGATAAACCCTAACAAACGTAGCAACAAAATTTGCATGCAGTATATTATCATCATCAAGCCTTCCCGGCATTTATGCAGTGCGAATGGCTGAATATCAATCTTCAGTTGTGTCGGTTAACCACCATGGTCGTCGCTACAATCATATCTCACACTGTCATACTTTTACCATTGTAACCATGGTGTAGATATCAATACTAATGAATGTGAGCCTAAGTGCGCTTGATCCTATAAAATTATTCTGTGATGCATACACAAACTAAAGTACCTCAGGTTGCACTTCTCACACTTGTGCATTGATCATGCAAACATTGATGAAATAATATAGCAAGTATTAATACTTATTGAATAATGCCAATTATTGCTAACCAACTATTTGAGCTGGCTCAATCCAGGCATTCATCAGTTTTCACAATATGGGTTATGCTGGCATCCCCACGCATATAGTATCAATCCCACAAGTTAATCAATGCAGAAGCATCCAATTGTTAAATATATAAATATATACAGATATCTTTAATGGTCACAATGCATTCAATTACAGGTCAGCAACTGTCTTGTCAGGTCACATCGACCAACATGTGCATGGTAGTATATCAGTTCATCTAGGTTAAAGTGTGAGAGGCAAAGGTTTGACTACTGCAGATTGGGACAATGGAGAATGTGAAACTTGTGTACACTCCCTTTCACTCTAGCCAGGCCCCGCAATTTATGTTAAATAAAGGCTATTTAAATTTATTACTTCTAAATACCTTTTGACTTCTTCGTCAAAAGGCAGGATGATGGTCATTTAAGGGTGTATGTAGTATCCTGGTACCCTGCAAGTTTTGGCCATGACAGATTAGTCCTTTCCATATTGCACACATGGTGGGCTCAGTGGAAGTCTAACTCACATTGCCACCTGAGATGTTCACCCCGCATTCCATGCATCACTAATAAAGCTGTACCATGGATGATACCGGTGATGTAAGTGATGAAGGACGTGCCTGCAGACGCTACACCACACATGCAGATTGTTGAGTTTCACAAGTTTTCACTTATCTTTGCAGGCTATATAAAATTATAAGCTATCTAGGTTAAAGGTGAAGGCTGATTGCAGGCTGGGACAATGGAGACTGTGACACTATTTGTATTCATTTCATTTAAGCCAAGCCAAGAAATTTTTAGTTGGACAGAGAATGTAAAAATCTATTATTTTTGCATAAAAAGATTGCTTTGTCATGCTTTATAAATACTCATGGGGCTACCGCTTAACATGCTCTTCTGGCCCTGAAGGGTACGGTGATCATGTAGGTCTGCTGCCCAGCTTTCCTGCACTGCCACTGGCTTGACTGACATGCCTGAGATATTTGGAATGTAGGCAGGATTGTGCGCACAGGCATGTCCAGACCTGATAATCAATGTTCAGAGATATGGACACAAATATACCCTTGCGAAAAACAGCAAGCTATGTGTGGTCATCACATGCCAAAACCCATAAGCACCCACTACATGCAAATGTTGTCAAATCAGGTAAGAGTTGTTGTATTACAGTTCAATTATCATCGATGTGTTGGTCAATGCGACTTAACAAGATCATTAGCAAATGTAATAAATGCATCGCAATCAATAAATATATCTGTATATATTTAACTAGTTATATATTGCGGAATCCATGCAAATGGGATTCTTTGTCTTGTGTTGCCATTTGTATCAACAATACGCCAACCAGCAAACGTTTGACTTGAGCCGATGAATGTGGTTAATGAGCATTACATTGAGATGAACTGTTAAGTAATAATATTGCCATATTATTACCTCAATGCTGGCATGAGCGACACATAAGTGTGAGAAGTGCGACGACCACAGCTAGTCAGCAACCAACTATTGATATTTGGCCATTCGCATTGCATACATGCCAGGAAGGCTTCATGATACTGTATGCGAATATCTGTGATACACTGCTAGGGTTTGTCACCGCGTATCACTATCACAAGTATAATATATGTGAGGATGGCCGAATAGCTCAAGCTCTTACCAAGTTTCCAATCAGATAATCTTCAACATTATCATATTGGGCTGTATTATGCCAAGATTGGCCCAAGCCAAGCCTGAGCATTATTAGCCAGTTAGATGATGATCGCCTGGCGTCAGTTCTGAGAGCCGAATGCACAGCATCGCATCTAATTGACTGAAAGTTGTAACTTTTTCGCTCCTGAAGACTTCTGCTGCCTAGGAGATCACGTCCGGATGCTCTTGCCTGTCTTGTGAGCATTCGGCACGTGGCACTTACATTGAAGACGTGCAGATCAGTGCATGAGCAGCGAAGAGGGATACAACAAGAGTAGCTATCCCTGTGCCTTCTGACAACCTTTTCATCGGTGAAAGCAATAGAGTATGTTAAGATGTGCTGCACACTACATCTACTAAAAACAGGGGGTTTATTCAGGACTACAGAGCTTCCACGACACTATCTAGTTTCACTCCTAGATTTTCCTCCCATGGCTCCTACACCAGATTCACACCCAGCTCTCATCTTGACCAGTGACCGCCCTTGCATGAGGAGGCCCCACTCTTGTGCTTTCTTGAGTTCTCTATCATGATGTCAGCCTGATGATGGCAGCATCCATTCATAGCATCTGCGTATGGATCGATAATTATCTAGATGCTTTAAAGACCCCTATCACCACAGGTGAATACTGACCCAGGAGCATAGTTAAGTTAACAAGACCCTCTCTTAGCCAGATCTCGATAATGCTTAACCTTCATTGCATCTAATAAGCTGTCTAAGCAGTATGTAGTATCCTGGGGTATCTAAGGCAAATATCCAGGATGGTCAGGAAACTGGAAATCTTCTGATCGGGCCTAAACAGTTTGGCGGATATTAACACAGAGATACAACATAGCATCAGGACATGGTGTTCATTGTTGTCACTAGTATCCAGTTTTGGGGCAAATTTCGTACTCTTATATGCCTACTGCTGCTTACTAGTGTGAAGGTTAAGTTTGTTGCATCATACTCTAAGAAAGAGCTCGTGAGCTAACGTCAGGGTTAGACATCCTAATCATTATCATGATACTATAGAGTCGTATCAACCGCATCTTGTAGGTCTTCAGAACCATAATTGGGCTTGACAGGCATGCCTGAGACCACAGACCTTCAGTCATGGAGTAGTTATCTCAAGGGTCAGGTAATAAATATATGAGAAATATAACACCAAGAGTGAGACGCGGCCCTTTGCTGCTGGATAAGCAAGCAAGTTCAGCAACAGGGTGTCATACCCTGTAGAACGACTTGCTGTATATTTCTTCAAGTACATGACTGAACTGTGAGATAGCGGGTTTATTCCAATGGTAGGCACCCAGGTACCAGTGCAAATGGAATTGCACAGGGCAGGCATATAGGGTTTGTGCATCCCACTCTCACTTATTCCACTTCTCACACCCTTTCATGTGTGATAATATTTGCATATAATTATTAGGATACTGAGGCATCACAAGTAGAATAAATCTAGATATCCGTTCTGAATCTCTCAGCCACATCTGGCTACCCAGAGGGCACATCTAAACATTAAGGACCCCCCTTTTTGACACATCTAGATATCCTGCAAGCCGCACTTAGATATCCAGACCACTGCGTGAGCTGTACCTATGTACACTGCGAGTTATATACAGATATCTGGCCCCCCTTTAACCACACGTGGATGTTAAATAATGTTATTTGGGGAATGTTTAAATACAGCAGATAGAACTGATATCCACATGCAGGTCCTCTGCCGCATCAGAGGCACATTGACACCCCCCCCGATAAGCTCACAGGGTCAACGATTGAAGAGGGCTTGCCCAACACCCCCGTTTGACCTGGTAGCGGGCACTTCAAACAGCGGACTTCATTGCATTGGAAAAGATACTACTTGATTTAGCAAGGTTGGCAGATTTCACGCAATGAAAGACTTCGTTCTTTCAATGTCCAGCCGTCGGTGACGCATAAGCAACTTGAATTGGCTTGCAACAGCTGGCATAAGAACATAGGAATGATCCACATGTACAACCATGTTGCCGCCCGTAGGGCTGGCCAGTGCCCTACAGGATGCATGGCGAATGCATAAAAGAAGTTACGCGCAAGTTCTGAATTACGCAATTCTTGCAATGCAGTCAAAAGCCTTGAGTTTCCCAACAATGCATGATCATGCAAGCATGCATTTTATAACGTTAGTGAGAACATTTTGCCGGCTAATAGAGACAAAGAAAAGATCATAGCCAAAAGAAATCAACACGATCCATCTAAATGCTTGCTTGCAAATGTTTGCAAGCAAGTGAGCACATTTTGCTGGCGATGGCAAAAACTTCCGAAGGCCTTTTACTACTAGAACTTGTTACAGTGGAGGTGAAAATACAACATACACACAGATATTGCTAAATTAGCAACCTAAACCTAATACAACAAAACTGCCTTAAAAGGTAATTGACTCACAGGTGTAGAGGATTTTACCTAAGATTACAAGACAGTGGTAGCAATAGCTTGTCCTTGTCATATGTTGGGAAGATGGTCACAAAAGTGAAGGGTTGATTTAATAAACGTTGTCAACTCGGATTCAGATAATGTGAAACTAACGCGGCACTTTCTGGAAACAAATTTTGCTGGAGAAGCGTTGATATCACCTTGACCTCGCCAAACCTGTTTGTCCTCATCATACGATTTCTATCAGCTACAGACGAGATGCCATAAAATGTTATATTTGTAAGGCTGTAGTAGTCGTAAACGTACGGCAACACACTTCCACAATATGAGGTGCAGAAGCACCATATCAGCATCCCTAGAGGCATCAGCGGCTCTAGACTAAGGCCCCTACCTGAAGCATACCAGGTGGGGCCCAAGGAACAGGTCATGGAGTCAAAGCTGAAAAAGCTGACTCCTCCAACGCCACAATAACCATGGAACTTGTGCGCTTCAGTTAGTGCTTCAGCGGCTATGACGTCAGGGGCACATACTGCGATATACGGATTGAAAGGTCAGGGCCTGGCAAAGCGAAACAGAGAGTGCACCGTAAGCTCCTAAAAACGAAGAAAGGTCTAAAATACTACCGTAAGGCCTGTGATGTCTCACTTCAATCCCTATGCCGTACATGAATATGGGTGGGAGGGTTGTCCACAACCAAAGCTAGGCCCCAACTTAGTCGGACGCAATTTTAAAACTTTGGTTTCGCACCCCTCCTGCGTTAGATATCCTTTCCTAGTGAAAAAGTGTGCATTAGGAGTTTCTATAGCCACAATCACCGCAGCCGCTGTGCGGATTGCCAAGAATGTTTCACCAAAAAAACATTTTCCTTCACTATTCCTAACATTCTCAAGGAATTGATGAATTGGTGTGGTTTGGTTTAGTTTGAAAGCCAGGATCACACAATGCCGCTTCTTCCTTGAAAGATTAATACGGTAAATACATCAGCCTGGCAAACTATAAATGGGATATTCACGACGCATATAGCTTTGATCTCGTCAAGCAAATAATCCAAATGGTGGAATTCAAAATGTTTCTAGATATAAAAATATCCTGGGCATTGTTATGGGTGTGGCAACTTACATATGCTAACGACTCAATATCAAGTTTATCTATTCTCCTTGTAATCCCCCGAGTTCTGACTACATCCCACAAACAGGAAAGATATAGGGTTTGATTATTGGTTATACAAAGGCTCATTATGTTCTTAAGCGGGGAAATGCATTAAATATAAAAATATAGCAAACTTAGCTGAAGAAAGGACAAATAAAATTAAAACTTCAGAATTGACCTATAATAATGCATAAGCCAGGCACCCACCCGGTTCCACCCCACCTCCCCACATAACACCTAGTAAGTAACTGATTTGCCTCTGCTAACCAGATGAGCACCTGCGTGTCACTTTAATAGCACTATAACATCAATTTATTACATAAAAGCAAGACAATAGCAAGACAAAAACCCCAATAGCAAGAAAATAGCAAGATAAAAATGCTAAGCTTTATATAAACCTCTTTCATTCAATCACAGTTTCATGCCAACAAATCATAAGCAGCTTAGATTCTGTTTTTTGTTTACTCAATAACGCCAAGCTCCATCCAAATCATGCTTCGGCACCTTCTGAGATTTCGAGTTGACAGAAATGAGTTCTGTAAACTTGTATTCTTAAGACTGTTTCAAATTATTTTGGAACTGAAAATTGCGAGATCACAACACAAAGGCCAATTCCAGCGGCTATGCGCCCATATTTGTCTTTACTGAAAATAACCGCCTTACTGCCCTCCCTTATCTATGGCAAAAGAACAACGGGACACTAGGATGCACTTTGATAAGTCCAGGTAATGGACAGCTTTCAATAACGTCTACGCTCTCACGGGGTCTATGTTCCAATGTTTTTATGCAATGAAGCCCCTCATGTAAACAGCATCGGTCGTCCCCAGGCATCTCCCGTATAAGTCAGTGGCTATATTAGCATCGCAAATTCATCTACCACTCCGGCAATGCGGTCTTTTCCCGGGCGTATGGCAACCATTCTTGGTAACATCCGCCCAAAATTAAAGGCCCAATCAGAAGATGTCAGATTACCACTGGTCATCCCGAATATTAGCCGCAAATACCCCCAGGATATTATAACAATCCACCTGGGACAGAGGGTGCGGCACCTATGGATAAGTGCGCACATGTTTATATCGAATTCGGTGCCACAGTCGATCATAGTCCAGGGTTGCAACAACAGGACAGTAAGTACGTTCCAGGATTCCTTTACAGACCTAGCTCTTAAACCTTACGCCCAATATCAGTCAGCTATAATCCCTGAAATCCCAGATGACCAAGCCCGTCGCGTACGGCCCTTGCCTCCTCACCTTCTGGCAGGCGCTGCACTGCACCCAAGTGTCACGCATATGACGAGTGGCGTGGTCTGCTAACCGGTCCAGCAGGTCCACGAAAGCAGGGCTGTCCACGAAGGCTTTAAAAGGAGGCCGGGGATTGGAATTGGACGGTTAGATTTGGACGGTTAGATTTTAGCTATATATCGTACTAGCACTGGATATTGTGGCTGATTGTGGGCCATATTGTCGTTGTCCAATGTCACTGCATCTTTGCTGCCTCCTACCCTGCACTGTTTCTTAACGCCTGAGTGGGCTCTAGGGAGATTCGAAAAACCTTCAGAAAAATTCATTCCTTCATAAGCCCTAAGTCCATCCTTGCAACTCCCATCCTTCTAGTTATCTTCAACAGCCGTCTCGTCTCTTCGTGTCACACCTGCATCGATAGGTATGTTAGGCTCCCCCCAGTCCCCAAACGCAGCAATGAAGCGCTGGTACAGTAGAGATCGCGTAGGGCCCCGTGGTGCGATGCAGAACACCGCAACACCAAAGCCGATGGGCGTCTTGTCGTAGTCCTTAAACATGGCGCTAGTCCTGGGTTAGAGGAATAGAGGTCGCAGAGTCGGGCCTAAGGATGCAAAAGCCACTCCTGCAGATCTTCGTACACCTCTGGGGGTTTTGCGATAGTGACAGGCAAAACACTTGCTTTTTGCCAAATCTTAAATTCTACATGCGCACCTCCTCAGCATGACACGTGGGTATGGCCTAAGCCGCTGGAAGTACGCCGTGTCGGTGGAGTTGCGACAAAGCAGCAGCACTGCGGGCACTGAGCCATTCTCCACCTCATCAATGGCCCGGTTCACGAATCGCCATTGAGTCTGTCAGGGCGCGGGATTTGAGAAAAAATGGAGGACAAAAAAGGAAGCCGGAAACTTGAGCTAACCAAAGAATGGTAGCGCATTGGCACACCCAATGCGCACCTGAGATGTGTACTCGGGGTTTAAGATGACGTAATAGCCCGCCCAGCTGTTGGACAGTCGCAAACCATCGTCTTCCTTGTCGTAGAGCTTCTCGGCAGGTATGTTCGGATTGGCCTGTCGCGAACACACCCGTAAGTTTCATTAGCAGAAGGCTGTCAGGAAATTTGAATAGGTGTGGCATAGGACTGGCGTGGGCTAGGATCGTTTCCAAGCACACCGCGTATGGGCGATTCATGACCGTTAAAATGCCCTCCCGCGTTTCTTGGCCTTCATTTACGCAGGCAACTAAGAAGCAATTGGCAAGCCCTGCGTTCACATGACTGGTTCCATTTCTGTCTTGACCCAAACATAGTTTAGAGCGCCAAATCAGCTCCAGGCAGCAAATGCGGGCTCAAGAAGAGGCGTCCACCGACCCTCCATCTTCCATTTCCGCCCTCCTCATCAACATCACACACTTTCAAAGCCGTTCGCCAACCTTTGAGTTCGTGCAAGGATCCAACAGGCCCTGGATGTAGGGTGCGGAGGCTGTGGGCCGCTGTGGGAGATTACGGGAGGAGAGGCCGTTAGGTGGGGCAAGGGAAACTATTGGAATGAACTCTGCTCTTTTGCAATTGACAGGCATCCCAAGTAGGCTTGCAGGACCGTCAGACGGGCTAGAGAGGATTGAGGCGCATTAGGACCCAGCAGCTATCGAAAGAGGTTATTCAGAGGGCCTCTCCACCGAGGCTGAAGGGTTGGAGGTGTAATCCCGCGGGCTGCTGAGATGGAATGGAATGTCTGGCCGTCTACAATTGTAGATGAGAAGGGATCGTTATTTAACAGCCACCTCTCTTTTGGCCGCGTAGCCCTAAGGTGTTGCAAGGGACCATATGCGTTCCCTTAAGGTGTCAATCACTCTTCACGCGCTCCAATCATGCGCTGCGTTGTGTTTCGTGGCTGCTGGTGCCCTCGTTCCAAGACGTACAATATCCAGTTCATCAAGTGACTAAGAAGCCATACGGCGAGGAGAGATTAAGTCATCTAGCGAAAACTCGGCACTGCTGTTTTCCATCCTCAGAAGTGGTGCATGCGAACTCATGCTAAGTCGGTGCAATTTCCTAATACTTCCTACACCCCAGACCAAATTCATACATAATAGAATATCGCACCGGCAGTTGAAAGACCTTGAAGGCTCCTGCCACAATGATCCAGTCGGGAGTGAGGCCCATGCGTTCTGGGAAGGCGCGGGATGGATGTCGGAGAGGGGAGCCGCATAAGATGACACGCAGATGCTGGATTTAAGGTGCGGCTATATCCGTCCATCGGCCACAGCAAGATGGGAAGGCCCTGCAACCCAACCCCTACTGAAGACAACAGTGATACAGCCACATAATTATCTGTTGCCCCAGTGCAGCATTGACATCATCCAGGGTTTGCTCACCCTCTTCTGGCGTCCTTGCGCCATCATAAGTCACGCAGCTGGATTGTTGCAGCTGAAAAGGGCATAAAGATTTCGACCAAAATCAGCAATGACATGTAGAGATCGCCACCAGTACAGTATAGCAGCCAAAAGACGGTCTATATGACAGGTGGATAGGATGATGGAAGAGGATGGGCTTGCACGGTGTGGGGTGCTTTTGGCGCCAAGGTACAGCGGGGTATGCCCTTCATGGATCAGGGCTGCTTACCTCATTCTCATTGCCACAACAAGCGCAGTTCCAGCGTTGCTGCGGTGGCATGTAGAGGGGGCTCAACCAGCGGGGGGTGAGGCATAGCGTATGGTAAGCTCGGCGGCAGCGGAGGCAAATAACCTGCGGACCAAGGACGCGGGCCGCCTTTAGGAAGACGGAACGCCATAACTTGGACTTGAAAACAGTGATCGTATCTTACTTTCTGATTTTCGATCAAAGGGGGCATTGCGGACGCGCTTACATGATCACCGAGCTCTACTGAACTCGAAATCTTAAAACCCTTAAGTAAAATTCATACCGACGGTCAGAAAGTTCGTTGCAGTACGCTGTCTTTTCCTTCGTTCTGGCGGTTTGTGGCTTTTTAATCAATGCCCAGCACCGAGAACCTAGTGCCCTTCCGCAAGTACTATTCACAGTTATTTTTTGTACCCACCTGACCACCAGGCTCCTCGCAGGCAGCGCATATCCGCAGACGGGAGCGCCACCCGTTAAACCCCGTCTCACGCACGCCTGAACGGTTACCGGATCCCGTGGAGGATCCTCCCACTGCCAAGGACGCTGAAGAACACGTATCTCCCAACCAGGGCCCAAACCCACTGCCGCCGCCCCGCCGGCTGGTGGTGCCGGGGAGGGCCCCTTCCCTGGCCCTATTCAGCATCATCTCCCAGGCCGCCTGATCCTGCCGCTCCTCGTCTTCAGCAAGCCGGGCCTCCCGCAGCGCCACCACCCTCAGAATTTCCCGATGGGGATCACCCGAAAACGATGGCGTCAATGTGTTAAACAGGGTCACGGGGGCCTTCATGGGGGTCTTTGAGCTTCCAGCACCATCAACGGCGGCGGATACATCGCTACTGGTTGCAGCCATATCGAGAACGAGAGCTGAATCAAAAGCAGCAGGCGACGCAGCAGAAGCAGCGGTGCCTCCATCCAGTCTTGTTTCACATTCCAATGGCTGATGGGCAGCCTTTCCCGATCCATCCAACTCCGCTAGGGCAATGTGGCCACTTAATGCACTGCAAGGGGGCCGGCACGTGGGACCGGTACCAGGAGGGAAGGGAAGCTTGAAACGCGCAGAACGCATTACTCGCTAATGCCTCGAGTGCCTCTTGTTAAAAATTGTTATGGTATCATGGAAACAAGTAATATATTTACCAACCAATAAGGATTGAACCCGGCACGTTACCCTGGCAGCGCACCTTTTCTTTCGCCTGCTTGTCCAGGCCACCAGCCCCTCCCGCCGCTCTTGCTCCTCGCGGGGATTCGCAGCGGCCGCTGCCAGTGCTGCGACCTCTGCGTCTGGGAGCCACGCATGATTGTGCTCGCCTGCGTGATGGAGTGTGCAGAGGGTACCCCCAGACACTGAGCCAGAAAAGCAGCGGTCAGCAAAGCTGTGAGATGTGGGCTTCACGGAAGGCAGCGCATTCACGGAAAATGGCGAAGGGCAAATATGGAAGACCTGGTATATGGAAAGGAGGGAATAAATAGCTGCAGGAGATGAGAGACACACCAACCAATGTCAGTGTCAAGCACCTGCTACGCCAGGACACCAATTGCCTTTTCAAAGGATATAATGCTAGCATTCGTAACGGCGCACTTTGTGTTTCCGAGTGTGCATACCATAGAAGTGCACGAGTGTGCGGCCCGGTTGGTAGCTGGCCAGAAGGTCAGGGATCTCAGATTTGCGGCAGTAACGCAGTGAGAACACCACCGCAGGCCAGTGGCAGTAACCGGGGGTCTGCAGCAACGAAAGCCAGTTTAGCCACAAGGATGAAGTTTAGTGTTCATGAATGAACCCACCCAAAGGTAGGTTGCCTGCACTCGGGTCTATTATCTTTCCCCGGGTCTCAACATCGGCAACTGGGGGCCATCGGGTAGTAACACCCACCCCAGCTGCAATTTTCAAGGCAGAAAGCAACGTGAGATCCGTCAACCTGACAGCGAAGCATGATGCCCGAAGCACTAAGCACGCAGGGCCACCGGTACACTACAAATCAACCCGTCGAAATATAGGAAGTCGGAGAGCCTGTGCAGCACAGTTTTCGTTGTTTCTCGAGTGACATTCCACTAGATATTAAATTAAATGGAACATCGTTGCTACCATACGTCCTCCCCTTAGCGCCACACCTTAACCCACAGCCGTGTTCCAGGTAGCGGCTGCAGGACAGCGCTCGTTCCTGTGGCCGCCGTGGCCCCCGATGATTGCTGCTGCTTTGCCGGCGTTAATACAGCTTCGGCAGGCTCGCCCTTCGTACGCACGCGCACAGCATCCATCGCCTCTCTCGATGCTTCCTCAGCCATGTCCGGGGACCCGGTCTTTTCGTCTCCTTTTGCTGCCACTGCCGCTGCTTCCAACTCGGCGTCCTTATCCAGCAGCCATTCATACAGCGCCAGCAGCTCAGTGTGCTGTGTACAACGCATCTGCTGCTCGCCGCCTTGTGGCATCAGCGGCTTACCTATGTCTTCCCAACTTCCGCTGCTCGAGGAGGTTGCTGCACCCCTAGCCCCACCAGCTCCAACCACTGCCTCCCTTCCACCGGCTTTGTGGTTTCCGGCTTTTGCCAGAAAACATCAACATTATACAGCGTGGTGCAGGATGGGAGGAATTTTAACACCAGGAAGAGGCTCCAAGGATGAACGTGACCGCCAACACAGCACCACAGATGGAAATGAGTCGCTGAGCTGATTCCTTGTGAAAGGATTTATTCGCCAAATATTCCTTATTTTTCCTTTGGTCCTATCCTGCTGCCGAAGACAAAAGCCAAACTCCGCAATGCATGTTTAACTATTCCCTGCCTGTGTCAAGCACCTTAGCTGACCCACCTGGGCCGGCCCCGGTGACGCATGGCATGAGGTTTAGGCGGACCGTTCCCTGCAGCTGTCGCAGCCATTGAATAGGAGGGGCTTGTCAACGCTGATGGCGGAAGTCAATGGGGACGGAGAAGGGAGCGCCAGGGGCCCAAGAGGATATAAAACATGGACCCGCCCTAGGATGGAAAGAGGATAGGAAGACAACGATCACAAGGGCCAAGACCGGTGGCAAAGGCCGCCAGCATCACGTGACATGGCTGCAGCTCACAGCATGCGGTTGTATGACCATCCAGACGACGATATTGCGGGCCGAAGCATACCGTAGGGATAGAATGGAGTGCGTGATACCCAGGCAGCGGCAGTACGGCAATATTCACGAAACGGTAGCTGGTTGGGAAACGGCTCCCCCGTCATGAGCACTGGCGACGTGAGACTGGTCGCGTCACTGCACACGCCAAGCAAGTGCACAGCCTCAGCCCATTTCCATTCCAGCTCCCGCACCTCATTCTGGCTCCCGCAGGCTCCGCAAGTCCATGCAACCTTCTGCTGCTGCAATGGTCGCGGAGGGTCACTTGTTGGTGATTGCTGCTGTAACTGTTGCTCGGACGTGGCTTGGGCTGCCGCCTGCAATGCCGCCTCCATTGCCGCCGCAGCCAACATATGTTCGGGGCTGACGTCCGGCCGCGGCAGGCACAGCGTGTGGAAAGCCGTCCGGCAAGATGTGCAGGTGATCTGCGGTGCGGCACAGGAAAAAACCTGGATATGGTACTAAGATGACACAGATTGGATTTGCAAGCCATAGCTCTCTCTCTCATAGCATACGAAGCCTGTGTAAAGATTACATAAACGCACATTCATAATAAATGAAGCTCTCAAAAGAATATCAACAATGGAACGTTTCTTGTTCTTCATTTCTCCCGGCCAGTGACGGGTTACTCCTGAAAGAACGTATGTTCCTACCTGCGAGCCTCCCTCACCACAAGCTCCGCATATAAGTTTGTTGCCGCGCCCGCCACCACTGCGACTACCACTTGCTTTCATGTTAGGTCGCCCCAGGGCAGCCTCACGCATCTGCACTACCCGCGCCAACTCCCGCTTGAGATCGGAGGCGGCGTTGATATCCAAGGAACCCGTCAGCTCGGCCAACGTGGAGGCGGCAACCCTGGAGCTATGTGCAAAAACACAGCGGGCTTACATCTTCTCATAAGGTTCAGGCAGATGCGGTTGCCATAGCTTGGGGCTTGGGTGCAGCTACAATGGTACGTGAGCGGGCGGATGGGCATCTTTGCCGTGGTGGGCTCCATACTCCGCAACCTCGGGCACGGCATGTCTGGTTATTTCTCAGCTTCGTTCAGAACGCTTTCCATTCTTCTCCCTCCCGTAGGTTACCTACAGGCCTCCGAGCAGAGAAATGGACGCACGCACAAACTCTCCTCACATAACTGCTGCCAGGCATCCATAATGCCTAACGTCCCCACCTTCTCGCCGCAGCCTTGAGGGCTGCCAGTCGAACCTCCCGATCTGTGCTCCATGGAGTCAACGAGGATGGACTGGCCCAAACATGGTCGTGAGAACCTGACAGATTTGGGACAAAGAGGAAGTGGCGGAACAGATGAGCCCACGGTGGAGGATCGGCCAACTGCAGGACAGCGAATCCTTACGGGCATAGAAAGCATCGCCACATCCAGAGGACCCAAGGCTGTTGTTTTGGGCCCCTGTTCATCACTTGCATCAGCAGAACGATTGAACAAAGATACGCATGCAGTTAAAGCTGTAACATTTCTTTTGACCTAAATCCATACCATAGAAGTGCACGAGTGTGCGGCCCGGTTGGTAGCTGGCCAGAAGGTCAGGGATCTCAGATTTGCGGCAGTAACGCAGTGAGAACACCACCGCAGGCCAGTGGCAGTAACCAGCCATCTGGAGGTATTCATCAACAAAGGGGGGGGTTGTAATCAAGACTCAGGAGCACATCGTGAGACTCGAACCAGGTTTACGTCATTTCGGGGATCCTGCAAGTCAACCTCACATGATCGGCTCTCATCTTCTCCAGGCCATAAGTTATGTAGACGCCAATTACAGCGAATTCAAAGTATTGTTAGCCAATCCTTATACCAGCCCGTTCCCATATTCATGACTTCATGTCGCTAACAATCCCTTGCTGAGAACCTCACCTTTATCCACACCCGGCTGCCCTCACCAACTCGTTGGCACTCACTGCCTGCGACAGCCTCCGAAGCCTGTCCAATTAGTTGCCTGTACAACGCCATTGCGCTGCTTCCATCGACGATGACGCTGGAACCGTCAACATCAGCTGTGGGCGGAGTGGCAGCGGGGGTGTCGCTGCTGGTGTAGTGCCAGTAAGCGTAACGTTAATTTGGACGAGATCGGTCAAGGCGTAGGAAAACGTCGAAGACCTCGAGGCGGTAGCAATAAGACCTTTGATCGCCGGGATGGCACTTGCGGCTTCGGACACTCGCACAGCTGCTGGGGCTTTTCCCCATGCATCATGATCCATCACTACATTGCTTCAGACGGCGGCATGGGCGAAACTGCAGTTGTCTTGGGCCTGAAACAAGGACCTGGAGATGTTGAGTCGCACGCAAGTCGCACGCATATAACACGCACATTAAACACATCAAATAATATAATACTTAAGGCATCTCTGAGCCATCCTACTCCTATAACAGCGAATGAAGATATACATGGTCAGCGACTCATACGAATGGAGCGGTTTCGGGGGAAAAAGCGGAGTATGACCGGCGTTATACCTTGCGGAACAACAATTGCGACGCTGGACAATAGAAGGTTTTCTTGCTCTTGTGGGGCTTTGTTTGTTCCCTCTATCTCCAATCGCGGCGAGCGCTTCGCGGCGAGCTGCCCCAGCAACGGAATGCTGGGTGAACCCGTACGCTGTCGCTTATCGGTGACGATGCGGTGCGGGATCTGATGGGTGCCGGAGAAGCAGATGATCGGAATATAATTGTCGCCTTGAATTTTACTGGGTGCAGGGCAAGGTCCGCTGCTTACCTGGGGCTCCTTAGGTGAGGTCGGCGCCGCATCCTGCGCTAGACAAACTGCACTCTGGTAAGATCTCTTTGCACTGTTTCGAAGTGTTTGTTTCTTATTCACTGATATTGTGTCATCCTGCATGTCGGATACTTGTAAATTTGCAGTCCTCTGCCGACTTAAGTGCGGCGTGACCACGCAATCCATGGGAAGGGCCACTATGAAATCGCAAGGATTAATAATAAGAGATAATATTGAAGGCGTGGACACTGTAATTATGAATCCAAAGCCCTCCTCCCCGGGAACGCTTGGCCCCGGAAACCGGATCCAAGCAACCGACTGCGACGAGCACACTTTAGCAAACGCTGCTTCCGTCGAGATGAAACAATTTTGATAATATATAGGAAGCTACCATTTGAGCTAAGTCGCGTCGCCGGACAAAGTACGTGGATTATATTACATCATCCGGACTATAACGTTAGATGTCATAATTGATGTCACATGATTATAATAATTATGTTATCAG
Source organism: Volvox africanus (assembly GCA_030268105.1). Lineage (NCBI taxonomy): Eukaryota > Viridiplantae > Chlorophyta > Chlorophyceae > Chlamydomonadales > Volvocaceae > Volvox > Volvox africanus. The sequence continues at coordinate 988,686 of BSDZ01000014.1, read as the reverse complement.
TATTGTAATGTTTCGGAGGGTAGGCGCGCGAAGAGGTGGGCTGGCTTTGCCACGGCCATGGAATGGGAAACGGCAAGAGCAGCCTCGCAGCCGCGGCAATCATGGAGAGCCACGGAGCAGGGAGATTGATTGTCAAGCATGATAATTATGAAGGTGGAAGCGTGCAAGACGCTGCCGCAGCACCGAAATGGGCCCGTGGCCCATCGGCACACTGCCTTGGAGGCCAAAGCAGCAGCGACCGCAGCCGGAGAAGCATTCAAAAGATCAATGGCTTATATCAGAAAATTTATTGCAGCTGTTACAAAAGCAGCCGTTGACATATTGAAGGCATTCATGCGACTGGCACAGTAGCTAGTGACGCCGGCGCCTTGAGCGCGGGCGCCAGAGAACCCCTCGATCCGTGGGCACAGGATGCTCAAGTCTCCTCTTACATTGCGGAGATCTTCGGCCCTGAAGTCCTGTAGACCATATATAGTGTCACGCGTCCGCCTGGCACGGAGTCAAGGGAAGTTGGCGCTGTGGCCTGCAAGCTGTTCCCTCAGCTCAAGTATGTCATTCTCTCGTTGAGCGAGCTTCCATTCAAGATGCCTGCGATAGATCTGGTCGATAAACTACGTATGCCGGCTCGATATTAACAATCGTTGGTTGGCGCGTTCATGATACAGCTGGCAACGCAACACAAGGAATCCCAATTTAATGGATTCTTCAATGCATGGCTAGCTAAATATATACAGATATATTGATAGCAATGCATTAATTATGTCCAATTATCGTCTTGTCGGGTTGCATCAACCGATGCAACGGCAATAATTGAACCGTAATACAACAGCATCATCGGAACCAGTCCAGATCATTCAATCCTATGAGAAAGACGCGTATTTCGATGAGACGCGTGCTCTGGTGAATGATGGTGTCGTGCATGATGATGACGGTTGTTTTCTGTTATAAAATGGTATATCAGTTGGATATAGCGATCCATACTAGCAACAATCCCGCTGTTGTAGCTGTACTCGGCGGTAAGCTATCGACCCGCGTTCGTACTGTTTGTAGTACTATACGCACAAGTATATGTGCCGACTCCAGAACGAACTATTCGGACTTCTATACTATCAGATAATATGTAACTCTACTTTCTCGTAATTACGTCAGGCTTCCTTATGTCTGATAGTCTACGTCTCAATAGGTTATGAGCCCCGGTCAACGTTGACCGCGGAGCCTGACATCTTTTGCCCATTCTAGTGTTGATCTTCGCGTTTATAGGTCTTCACAATGGGAAAGGATAGGCTGGACGAGCCGCTGGACCTACACAACTACTCAACTTGGAAACTACGATTCCAATTGTTGTGCGCGGAGCTTGGATACAGTCGCGCCCTGCTACAAGCACCAATTGCAGAGGCGGATGTCATCATCTCCGACAAGGTCAAGAGTGTGATGGCCAAGAACGTAAAGAATCATCACCTCCAAACAATTGTTCGGGCGGCAAATGCAGATGCAAATGCGAAGGCCGCCTGGGGCGCTTTGGCGGCTACGTTCGCATCAACCTGCAACACGAGAAAGGTAGCACTACGACAGGAGCTAAGTGACTTTAAAATGGCTAATGGAGAGGAGCTGCCAATTTTTATCAGCGCGCGCGCGACAGCTACAGTCGGACTTGCTGGATGTGGGACACGCAGTCGCAGACACGGAGCTCTCTACAATTGTCATCAAAGGACTTCCGAGCAAGTATCATGTGGTAACAACAGCCCTGATAATGCGTGAAGGAGAGCTGGACTTCTCGCAAGTGGTCGCGCGACTCATGGCGTATATGATACCGGACGATGACAACAGGGAGTCATCCGCATCATCATCATCCGCATACATCACACACCGAAGTGGTGGCAACGCAAGCTCTACAGGCCGTAATCAACAAAGTAAGCAGAGGAGCAAGTCAAACGCTATCTGTCATTACTGCGGCAAGCCAGGGCATTTTATCGGAGTATGCAAGAAGCGCCTGGCAGACCAACAACAAAATTATGGACGCGGCGGGGGCAACCTTCAGCGCAGGGAGCCCACAAAAATGGCGTATGCAGTTGGAAACCAGTCGCGGTCGAACGCCTGGCACCTGGACTCAGCGTCAGAATGGCATATCACCTACGACGCGTCAGAGCTGGAGGACGTGAGAGCTGTGCAGCCAGAAGAAATGTTCACGGTGGTTGGCTATGATGGCTCCAGGTATAAGCCGACCCACGTGGGCCGTTACACCATGTGGAGTAACACCATCAAGGGGCTGCAAAATTGAGCTCAAGAACGTCTATGTGGTGCCCAAGGCGACAGTGAAGTTGATCTCAGCAGGGATCTTTGATGAGCGTGGCGCCACCATTCAGCTGGGCCACAACAAAGCACTCGTGCAATCAAAGGGGAGGACGATCCTACACGCAGACAAAGTGGTACGCCTCTATGTTGTTCGCCATCACACAGCAGGGCGTTTAGCCAAGAAAAGCCGCTCATGTGCGGCGGTCGGGTCAGAAGGCTCGAAGGCAGTGCTGTGGCATCGGCGCTTGGGGCATCTGGGCTACAAGAGCCTGGAATGTATGTGCCGGGAACACATGGTAACCGGCATGGATTTGGATCACGCGAGTCTGGAGGCAGCCAGATCGCGGATCTGTGAGCCCTGCATTTATGCAAAGCAGACACGTGGACCATTCCCGTCCACTGGGCACAAGGCGGCGAAACCTCTGAACCTGATACACCTGGACGTCTGCGGACCTATGCCTGAGACTTCGATAGGTGGATCCCGTTACGTTACTACACTGCTGGACGACTGCACGGGATTTTCTACTGTTGCGTTCACGGAGACCAAGGACGCAGTTCGAAAGAAGGTCAAGACAATGATCGAGGCTCTGGAGAATATGACTGGACGTCGTGTGAAGGATGGACGCACGGATCGTGGGACCCAGTTCCTTAACTCAGCCATGAGCGCCTACTTCGGCGAAAAAGGGATTATCCATTGTACGACCGTTGGGTATTTGCCGGAGCAGAATGGGGCGGCGGAGCGCCTCAACAGGACCCTATTGGAGAAGACCCGGGCAATGCTGGCGGAGTCAGGACTACCACAGAAGCTCTGGGCAGAAGCCATGGCTACTGCGAATCTTTTGCGCAACGTTTCACCAGTCGTGGGGGCATCAGTAACGCCCCATGAGGCGTTCATGGGGGTGAAGAAGCTGGACATAAGCCATCTGAGAGTTTTCGGCAGTACCGCATATGCACACGTGCTGAAGGAGAAGCGGAACAAACTGCAACTCGTGAGTAAAAAAGGAGTGCTGGTTGGATACGAGCAAGGGAGGCAGTACCGCATCTTGATCAACAATCTCATCAGCACCCACTCGACAGTCAAGTTTGACGAGTCAACAGTTGGAGATCGCTATGAGGATTCCGACGAGGAGGATGTCGAGGAGTCTGGCGGCGTTCCGTCGCCAGGGGGCGGCGGAGATACGCCGGTCAACACCGACATGGACCAGGGAGCTGCTGAAGTGAACCATGGTGCATCCACCAGCAGCGGCCAGACAGCGGCGCCACAGAGGCACGCAGGCATACCAGCAGCACAGTTTCCCAGGACGCAAAATACAGCGCAGTCCCGTGGAGGCAATGGTGGAGACGCTATGACAGGCGAAGGGCCGGTGCAGCAGCAAAACCACAACAACGACGGTGCAGACGTTAATATGCAGGAATGTTTCTATCCGCTACGTGAGTGAAAGGGACTGATTGAATGGAGGCATGAGCCCAACGGAAGGGTCACGTTCAGGCGGATCAATGCTGCAATTGAGGAAGAAGTACCAGAGCCAGCTTCATACCAGGAGGCCACTGACGGCCCATATGCTGAGGAATGGAGAAGTGCCATGGATGAGGAAATCTCAGCACAGCTCACAAACGGGACCTGGGAACTAGCAAAACCACCGACTGGTGCGCGGATTCTGCCTTGTCGGTGGGTGTATAAGGTCAAACGTGCAGAGGATGGCAAGGTCGAGCGCTACAAGGCACGTTTGGTGGCGAAGGGCTACGAGCAGCGGGCGGGGACTGATTATGGGGAGCTCTTTGCTCCAACCTCGCGTTTTGCTTTGCTTCGTATGCTCCTGGTGGTGGCTGCGGGTAAAGCAATGCCGATCCATCAGCTAGACGTTTGGACAGCTTTCCTGAACGGGGAGCTAGAGGAGGAGCTCTGGATGCAGCAGCCGCCTGGTTACGAGTCAGCAGATCCAGAGCAGGCGTGCAGGCTTCTACACTCAATCTACGGGCTGAAACAGGCCCCACGCTGCTGGTATATGAAGCTAGCGGCGGAGCTGGACAAGCTGGGGTTCAAACTGTCAGTAGCGGACCCAGCACTGTTCATCAAAAAGGACGAGAAGGAGATTGTCTACCTGCTGGTGCACGTGGACGACATCATCATCACCTCAGAAGACGAGGCAATCATCAGGAGAGTGAAAACAGAAATCGGACAAGCCTTCAAGATTCGAGATCTTGGAGAGGCAAAAGTTTTCCTGGGCATGGAGATCAGCCGGGGAGTGCATGGGGAGGTAAAACTATCGCAGTGGCGCTACATTGAGGAGCTGCTGCAGCGACATCAACTAGTCAATGCAAAGCCTCGAAAGACCCCACTACCTCCTGGTACTAGAGCCCTGCCAGCAGAAGACAACAACAAGGAGCTCGTAGACAACACCAAGTACAGGGCGCTTGTTGGCAAATTGAACTACCTGGCGACGAGCACAAGAGCGGATATCATGCAGGCAATGAGCGTTCTGGCGCGCTTCATGGGCAACCCATCTAAGGTTCACATGGGCTTGGCTTTGGGGGTGCTGCGATACCTGGCGGGTACCAAGGAGCTCGGATTATGCTATGACGGAGATGGCGATCTCACCATGGTGGGCTACAGTGATTCCGACTGGGCTGGAGATCCAGCCACTCGGAGGTCCACAACTGGCTACGTATTCTTGCTAAACGGTGCAGCTATCAGCTGGAACAGCCATTTGCAGCGCACGTCGGCAGCTTCAACAGTGGAGGCAGAGTACCAGGCCACGGCAGCTGCAGTGCGGGAGGCACTTTGGCTTCGCAAGCTGACCAGAGACTTGGGTCTGAGGACACAGGCTATTGAGATTCGAACGGATTCTGAGGGATCGATGAGCCTTGGGAATAACCCGATAATGTCGGTTCGTTCTAAGCACATCAACGTGCAACATCATCTAGTGCGGGAACGAGTCCTGCGGAAGGAAGTTGCCTTATCGCACTGTTCGACGGAGGATATGGTAGCAGATGTGCTAACCAAGGCACTTGGAGAGATAAAATTTAGGAAGTGCATTACGGCGATGGGGTTGGCCGAGTAAGCTTTCTAAGTTTGTTTGGGGCGAACTCATTTGGCTTAAGCTTTTCAGTTTCAAGAAGAATCCCTGGTTGGAATTATCTTCTTTCACTTGTTGCTAGGCATGTCTCGAGGGGGTGTGTTATAAAATGGTATATCAGTTGGATATAGCGATCCATACTAGCAACAATCCCGCTGTTGTAGCTGTACTCGGCGGTAAGCTATCGACCCGCGTTCGTACTGTTTGTAGTACTATACGCACAAGTATATGTGCCGACTCCAGAACAAACTATTCGGACTTCTTTACTATCAGATAATATGTAACTCTACTTTCTCGTAATTACGTCAGGCTTCCTTATGTCTGATAGTCTACGTCTCAATATTTTCGCCGCAATCACTATATAGTCGCACCAAAATGTCGGACTTAAAAACCTGAATAATACAGGAATTGCACGACTGCCGATATGCTGGCCACTAGGGAGTCGATCAAACCACAGAGCTCATCAAAAGAGAGTTCTGGTGGCCTGGCTTAACTGCGGAGGTAGAGCGGTTTGCGAGGGCATGCCGTGCCAGCATAATAAGCCACTCTAGCAAGAACTAGCGGGCTTACTCCAGCCATGTCTGGGGTAGTGTCTCAATGGACTTTATCACACATTTGCGACACACTAAAGCACTAAAGCAAGCAATGACACTATTGTCACCTTCGTGGACAGGCTATCAAAAATGTGCGGGTCACTCCCACCACGAGTGATGTGACTGCTGATGATTCAGCCCAGATCTACGTGGACCATGTTTTTCGAAGCCACAGATTTCCAGAAGAGGTAGTATCTGATTGAGGGCCCCAGTTTGTAAGTAAATTCTGGGGAGAGCAAATGTGCCTAACTGGCACAGAGCACCAACTATCCACAGGTTACCATCCCCAAATGGATGGGCAGACAGAACGTATGAACTGTCTGTTGCAAGAGATATTGCGCAATTATGTGAGCCCAGCACAAGATAATTGGGACACAAAGCTTTCTATGGTTGAGTTTGCTATCAATAACTCATACCAGGAGTCCATCAAGGCTTCATCCTTTCAGCTGAATTATTGCCATACACCATGGCTTCCCAAGTTATTGGGCATGAATGATACAAATTCTCCTGCAAGATTCTGCAGTGATATACAGGAATGTGTCAACCGAGCAAAAATCTTCATTCAATGGGCTGAAAATAATGCTGATATGAGACGAAGGGATTCTGAGTATAAGGTAGGGCAGAAAGTCTTACTCAGTATGAAAAATATCTGGCTGAAAACCCCAGGAACATCCAAATTCCTACCACAATGGATCGGACCCTTCAGGATTATCAAGATCATTGGACCCTTTGCAGTCAAACTCAGCTTGCCACCCGAATATCAGATTCATGTCTTTCACACATCCCTGTTAAATGTTGTACCACGGTTCGGTTACCATCTATATGAAGGTAGACCCGAGTCTACCGAATGATGAGCGAACATGATATATGCAAACTAGCGCATTATATCCGCATGTATCTAGCTAGTTTGGCACACCGCACCGCAACTCGTTGCATCGCGCCACCAGCTGCATACGTTTGACATGTGGCCAACATAGTCGGACTACAACACCATAACACGATTCATCAATTAATAATATTCGTTAGATCATTACATCACCGTTTGCATGAATGAGGCGCGCATGCGGAAATGCGGTGATCGCAGTGGTTATCCGGCAACCGAATATCGATATTCGGGTCTTCGCATCTTACATACTTCAAGAATGGTTATTTAATAATATTTGCAATTATCGGAGGTGTATTGGAGGTACTCACACTTGGGATCGGTAATCCAGTGCGACTTGTACTGCATATCGGTATCGCGAGCATTATAGGTGCGAGGACGGCCGCGTAGACGACGACGTCTGATCGAACATTACTTTGGATACGTACTCGTGTACTTATTTCTCACTACAAGTATAAATATACGATCTATCCATCCAATATCGGCCTGAGCTAATCTTGCATATCGCCATCAGCCGTATGATGAACGCCGCCCGCTGGGTCTGACGGCCGACTACTCATTGGTATCCATAATTCGTTGTAGTTGAGTCTCTTCTTGCTCTGAAGTCTTCCGCTGTCATGATACTCGCAACTATTGCTGTCCGCAAGTACTCCGGCACTAGTGTCTAACGTCTGGACGTTAGTTCTCAAGAAGAGACTCAACTTACAACGAATTATGGATCCAAACGCGCAGATCAAATGCATGAGCGAAGGAGAAGAGATACAACATTAAAACCCTATGTTGAAGGGACAGGTCGGACACCAGCCAGACCAGTAGCAGTTCTGGATAATGGACCCTACTGGGCTGTCGACAGACAAATCATATGGTCGAGGAAAAACACAACGGGAGCACTTGGTGTCGTAGGAAGGCTATGGCCCCGAGCATAATAATTGGGAGCCAGAGACCAATAATACAGAAGTACATATTGATGAATATTAGGCTACCAAGATACGCATAAGAGGCAGAAACAAGAACTTCAACCCAAGCCTAAGGCTAAGCATGCTCGGGAGAATTAAAACTCAGGCACCCCTGAGGGGTATACTTGAACACTCTGTATGGCTACTAAGCTCACAGGGACACTTTCACTGCAGGTGGGGAGGAATCTAACAGACTATGTCAATACTTAATATTATTCCTGAAGACATTCTATCGTCAACATACTAAATGTCATGAAGGCACTTACCGTACAGCAGTACATATTACACCAGTATGCACATACAGTACATGGTTATTGCTATGGTTGTAATACTCCGTACATGGATGTCCGTAGACGGCCAGATCTCTATTGATAATCATCTGGTGGAATCCGTTGTATTATGGTTTGATTATCATCGATGCATCAGTTGAGACAAGATCAAGACAATAGACAAACTTAATTAATGTATTGTTATCAAGAAATATATCTGTATATGTATATATCTAGTTATGCAGTGCAGAATCCATGAATTAGAATTCTTTGTGTTGTGTTGTATGTATCATTAATGTGCCAAATGTTGGGATTGAGCCAGCATATGTAGTTTAGCAGCATTAAAATGTCAATACTTGCTAAGTAATAATATTTGCTATATTATTATACCAATGCTGGCACAATTGACGCATAAGTGTGAGAAGTGTGACTTCAGCTGTTACCATAGTCATGACCACAGCGACTTCAGTGATGACCACAGCGGCTAAGCTACAACCATATGTATATATAATAATATATATATTAACATATATATATTATATTATATGTATTATTACATTACTCCGGCCGAAGCCTGGCGTGTGTTAAGGGGGAGACGGCACTGAGGGGGTACATTCAGGGACTCCCTATACTCCATATCTCCACCGCTATCCCGGTTCATCGTCCATCTTCTTCGACCAACGTTGAACCATTATCGCTAGGCCACACGCCACACTCTCGCTGTGGGACACGACCCGTTCTTGCATCTTGCCAGAGTCCCCAGGATACTACAGGGTGCTCCTGTGTACACCAGGCCTCCTGAAATATATATATGGAGTACATGTTGAAGGTAATGTATATATATATATGTATATATATATATGTATATATATATATGTATATATATATATGTATATATATATACATATATATTTGGCCACTCGCATTGCATAATTGCCGTGAAGGCTTGATGATGATAAATATACACATGCGAATATTGGTAATATGTCTGCCAAGGCTAATCACACCTGTGGATCAAGAATCTGTTGTGAGATGTACCGCATATTGATATAAACAAGTATAATACGTGCAAGGATGGCCAAATAGCATAAGCTTTTACCGAGTCCTAATCGGATCATCTTCAATGTTATCATATTGAACTATATTACGCTACATTTCGCCCGAGCAAAGCCTGAGAATTAACAGCCGGTTAGATGATGAACGCCTGGCGTTGGTTCTGATAGCCGAATGCACTGCATTGCATCTGTTGGACTGTAAGTTGTAACCTTTTCATTCTGAAGTCTTCCGTTGCCCCTGAAAGCTTGTCCGAAAGATTTGGCTGTTTTGTGAAGCAATTGGCATGGGGCACTTAATGTGTGTGGGGGGGGGATAGGGGGGTACAGCTTCACCCGTGGCCACTAACCTGGCAGTCCCTACCTTCCCCCGTACTTCGGGGCACCCTCATCCGGTCTCCCATGCCGACTTCTCCGAATTCAGTGGTCTTCCCGGGTTCAGCACCCACCACCGGCATCCAGCGGAATCTGCTGAATCAACTAAGGCGTCAACTCCGCTACTGGTCAGCTCGCAGGTCACTATAATCAGGTCTTTCACCGTCCATCGACATGGGGGCACCCATGCCCTCTACCTGCTGAGGGTCTTTGGCCCGCTCTTGGTCGGTCTTAATGTTTAGACGTGCAGATAAGTACATGAGCAGTGAAGAGGGATACAATATTGCAAGCGACTCTTTATCCCCAAGGGAAGTCCCTGGTGTTTATCAATACCTCCATTCCGGGTTCTAGTCATTTCTGTCACCAGGTTGTTACAGGCTCAGAAGCCACGTGCAGACAAAGCATCCAGGACACGCCCCACGTCCTTCACATGCAGTTCCAGTGTCTCCGACCAGATGAGCACGCCTTCAATAAGAGCGACACTGATGTTGTCAAGTCCTGCCTTTGCCAGTTTGTAGTCCATTACATGCTGAAATTTGGACCTGGCATTCTTGAGACCATAGGGTGCTCTGGAGTACATTATAAGCTTGTTTCCCACCCAGTACACAGTCTTCAGCTAGTCCTCTAGCTTGATGGGTATCTGCAAGAAGCCTTGTCACAAGTCCAGCTTCAAAAAGATAACCCAGTCCTGGGCCATGCTGAAGTCCGTCCACATGCCTGTCTGCGGATCCTTCTTGGCTGTAAGCACTGGGTTGACCACGCACATGGTTGGGCCTGTTGTATTCCCAGGTAAGTGCTCATGCACTTATCCGCACGTCTAAACGTTAAGTGCCAAGTGCCAAATGTTCACAAAACAGACCAAAGCATTTGGACGCGATCTCAGGGGCAGGGGACGACTTCAGAGTGAAAAGGTCATAACTTACAGTCCAATAGGTGCGATGCTGTGCATTCGGCTATCAGAGCCGATCATCATCTAACTGGCTACTAATGTGCCCCAACATCACGTGGGTGAACTTCTAGGGTGAAGTGTGCAAGCAAAACATTAGTCAACTCATCAAATGTGAAGGTTTCCCTAGCAATTGTCAATTGATCATACCATGTCATTGCCATACCCTCGAGGGTATTCCTGACGAAAGGACATCTCACGGCATCATGATCACCACCACGAACCAGCTGCAAGTACTTCCAAACATCACGCAGATATGCATGAGTTGCATCCGCATCCTCTGTTTCATATCATGCGAGATACACAATTTCAGTAGAGGGATAGAAAGTCTCATCATCTTATCGTCATCATCACGACCTTGGCGCAGAGATGATGGCAGACCCCTTTTCCTCACATCGATCGGAAAACTCTATGGCTGCCGAGATAAGAACAAATGGATGGGCAGGAGTCTGTGGGACTGGCAGTACAGCGGGATCTTAGACACCATGATTGACAGTCTCATCAGGGCCCCTCCAAGATATTCTAGGAACGGTGGCCAAGCCTTTTTTGACTGCCCTTCCTTGCACAATTCCGCTGAGCTGAACTGGACTGCTCCTGAAAACCCTCTTAGGTGGACGCAGAATTGTAGTCTTCATCCTCTGCCTTGGTCAGCACCATGTTCTGCCAGTATTCCTCTGTGTACTTGGAAATCTTGCTTAGACACTCGTACCTCAGCATCTTCATAGACCCATACTTGCACAGCACATGATCACACACCAGTGGCTCCAGCCCCATAATATAGCGCGGCACGATGGTGGAGGGGGATAGTGCTCAGTAATGTACTGTAACAGGGCGAATGGCGCAGAAGCGCCAGAAAGAGCGAAACTGACTTGTCGTAATTTGGCCTTAGTGACAATAACTTAATTGCGTAATAATAGATTAGTTATTATAAATCTAACGCATAGAACTTGGACAAGTCGCATGGGACTACTTGCGTGCAAGCATTCGTACAACGGTGTCAGTTGTAGAATGCGCGCCAGTTTCGAATAGACGTAAGGCCCCCTTTTGTACCAGGCAGCGCTATTTAAGGCGCCTGGATTATTGAGACAGACACTTCTTCTTTCTTTGTAATTACTACGATAATGTAATCTATAAGGAGTGACCCTTGCACCACGTGCCGTACGGCACGTGCCCATGACTCGGAGCTCGCCAATATAGCTATACCTAACAGCTAGGCGACCCCTCTGTTACATGTACGGTACCAACTCCATACTTGCCTGAGGTACGATTTGGAAGAAGTTGTGCTCTGTCGGAGTGGCATGTATCTTGCTGCTGATCATCTCTGGTTCGAAGTGCTTCCCCAGCTTGTCGACATAGTAGTCCAACAGGGCTCACCATCAAACTTAGCAGCTGGATCTTTGGCCGCCAACCAGACCTCTGCATCTTGCTCCAGCGTCAGCAACTGCTCCTTATGCCACACTGCAAAGCTGGAACCTGGAACCGGCATAGTCCGTAGAATATTCAAAGTGTGGCTAACTAGGAAGCTGCTCTGGGGGTACTCCTTGCGATTCTGGAGATTGACCAGGGCTTTAAACACCACTTGCTGAAAGTGCGGGAATTCCTCATAAGTGAACTTTGTGCAAACCTGGACCCTGCATGGTCTTGTTGTCGCTGCTGTCGTCCAACTGGGATGTTCTGCTGCTGCTAACTGACTCAGCGTCATCCATCTCGCTGCTCTCCTCCAAGTCACTGACCTGGGTGTCTAGGGCCTCCGCTGATGGAAAGGGAGAAGCTACTTAGTCTGGGACCTGCTCTTCCTCCTCACTAACTGGGGCCTCTGGAGCCTCTTCTGGCAGTGATGAAGAGGATACTGCGCTGGAGCTTCCTCCTCTTCCGGTGACGCGCTGGTGCTATGCTCTGAAGGCTGCTGTGGATCCACGTGCAGCTCAGGGGCTGACGGAGATTGCTGAACCCGTGGGGGAAGTGTCCTCTTGCACCTGGGGTACGGGGTTACTACTGGCATGTACTCGACGTCCTCTTCATACTCTGGGTTACGTTGCCACTCTAATTGTTGTATCCCTCTTCGCTGCTCTTGCACTTATCTGATTTCGCACTCGCTGTCGAGAACAAATTTGCACGTCGAAATAGAAAAATGGAATCTTACGAAATAACTAAATTTCATATACATAATGTATTGACTGCTTTGCGGTTCGATCCGTGCTTGGTGTCGCACGATTCGCAGCTTGTGAATGATGGAAATCGGGCAAAAATGTCCCTTTCATGATTACTGGTGTGGCAGCAGTGTTGTCAGCATTGTGGGAAGACTATGCTGACCATGGCCAAGGGACCGCATGGTCATTTGTCTCATGGATGTCGCACAGTCATTGTTACCGTTCGGTGGTCGCCCTCTCTCAGGCTTTCTTTCTACGGATTTCTTTCTTGGGCTTTCTTTATCGAAATTTCTTGGAATTTTGCTGTTCGCCCTTTCGTGTGCCCTTCTGACCACGTAATGGTCTCACTTCGTCGTGTTCCAAGAAATCAGCAATAACTCGCCTATTCTGTTAGGCCTGTTGTCAAACAAATAATATATATTCTGAGTAAATTTTCGTACAAAATTAAAGTGGCACACGCGTCCAATACCGCCGTGGTAAGTGCAGAATCTCCTGAGCCATGACCAACTTCTATGACCACATTACCATCCTACTTTCACTATCATGATGAGTTAGCTGAGCGGCAGATGAGCGACACCAAGCACGGATCGAAACGCTGAGCGGCCAATAATAACTTATCTAAATGTAACCGCCAATTATGCATGCGTGTGGCGTGTGGCCCCACAACCTCGCCCATGCTTGAAATTGTGCGGGACAATAGGGGGATGTAGAATATTGTTTTACGACGCCAAGATGCAAATTTCTGGATGGGGCCCTTGGCCCTCCCACTTACCCTGCTGCCGTGCGCACGGCATACGGTCTGTCGGCCCAGATAAAACCGGCCCAAGAATAACATTAATCCAGAAAAAGACGGTTCGCATCCATTTGTCAATATTCATGAGTTCCGATCATAATTTTAACAAAAGCAGAAAGTAGCGTTTGAGATTTACGTTTGTACCTACGCGCGACTGCCACCGAGTGCCTTAGCCCTAAAATGTTATTTTATCTGTTATTGCCAAAGGAAATACTTGAATTCCAAATATATTTATTACATGTCTTGAAATTTTAAGACAGGCCCTCTAAACTTTAGTATGCATCGGATATAACTTATCATTTAGGCAATTTCGTGCTGCAGATAGTCGGATAATACAGCTGTATGGCCAGAAGCTGCGACCTTTACCTTCACATCCTCTTAAGAATGTTTTGCAGCGTCAGTGAATGGTCTGAAACTGATAATGCTAAAGAAGTAAATTGTTGCAAGTGTGTGTGGGTGCGCTTGTGTCCTCCCAAGGTTCGTTGCGAACCCGTACGTCCGGACACTTGTCATTATGCCCCGATTGTTCGCCGTCGACAGCAGCAGCAACACGTACCTATCCCCCTGACGGGTAACTTGATATTTTTGACAACTTAATTTGTGCAAGCGACCGGCACCTGTATCCCAATCGGCAATTACACCTCAAAGTTGACTAATGTATATTTAGGTTGCACATCGTCACATTTTTGATACTTAACAACTGCTCATCTACCGTCCTACAATGGTGTTAACCAACACTGACAGGTCCAAGGTAGTCTCCAAGGAAGCTATCCAATCGATGGACATGTTGAGCTCCAGAGCAGAGCCCTGCTAAGCTCCAACAGCATGCACCCCACCGCAACATTCACTTGAAGAGGGTGTGCCTTGGAAGTCCCTCCTGCACCAGGCTCTTCTGTGGCTTGTCAAGGCTGGAAATTGAAGATCGTTTTGACGCTCTGACAGAAGATATCACCCAAGACGTGCAAATACATAGACATCCAAAGCCCTGTCGTGTTCATCTCATACAGCGTTGAATGAAAAGTTTTCTCTGGGTAGCTGCATGCCTCAAGTATTTCCTTAGGCACTCTTAGTATAGGCTCTACACGACGCTGAACGCGAACATCATCCTTCAATTGGCTCCATGCCCTTTACCCAGGTCGTATCCAGGTGAAAAGCACCCAACGGGCCTAACGGCCTACCGGTCTGCACATGCGAGCTGTTTCATTTGCGGATCTTCTTCCTTCCGATTCGGGACTTTTGGGGGTTCTCAGTGTCGCCCGCTGTTGCGCCCGGTTGTCTATTTCCTGGCAATGCTGCATGCGAGCTCCTGACTAAAGTCTGATTTCGGGCCTGTTGCTGGCTTATCCGCATCATAGCTGTGAGATACTGCCGTCGTAAAGCCTCCGCTCCAGCTGCATCACCATTGTGTATCTTGGCACGACAAGCAGCCTGGTAAAAGGACTCCAGCACGGGATGAGTACGCGTGCCAATGAGCAGCGTCATGCTGTGCAAGGCCGCAGAAGTGAATTTGTCCGCAGCAGCCCAGTCATCCGCCTGCAAGAAGCATCATCACACAGGGCCCGTGAGGACAGGGTTTGCCAAGAGACACCGCAACCAAGAACAGGTAGAAACACACCCAATGGCTTGGCCAAGTCATAATGTGGCAAAAAAGTGTGCCTGCCAGTGTATGTCCTCCGGCAATCACAAGGCGCACCGAGGTAAGCATCTATGGGTCAGTCTTCCAGGTTGCCATAGGCTGCGTGCTCTGCTTCGGGCATATCATATACTCCAGGTGACTGGCATCATAAAAGTGTTTTGTAATAATTGCATCCAGTGGTTTCCAACCTGCGACACAATGCAGCTATAGCGGCATTTCAATCAACATGCTGGTTCAGGACCACCCCATCTCCTCCTTTCATAAGTGTCTGGCAACGACAGAAGGCACGAGTTCATTTATACCCTAAATCAGGGGCATACACAATGCGCACCCGGAACCTCGCTCAAAGGTCCCTTTGAGGGACTCGGAGCAAAGGTCCCTTTGACTTGACAGGTTGTGAAGTTGAGGGACCTACCTCTTCTGCCAGGTCGGCAAGTGACCGGGCCAGATGCACCGCTGTTTCCTGTCCATGTCCGTTGCGCTGGACGATCAAATCAAAAAGCCGCTCATATAGGGCCCGTGCCTCGTCTGCGTGTCATTTGGGAAAGTCACGGTAAGCATGTCGCAGAATGGCGTATATCTCATGGGGTTAACGTTTAATGACGAATGTAGTTATCTCCCGGGTCAGGCAGGATACCAAAAAATACCGTCAAGAGTGAGACGGCGTACGGCTTTCTGCTGGATGCAAACAATGATTGAGGCCCGAAGACTACATCGAAGAATGAGGAAGCGTATTAAACCAGCACAGCGCAGCACCTTGTCAAATGGCTTGCGGAATCTTTCAGGTAGACGACTGAACCGTGAGATAATAGGTTTATTCCGATGCGCTAAGGTACCAGTGCAAAAATTACTGCACAGTGGAAATTCAGCCAATGGTCTGTACTGCACAGTGCAGATACATAGAAGTGCATCTCACTGCACTTTTCACACCGGCGGACATAAGATATACCTGCAACGAATATTAGGGTACTGAGGCGCAACCAGCGGAGAGGGAGAATGGTGTATCGGATAGGACATGCAGGCTTTCCTAACAGGGAATAATAAAACACTCCTGCCACAAGGAAAAGGATAGACAGGGGGTGGGCATATACATGCCGTGACATATGCCGTGGCCTACTATGACCCAACCGACCTCCTGTTTAGCCATCTCCATCTACCCAACAATCCTCCCTACCCTTCTTTCCGATGGACCGCAGACAGTTTGCAAGGCTGAAAGCTGGGCCTCCGCTCTCCCGACTGTCTACGCCGTAAAGCTCGTCACACAACGCCAGCGCGGCTCGGAAGGCGCCCTCCGCAGCATCCGGATTCTCCCCTGCCATCATTTCTAACCGTCCTAACTCAAGATGGGTACGCACGATAGCAGTGCGGGTGCGGCGATACATCCCAGCAGCAGGCAGCTCCTCAAGGCCGTAGTCACCGTTTGCCACGCCATTCTTGACCCCATCCTTGGCAGGTCCGTCACCAATCTGAAAACGCCAAAGACTAAACAATCAAGCACGCTGGTATCAAAACGGATGGCATCATCACGGCCCAAAGCAACATCATGATGCGCCTAGCATTGCGCGCATTATATCCAGCCATCGCGCCCACACGGGATTTAACTTCTGGCGCACACATTTGGCTCCGTGCGCGTTTGATCACCAAGGGATCATCACGGCTGACGGTTTGATCACAACTACATTGTGTACGCAGGATGGCGCTGTTGCCACAACACCCATTCGTTTATATATGCACAAAGAGCTATCCCATAGCCCTGAATAGCTCACGTTTATAGTCATCACGGCCTCAAGCGCCGTCATCTGGGTCCCAGCCTCAGCCTCCAGCTGCGCCAGTGCAGCCTAGAGAGGACAGGACACACCACGTAGTGTAAAGGTTTGAATAACGTATGTGTACAAAAGGAACATGCCGACAATCAGAGTCAGCAATGTGCTCTTTTCCTCGACATTATGTTATGTGAAAATGCTAATTGAGAACCAGGTGAAGAAAGTGTCCCGGTGGAGAACACCCGTAATACAGCAGCGCAGCTGTCAAGGGAGGGTCCCCCTCACGTAGCGAGGTTAATCCCAGACGCATCTACCTGCAATAGTTGCCTGACCTCGCTTCGGGCAGCCTTGTCCTCCTGCTCGTCCTCTTCCTCCTGCTGGTGACCTTCGACACCTTTGCGCATCGTAAGCGTCTCAGTGAGGTTGGTGCGGGCAAGAAGCGACAGCGGGTGCGCCATTCCTAGCTCCGAAATAGCCATGGCATAGCACGACCGGTGGAGAGCTATAGCCTCGGAGATACTGCACGAGTACGCGCGGAAAAAAGGCCGGAGGCAATCGAAGAATCGACACAGGGAAGATAAGAATATTGTCCCCGAGCGCAGGCACAATCTTTCGACAGCGCCATGAGACAGGTTGGTGTCCAGGATGTCACCAAAGTCGAACGCGGCAAACACTTCATCTCCATGGCCAGTCAACCTAAAGAAGCTGGCACATTGTCTTGTTCAGACGCTCCTTGGTCTACCAGCCTATAACAGTATTTTCATCACCGCCCACGCTAAGAGACCGGTGCCTCGAGTTATTCAGGTCCAGATCCTGCCACCTCTACATCCGTAGCATTTCTGTCTTGAAGCAGGACCTTCAGAGTTCCACACAACTTACCGGCCGAGCTTTTTATAAACTGCTCCCATATTGTTGGAAAGCTTAATTGCCATGGCCCAGTCACCAGCCTCCCTCGCTGCCTCCTTCGCCGTCCCTACCACTTCTAGGGCCTCCTCCCAGCGGTTCATGCCATACAGCATGTCAGCGAGAGAGGCGGCCACATCCGATCGATACTGGAGGCAATTTAAGATATGAATCATTGAAGGGGCACCCCAAACAGGGCCCCAAGCAAAATTCAAATGGAGCTGCATGTCGTGAAAACGTTGCATATAATCAAAAGCCAATTCACCTGAAAAATGAAGACCCCTCAGGACAAATTGCCGTAGTGTTGCTAACAGACGTTTATGAACATCCACCAGGTGTTAAGGCTTTAGAGTCCTTGCCGACTAGGCAACTTGGCCAAGCAGCTTACTAATACCGCACCTTTGCTCGATGAGGTCCGGCCTGCAGCGTTGCCAGCGCTCTCTTCGCGAGCTTTACACCCTGCGTCCTGTTACCATGAACGTTCCAGGCTGTCGTTGCGGCCAGCAGCAGCTGCTCCGCCTGAACGTTGAGACAGCGTACCAGGGGGAGAAGAGGCTGGCATGCAGAGGGGTATCATGACGATTCAATATGCGAATATTGAGCCGTCTGGAACTATTCAATACCCTTTTTATACCTACTTGGTATGGCAAACCCATAGCTGCGCACTACCGTAGGGAATGCTGTAGTGCGCACTAACCACATCCGGTTAAAAACAGGCAAGGTTGCAATGGGCTCTATCGGTATAATTGTAGACGCGGACAAATAAGCACGCAAATCTGCGGAAAAAGCCATTTAGGCCGTATCCTGAAACTCAGGATTGTTTGGTTTGCGATGGTTACTCTCACCTCTTTTAAGGACCTACCTCTCCTTCTACCTTGGACTGCGGCTCCATCTCCTTTGTGATGTTCCCGTTTCCTCCGTCATCGACCTTTAGAGCTGTGCTGACCAGTGTAGAAGCATCCAAGTCACCGCACTACACCCAGTGCAAGAGCACGGAAGAAGCATAAGGTTCAATGCGGACAAAACCAACGGGAAACAGCGCAAGGCAGCGTGTGAGTATAAATTATATCACATCAAGTACAAAGTCATCAAGTGCCGTATAGGGTTGTCTGCTCAAGGGGGTAGTTTCTTGGGGTAGTTGCCCATCGGTTGCCCTCAGCTGGAATGAGGGCTGGCCGTTACTGAGGAAATTTTCCCAAATATGGGCTGGAGTCACCATCAATCGGTGATTCAACAAATATCCTCAACGACATACGAGCCTTCAGAAATCACCTGGTCCGCCAGTGCAGTCCCCACATCATCAAACACTACAGCGGCCTTCCCAGTGCCGGCAGCCGGCAGGTCCAAAGCTAGCTCGTCGGTAGCACCACGCTGGTAAGTCGGCCTTGGATGCTGAACCTCATGTACTGCACCGCTAGGCGTCGCTTGTGTTTGGTCATCTCGAACCGCCATTTGTCCTCCTTTGGGCAGCTGAAGACGCACAGCAATTTGTCCGTTAGGATTAGTTGTTGCGGAAGCCTGTGGCAATAGTTGCATCTCGGCCTCTAGGGTGCGCGCTTGGCAAATGAGACTGCTGGAGCACTCCTTAGCTGCATTATTGAAGTCAATTACAGCTGTTGGAGGGCCGGCTGCAGTGTCCAAGCTGGGGCCCATGGGCGCCGCTGCTGAAGGTGCAACGGTGGGCTGCCGGGCTGATGCCTCTGCTAGCGCACTCCGCGCCATGAACACGGAGGCCGAACATGCGGTCTCGACTGCCTGAGGGGACAGACACAGCTCTTGTTCTGGGGCGGATGCGATGGTCATGTCAGGCTCAGCGGCCACGACCAGTGGTTGTGTCAAGGCTAAAACCCTATCAAGGAAGGTGGACCCCGCATCTTGGATGTGGCTACTTGCTGGTTATTACCTGGACTGGGGTTGTTGCTGTCGAAGCCGCATATGCATTTACTTCCGCATGCTGGGTTTCCGGGGGCTCAGGGTACAGGGATTGGAATTTGGTGGACGCCGGGACAGGTAACGTATCCGGGTCTGACGCTGTGCGTTGCAGCGGCGTTGCCTCATAAGGGCCATTGTTGGGAATCTGCGAGGCCACGCTTGGAAGCACGAGCGAAGATGCTGCCGCTGCTGGGGTGGTCCGTCCGCAGCTATCGACAACACAAGGTCTCTAGGGGAAACACACGTTTCACAGCGGAAGCGTCGACAAGACTAAATGACATTCGAAATATAGAGGCGATTGTTCGTACCTGAGGACCTCTTGATGTTTCGGAGCCGCTCCGTGCAGATGTATGGACTTTCTTCCTGGCGGCTGAGACCTTGCTATTGTGCCTCAGAGATGATCGTACCTTTACAATTGTAACTGCCGCTGAAACACTGGCAATACCCAATCCAAAAATGGCTATTGCCGCGGTCAGGCTTCCGCGCCGACGCTCTGGAGCTGCAATCGCCTTTGCTGTTACATGAAGGGGCTGAGCATCCATGACGCCAAGCCAACCAAGGATTTATGAACAGATACATATTTTCATCCTTAACATAACTCACTCGCACGGCTTCGTTCTCTATGTCCGTACGGCTATACGACACACTTTTCAAATTTATATTTATTCATCGGTTTGCGGTTACGCATGCAATGGGACAGTTGATAGTGAATAACAACCGCATATGTATTCCCCTACTTGATTTCAGATGAATCGTCGTGTAGCATTGTGGAGTTCTTGTTATGCGTTTCCATGACATGCATAATTGTTGATTATTTTTAAGGAAATTAACAAATGGAGGACAAGGCGTCCACCACGCCAAGACCTGACGGCGCTTTGGAGGAAGGAAAGCAGCAGGGTTCTCCTCGAGGTGGTCTCGGACAAGCCCAACAGGGTTGCTTATTATTCTCTCGGCTGTTCTTGGAGATATGGCGACGCGTTCGCCTTGAGGTTGTTGTGGAGGTGAGAAAACGTTGAACGCCGCCCGCGGCCCAGGTCTCCACTCCTTACCAGTATGACTTGATGTTCTTACTTGGATAATTACCTTCTATGTTAATGTAGTGGCCGCTTTTAAAACAACGCTGGAAAGTGTTGTTGTTCGGGGTTGTCATGCAATACGTCCACGGTATCTTTACACAGCTTGCACACCGTATGCACCAACCGAAGGAGCAGCCATTGCATGATGTTGGTTTTGATCTTACACCGGTGAGTCCGAGTTGGGAGTCCGGCATATGCCCTACAGGTCGTTGATTGCAGGGTCCGTGCTAAAGTTGAAGTGCATCTTGGCAGGAGCTTGGGCCGGAGAAGCATTGGGTTAGTGAGGCCATATTCGGACTTTCTTTCGCCACTTTCGTGCTGTGGACCTTCTCTCCGTTCGTTAGTCAGCGTAAGCGCTTCTACACGGTCGTTATGTGGACGCGTCTACTAATGGTGCTCGTAGGTGCGTTCTGTATAGTCTCAAGTTGCATGAGTTCCAGGAGTTAATAGTTGGCATTTATTTCCAGATTTGCATAATTTCCTTGTTATAATACAACTTCTGACCTAAGGTGGCGTTAACTTGCCTTGTGTTTTGCGCGGGTCTCTGCAGTATGCCAGGCTTTGCGAATCGTGACGTTTTCAGTAACACAGTTGCCAGGTCCCAGCTTTCACTGCCGGGCGAATGAGCCTACTGCAAGGCGGCCTTGGCCTGGCCACTGGACGGGGCACTTCGTCGTGGACGTTGGTCGGCAGGTGTCTAAGAGTTGTGGGGACCTCATCTTTTCCTCACACACAACGTTCATGCTGACAGGTAGAACCAAGTAGGAAGTGCAATCAATCGAATGAAAGGCCTATTGTTGATGTAAGTTCATCATGTACTCCCCATTCGCTAACTGAGGAATTTCCTTGGCCCACGACAGGTATACTTGCATATAATGAGTACGGCTCTGTACTGGTATTGAAAGCAGTATCTTGGCTGCTCGGCGTTGTCTTGTCGGTCCTTATCGTTGCAAGTCGCAAGCATTACACCGTCGATGTTGTTATCGCTTGGTACACGGTCCCCCTTGTATTCTACACTATGTATCGCCGGTGGACCACTCGGCGCCCTATGAGTGATTTTATTGGCGGTCCAGTGTTATCGACCTTTGACGACGTGGATGGTGCCGAGCTGGAACTTGAAGAGGTGGGCTGGTCCACGGAGTGGACCTTCTACTATTGGCGCCTGTCTTGTGACATAGCGAATTAGCAAGTGCGCCTCCATTAACGGGTCCCACTGTGAAAGAGCAGCTACAGGATATCCAAATACCATGTTTGCCATCTTTGTTGTCTTGTGCAGGTGTTCGTCGACCGAGGCACATGTGGAGGTGGTGCGTTTTTTGGTTGCATAGATGGCGGCACGGCTGCCATCAGCAAGCTGGCCCAGCGGCCGAATATTTTAAAAATAAGTGTACATGCACCGGTGGGTGTAAGCAATCACCATGTATTGATTGGATCTGGAGGGGTCTATGGAAGCTTTCTTGGAAACGAGGTGGAAAGCGTTGCAAGCAGCAAAATGTGTGACGTACAAGGCCGCTCTGGAGCCCAAAGCAATTCTGGGACTCCGGCAGGGGTGATGCGCGGTATGGCCCACCCCGCTGTTGAGAGCAATGACGCTTGGGTCTTGCAGCAGCAGCCACGCCAGCAACAGGCAGGTCAGCAGCTTGAAGACGGACTGCAAGAACGCGAAAGGCGGACACTAGGGGTGGGTCAGCACATATTGTCATCATGGCAAATGCCCAACAGCTAGCAGTTTTCAGTCTGTAGCATGTGAGTTGCTTTCACATGTGCTTAACGACGGTTAGTGCACGTCTGCCTTTCTTGCGGCCTTCATTTCACCGGTATCCTGTCTAATTTTAAGTAGTAATGTGCTTCTTTGCTGAGATCTGAACATGGAGTGGCGGCAAGGGTAGGTAGTTGTATGCGTGTTGTGATAAGATATACTTGCGCTCTGAATGGGTAAGTTGACGCCATGAAACGTATGCCACATAATTAATTAATCACGGTCAAAATCTAAGCAATCTATTCATGTAATAACCCTGAAATTGAGCAACTTTGATAAACCAATCCGAATTGCGGAATTAAATTTGGAACAGCCAGTTACCGCCTCTCAACCAACAACAAGCGAATATCGTACGGGATTTCTTCTAGAGGAAAAGCCATGTCACTCTACAAATTTTTTATTGATCAATTGTTTAAAAAATCCTTTTATGAAACCGTCAAAAAACATATTCACTGATGTGTATCAAAATCAAGTTGCCAGACTTAATATAATCTTTTTTACAGACTTGGAAAATCGAGATAGCAACGAAAAACCCTAAAAACTCTTTTTTGAGAGCATCACTAGATTTAGGTCGTTTTCCATGTGTATGGCATAATTCACTTATCATTAAGTAAGACTTATAACTTTTTAGGGATTAAGGCAGAAACTTGATGCTGTAGCGTCTATATACAATAAAACAAGAGTTGGTTCGGCTTCTTGGAAGTCATAAAAAGAGCGGGGATCTCTCAATCTCTGCACTGCGTGACACCTAAGTATTTCGGACCACGCACCCCTCATACACATACACATACACAAGTACATAGAATGAAGGGTGCATGGACTGCATTACTTGAGCGTGCTAAGAGAACAGCTCGGTCGTTCTTTTCAGTTGGAAGTGCAAGGTAGCCGGTTAGCAATGATGACAATGCTCGAGCATTGTCATAAAAATTACAGGCCCACCAGCAACCCCCCGTGCTTGAATCATTTTCGGTAAAAAAAATGGTTACAAACTTCAGTAACTTAACTACATAGTGTTCCTCATTTATGTCCTGAGGTAAAGGACCTATCCTCAAGCCTAAGCATGTTTCGACAACATTGCTGTACGGCAATTATGCTTGAGCCTTCCTAATAAAGAAGACTAGTTTCACGTTATTACGTTCCTAATAAAGAAGACTAGTTTCATGTTATGAATTAATTGATTACCGGTTAGTGTCACAAACCACTTGAAGCAAACGACCACGGGCAAGCCTGAGCATGCCCCTTTACGGATGTTGTACGGCAGCCATGCTCAGGACCTGCTGGGGTCTGGAATAGAAGTAAATAGTTGCGCACGGCGACTCGCTCAGGCTTTCCTGGGGTCGTTTGTTGATGCGCGAATTATCGTTATGTTATGCCAGGAGAAGATATTAAAAATTTTGTTATCGATTCACGACTTCGCGAGAGCTTGAGCATGACTGATGTACAACATCAGTATAGTGACATGCTCAGGCTTAAGAACTGTTTTTTAACTTAAGCACAAATGGGAAATACTTGTACTCGATGTACTGAATTTTAATGCAGTTATTACGCCGAAAAAAGCTTCAAGCATGGCGTTCACCAGAGGGCCGGTAATTATTATGAGCATGCTCGAGCATGCTCATCGAAGGCTAGCCAGGCGCCTGGATATCTGGGCTCTTATCCTGACATATCAGCCCTAGCAGGTGGCTGGACCCCTAGCAGGTCAAGCTTATAGAGCCTTGATAGCCTAGCAGCCTCGGCTGCTAGGCTATCTATTAGGGGGGTTCTCGTGTAGGGCGTGCCACCTGAAAGGCCAGATTAACAACTGCAAGCAGGTAGGTGCTAACCCACGCACCCCTGCTACGTGCTTCTGATAACCACGCACTCCTGCTGATAGCCCTGTCACTACACGTCGTGTAACCTGCACAAATCGCGACAATTAAGATATCACGCATCACAACTTAATGTAACTATCGCACTCGAATTAGCATTTATCATTGAGGAAACTATCGCGCAGTGTACTATCCCCCTTGGGACAAAGGGAAGAACCATTGTATCCTCGAAGTTTGCTTGTCTCTGTCCTGTCTAGCATTTCTTTAAGTGACCTCTTCTTTACGGTGCAAGGATCTTCTCGCACTGTAATGTAAGGTTTCAGGGCTCGATTCATAACTGGAACTGACAAGCAACTTTGCTTGGAAAGTTGCAGGATGCCACACTATCATTTTCAAGGTCCGTACTTCAATAGAATAGTTAAAATAGTTACATTTCGTGAGTGTACAGGCAAGCTTGCTTTGCGAAATTCGACCAAAAGATTGTTTGAGACAGGGGTATCAGGGCCGAGAGACTCTTATGCGTCAAACTGAAGCCTCCAACCCGCCTTTTAGCACTATTCGTTATAAACATGCAAGCTCTTTTAGGTGAGGTCGATTAGGCTACAAGACAGGGAGTGTGTGAGGATGCAATTTGTCCGCTCGGACTTTTCCACCGGGCCGATTTTACTGATCCCGTCTTCAAGACCATTTCAATGATTGCATGCGCGGCACTAGGATAACCTTTTAAGTGCACAGTCAAAAGCGAATATTTTACAGACAAGGCAACTGTCTCTTCGCCGGTATCCTGAGTCAGCTAGGTCTCCCGGTCAAGTGTTGCGCTCTACGTGATATTTGCAAGCAATTGAGGAGCGGAAATCGGCAAATGTTCAGTTCGCAAAACTGAAATTTGATGCCAAACACAGGCCGCTTATAGATTTCATGTATCTAAACCAAACTAATAAATTTCACATGGTTTTTCGGTCCATTCTTGGGGTCCAAGACTCCGTCAACGATGACCGCCAGGTACCCGAAAACGATTGTGCAATGGCTGCTAATAATACAACTGTCTTCCTCAACCTAATACATCCTATGCAGGAGGCACCTGCCCAGTCACTTACCTTTTCCAGTGCGCATCCAGGCTAAGATAAACGATGATATATACTAGACTACCAAAACAGATAAATTTTAATGGATAGTTTGGGATGATTGGGTCGGCTGGCCACTTGCTTGCACTTTGGTGGAGCGGCAGCCATAAGCGTAATGGACAATATTCGCGCTTGTCTTTCCCAGCGCTTGGCCATTTTCAGGATACAAATGGACCTCAAGTAATACCTTTCTGTGAAGTAGAAAGTTTTCGAATCGCCAGTTCTAACGTCGGCATAGCTTGGGCTGCATTTTTGAGCTTTTTCGAGGTGTACTTTGACAAATCAATGTCATTATCCTCGCACCCTCGTTTGTCGAAACGATAGTTCAATAAAAATACGCGTGTTTGCACTAGTCCTGGTCCGAACTGTGAGGTTGCAGGTCTCAATTTTGGAGGTGAAATGGTATTATCGCTGTTGTCTGGCTCGCCACTTCAATTTCCAGAAGGATAGGTTGGGTGCCCTTGGCCAGTGTCAGACCCATCACACATGCCATACATCCCTTTGTCACTAAGTTTGCGCCCATTCTGCATATATCGTATACATCTCTGCTGTTTGCCTTCTTGAAATTAAGCAAAAGGGGGCCCCAGACTACACACTAAGCTTCTGCTAAAGTAGCCTCACCAACACCTATGCTTAAATATACTCTCGTACCCACTCTTCACCATATCATGCGTGCGGTACTCAATAGACTCATTCCATTCACTCATGCGATGTCCGCGCTGGGCACGTTTTGTGGCTCATACTTTTCTAGGCGCTTGCGTAGCATTGCCACCTCCTGGCTCTTGGCCTGCATCATCTGCTTCATCTGCAGGAACTGCTTACTTTCCTGCAGCTTTCCGTTCAGGGCCTCTCCTGCAGCTCGCAGCTCCTTGTCCTTAAGCGCCACCTGGTTGCGGGCAGCCTGGTGGATGGAAGACCGGAGGGCCGAAAATATTCGGTACCTAGCCTCACCTAATCCGGCATCACTGGCATGTGGTATTTTACTTGCAGCAAACACAAGCGCGACCGCCCCATCACACCTGGGAGATGCTCACGTTTCTTCCCAAAGCCCGTATTAATACCTTCAGATCTTCCATGAGGGCTGACAACTTGACGCCCAGCCCACCCGCCTGCTTCTTGAGCTGCTCCACCTCGGCGGCTGTAAGCTCTGACATGTTCGCTGTCGTTGCAGAAATCTGCTCCATTTCCTTTAGTAGCTTTGACACCGAGGCATCCTTGTCTCCAAGGACGGACGCCAGCTCCTTGTCCTTTGTGGCCAGCTCGTCCTTCAATCTGTTGATCTGCGATGTGCACGCACCACCGGGAGCAGCACGTCATCTTCTGGCCGCCAGCTGGGATATATATCCCACCTCTGGAAGAAAGAGTGCACAACTCGGACCATTCTGCAACTTGCTCTCACAACTAAAAGCTGGTGCTGAAAGCAGCGCTGGCTTCACTCTTCCGATATACGCGCTCCTCAGCAGAGCTTTCAAAGGGGGGGTAGCTGTTTGTTCTGGGGACCCCCGGAGCCCTATATATTTTAGGATTTTAGGGTTTAATTTGCTTTCTGGATTTACCTTTGCTTGTTTAAGGCCAAACCGTCGAGAAAGAAGTTCTGTGGGAAGTGTTACGACACTTACAAACTAGTTTGATAAGTGTATCCAACTTTCCTTAAGTGTCAACCTGCCAAGGATAAGTCAAAACACAATGGTTTTGGAGCCAGGCATCCCTGGAACTCGACTTGGCAAAATGTTTCTGGGTATACCCGGAATGATTAGTGTGCTGCATTCAGAGAAATGCTATGTCAAATTCAACGATGTAAACACGGAAATATGGCGTAATACCCTGTATGCTGAACGGATTGAGTCTTGCTTTTTACTGGATTTAAGAAAACGCAGTTATTTGATGTACGGTTTTCTGTGGAGTAGCCGCATTCCATAATGAAATCAGAGGCAAAAGAATGGCACCAGAATAGGGAATTGCCAGCCCAAAATGGCCTTTTGGGCTCCGAGCACTGCAGCTTGCTGTTTTTTGACTTGGTTTGGAGGGAGGGCGCACCTCGTCAGTGGGGTGCCCTCGGCGGCTGTCTCCCAGGGAGCCGCCGGGAAGTGTGTCGCCCTCCCGCAGATAGGCCCCCCCTCAGGGGTGATGTGACAATCGTGCATGTGGTGTGGCACGACATGACGCATAGCAACCCAGTGTGAATGCGAACACAAATGTGTGCACGGCGCGGTGTGGGCGCGAACACAAACATGAATGTGGCACGGCGCGGTGTGAACGTGAACGCTAACATGTGGGACAGGGGACAGGCACGCACAGGGGATGGGACACGGTTGGGGGACCTGGGACGGGGACTTGGATGGGGGACGCGGGACACGGGAGGGACGGACGCGGACTGTGTGTATGTACTGTCCACTGTGAGTGTGGTTTACAGGTGTGTGCGTGTGCACACCTGGAAACCCCTTAATGTCTTCACTGTATCCAAGCTATCCTAAGGTACATATTGGGGGGCGCCGCCTTCTATCTTGGGGGGCGCCGCTTTTTTTCTGGCTTCATCGAAGCCAACACCAACGTTGAGTACCTCATATAAAAATGTAACATGTCAAGTCGATTGCAAAACAGCTGGAGCTATGCTTCAAGCTAAAATTTTGAGTGCAAAGAGGTCACGTATGGCTGTCAGGCGAAGTCGACATTCCTGCAGTTCGATGTGCAGTTATATTAAGCCATAATGAATTATAATAGCCTGTGATAACTTAGGATAAACATAAAAAGTCTAATAGGCCGACTTTTGACAGTTAGGCCCTTTAACGGTTTTTAACGGTTGAGCTGCACACTCCTCACCCCTGGTCTGGAGTGAAGTACACTGCTTCATAGGGAAGAACCATTCGTACATTGAAATACGCATCAGTAATATAAGTATTAGTAATAATAATAGGAATAATAATGACAACAACAGTACACTTTCTCAGTATGCAAGGCCTTGGTTACCTAAGCAGATGGTCAGCACCTGCACCCTGACGAGGCCAATATAAGCTCAGTCTGGGCTAGCTGGCTGTGCCAATGGTGTCACACCCTAATCACACCTTAATGGTCCAACAATACAAGTCCTACATTGGTAGGTGGGGCTTCACAAGAAGCTTAGTGACACGCCCCTGGTATTTTGTAATATTGATTGTTTGTACCCATGTTTGCTTTTCAACAGGGGCGACCAAAACTATGTACACCGCGAGCACAGTTGATAACCTAAACCAGCTGTTTAAGAAGTACAGGAGCCTGGGAGTACGGAGAGGCCCAATATGGCCGGCCTGTCAACATGGGCCCCACACACGTACGATACCTGTGGTGGCTACATTAGCCGTTATCCTGAGATGAAGAAGGTACGGCCGCAGTGCAAGCATAAGACGCCAGGCCCAGTCATGCATGACGATTTGGCCCCTGCAAAGTTCTACAATCCAACGATCAGAACGTATCCTACAGCATTTTTAGTAAGCATCATGCAGCTTGTTCCTGCCTTGGCTGCGGTAGTAAGGATCACCGGTACATTTGAGTGCGCTGGGTACCCACAGTAATACCTGCCAGTAGCAGAGGTTGATCCCTCGCATGCTCTGATCATTCAGTAAAAACTTGCCCAGGATGGTTTATAAAAATTGAAACTTTCATCGCTTAAACGGTAGAAAACTTTTTCATATTTATCCATTTTACTTGCCTGGTTAGTTTTATCAAATTAAGATGTTTATTAGGATTAATAACTTCTGGCAGGTAAAATGCGGAACATTTCTTTTTCAAAAAAGAAATGGGGGATATAACTTGGCTACAAAAGAGGCAACCTTGCCGAATAAGGATTTTGCATGAGCAGTACTTCCCTCTGTGCTGTCTACCATTGAGGGAATTACCAAACATCCATTCATGTTTGGTGCGTGCATCAGCAAATTTCACCTGGACGACCCTGTAAATTTTTAGCTTTTTCCAAATATGCCAGGAACGTTTTTCAGCCCGCTCCGGGCTCCATCGGAAATTTTTATCGCACGAGCGCAGATTTCCGGGGCATAAATTTGGTCACCGTGAAAAGAATATTTCTTAAAAGCAACCGTTTCGAAGTTTGGCTACGGATATTTCGAAGTCCTTCAGGGCCACGAATGGTTAATAACCCAAATGAAAGGCAAATATTTTTCAAGCTAGCAGTTAGCGCTCAATGAAAATAGCATGCTTTCGTATCTATGTATATGTGGTCAGCAAAGGCAGGGGGAAGTCAGGATATCTAGATGTGGCTAAGGGGGGGCTGAGAGACAGTCCACATTTAAACCACAAACAATAGAGCCAGGACAATAGAAAGGTACAAAGTAGGAAAGATGCAGGAGGATTGGGACCCTGGGATTCTTGGATATGCTTGCAAGTAGGCAGGGTTTTGGTAGGCTGACTGTGTGCTGAAATATCTAGATATTAGTCAGGACATATCTAGATGAAAGGGGGGTCTCTGATATCTAGATGTGGCTTCTTTGTACCCAGATATAGCTGAGGTCTGCTTGCCGGAGCGGATATATAGCTAGGTGCTACTTGTTGGACATCTAGATGAGACTTCTGTATAGCCAGATGTAGCTAAAGGGGGCCAGGCTTATTACGTATCTACATGTGTCAAGATTTGGCTGGAGGGGCCCTTCAAGCCAGCCTCAACCTTCAGATTAGCAGGCAGGTCGCATAACTGTGGATTTAATAGTGTCCCGAAACCAAGAAAAATAGTCACAACTAGCACTGAACAACGTAGTTGAAGTACATATCTATGGCGAAAGTTGTCTTCATCATGGTGAAGGTCTGTGTGAATGGATTGGTGCACTTCAGTTGCTTCCATTTGGTGACAACAAGTCTGGTGTGGTGGAAGATGCAAATGAAGGTCAGTTAGTTAATCCCGCCACTGCTCATTATTAGACATTCGCAGCCAGTGATTACAAGTCAGATGAAGGGCTGAGGTGGAGGCGAAGGTGGAGGGGGAGGAGAGGTTGGTGGGGGGAGAGGAGAAGGAAGCAGAAGTAGAGAGCAACTGCTGGAGAAGGTGGTTTCAGTGCTGAGCTGCTTTTGATGAACGAATAGCATGTCAGGATGTCCGTGAGTCCTATTTTACGTTAATTATGACAATATTTATCAAACTCACGTAAATAGGAACCATATATACCTTGTGATAAAGCAATAAACTCCTTTGCCCAAGAAATCTCTTCTTTAGGTTCCGGGGATCCCGGAAGGATTTGGGGGTGCTGCCGAAAAGGAAATTTTGGGGCTCTGGAGATCCTCGGAACAAACAGTTACCCCTTGAAGAACCCTGGCGTGCACGATGTGCGCTGGTTTTGGAGTTTTGTAACCTCCTTGAACCCATAGTTAATGCCTCTGAAAGCCACTAACTCCAAATCATGTGGCTTGTTCCTTGTACTCATGTACCTCTGCATCAGCTCCTAGGCAATACCGTGTCAGAAAGCAGAAATGCCTGGATACGCCGTGCTATCACCAAGCTTCATGGCACCTCAGCTGGCTGAGTATGCTCAAGTCATGCACTGTGTTCAGCATTACTCTGCAGGTTCTCATCTGTATCAACCTCTTGATGTCTTAGGGCAACCCTTCACGGCTCCATCTACATGAGTAGGTGGATGTGGAAGTTTGGAATGATGCGCAGGGTCAGAACCAACCTTTAGTGTGAACTGTAACCCTACCCTAACCACTGCAGCCCTCTAGAACTATTGCCTTAATATCTATGAATGTTGCATGTCCTGAAAATGACCACTCTCATAAATACGGTGAGTCACGAAAAACTCACCGGATTTCTCTAGTGAGCTGGTGTATCATTGCTAGGGGTAGAAATTGAACCATCAGAATAGACACAAGCCCACTTAGCAGACAGAAACATGTGGGCAATTCTGGGCAAGGTCTTACTTTGGCTGGCTTTAGGCACCCTGCGCACAAGCAGTACACCATATGTCTTGCCTACATTGATGGATGCCGCGTACTTCATCCTCGGATCTGCCACTCTCCTGGCATATCAATCCATGATCAATTACAACACAAACACATTACATGTTTGTTAAGGCGAGATGTGTGCTCACCTCCCTCTCCTTATGATTTGGCTGATCTCAGCTTGAACCACCACCACCTGAGAACTGCTCTACGTTAGCCTTTTGCTTTTGAACTTTAGGGTTTTAGGGTGACAGTTGTTGGGACCCACCAACTGTCCCTGGAAGTCCGTCCCATGTTATTCATCCTTGCACGGCTGACAAATCTGACAAAGAAAAACGATTTTGCCACGTGTGGCGCTTCGACACATGAGTGCCAACTTCCAATCGTATTGCTTAAACATGCCACTACAAATGACATGTGCAGTTCCAAACCACGAAATGGCCATTCTGTGTCAAGCTTTTGATGCTTCTCTAAGAACAGGACAGAAGTCCAATTATGTAAACCAGCAAGAAATTCTCGCCATTTAAGCATAGTTACACAACATTAGGGCAAGAGCTCTCAGCGGTTGTGCACGCTTTGCATGAATGGGGTCATATCGAGTTTCTCAGGTTTTTTTGTCAAACCGCCATTAAGCTCGCTGGCTCAAACGCCTCAAGCCTTTCATTTACACTGGGAACACTGGGCGGGATCCTAAAGTATAGGAGACGCACATAGCTGTGACTACTATGCCAAATTACACGCTGCCAGTCTGCAACTGTGAAGCTCACTGTAGCGGGGCTAACGGATCGGTGCCAGTGCACGATCAACCGTGATTGCAAACCGAGGGAAAACAATGTCAGGTTGTCATACCAACACTGACTGGCTATGGCGTGATATCTTGGATTGAATCCATTTGGATTCTCTTGCTGGTCACATCAGGTGCAGTTGAACATTTGAGTTGTTACAAGTACTTTTGGGTGGCAACATATGGCAAAGGATGTTAACAATTATATCCTGTCCTGTGAAGTTTGCCAGCAGAATAAACACCGTAACAGCCTATCACCAGGTGAACTCCATCCCAAACCCTATCCCAGGCGTCCCTTGGAATCGGTTTCCTAGGCTCCACGGTTGCTTATATCGTGGCACAAATGGTTGCCTAAATCACAAGGGGGTTTACGACACAATATGTGCTTTTGATTGATTGATTCACGAAAATGACACACCTGGTACCTACGACCTCGACGGTCAAGGCAGAAGACGGCAATATATTATCACTTGGTTGTACGGAGTGTCCAAGTCAATAACTTTCGTTAGGAATCCTTAATTCACAACTTAGTTCTGGGAAGCGTTCGGCAAACTGCTGGGCATGTGCACACAACCGCTGATGAAAGGCTGTGGACATCCTGATGGACAGACAGGGTGCGGCATTACCAACCATATGAAGAACAGGGTCATACGTACTTTGGCAACATTTTCCTTGAGACTTTGACTGCCAAACGGAGGTTCTTGGTACAGCACCTTCAGGCTTATAGCACTCAAGGTTTTTAATTTTAGATAGCAAATTTTAGATAGTTTTAAAAATGTTAACTGGACTCCAGATCAAATTACTGGCACAGGTCTAAGCAGCACCAACTGCCTTGGGAAAAAGGCCTTTTCATCCCAGCTTATAGTACGCTTTCGTGCAGTCATAGGCAGTTTCTAAGCACGCTCGTGTGGCTTCAAGACTGAGATGAAAGACTTCATATAGGTCTTGGCTGCCAGGTCTAACTCTCACCAAACTAGTTTGGCAGGGTTTAACCGTAGTTCAGGAAGGCTGGTGAATTCCCAACCGAGCGATTCACGGTGTTGTTCATTGAGAACTTGGTGGCTGTGAGATGCACATCCGACGATGTAGGGGTCCGTCCCCTGTAAGCCCACAACATATCACCAAGTGCGTGATTCATGCAGCGCAGCTGCAGTTATCACACAACATTCACGACACCTTTCACATTCACCACACTCCAACTGCTATTATTGCAGATAAACACAATAACACAGACACCCAGAATCAGTTGGCTCAATCCTGAACCTTTCAACAAAGGCGATTGAATTCTCATCTACTGCACTCAATGTGTTGGTAAGGGTAAACAGAGGCAATGAGCACACGAATACTGAGTCAAGTGGGTTGGCTACACGTCTGAGTATAACGTCTGGGAGCCTGCATCCTGTTTCATTCCTGACTTAGCTGACACACTGGTCCAAGCTAAGTGTCGGGCCCTTGATGCAGCGGCGACACTGTGTCCGGGAGGGAGGATAGTTGTTGTATAACATGTCCTAAATGGTCCGCTGACCTAACTCCTACACCGGCCTGACGCTAGGGCCAGTCAGTCGGACACTAGATCGGGCTTGCTCGTGAGAAGCTTGGTGACACGAGCATCAGTGGAAATCCAGAATATCATTGATTGGATCATATGAATTACTTATTGGTTGATAAATGTAAGTTGATCTTAAATTAAGACTCAAATGACTATCACGTATAGTCCAATTCGTCGTACGGGATCTCGTGCAAATGGCGAAAAAGGTATTATCAATTGGTAGTTCCCACTACCAATTTTCATAGTATGTTTTGTATTTCTTCGTAATACAACACCCAAGATTAGCGTACAGCGCCAATAATATTTGGCAATTTAGAAGTTTATGGAACTGCAAAGCCACCAGTGGCAAACCTGTGCCAGACTACACATTTCCCACCTGGTTATTGAGGGCAGTGCGATCCCGCATCATAACAGTGGTCTCCTCCTACAGGCGTGCAGTGGTTGCAAGCAGCAGACAAAACGATTCACGAGGAGAATATTGCTTGATTAACAAGGACAGGTCAAGGCGGCCCCTAGGGTCTTAACCTCATTGCATATACTGACATGCGTCCTTGTGCTGCGTAGTGAAGCATAATAAGAGCAGTTCCATCTAGGCACATGCCAAGCACTGTACGAGGAGAGGCGAAATGAGTTACACATATCCTTTGCAAAAAATATGCAAGCTGCTGTCAAAAACCTTCAACTTGCGGTGGACACGCCAAACAATATGTCAGAATGTACGGTCACATGGGACAAGCCAGGTTTAGAGTAGGGAGGCGGGGATGTGACAGGCTGACTGATAGGAGACATCTGCTTGCCTGCAGCTTGATTAGACGCTCCTGAACCAGCACTAGCTCCGCCTTAAGGGCATCCCGCTCCTTAATTAGGGCCGGGTCCTGACGGCAACAATGCACAACGCACAGTACGCACAGGGATTGCGTGTATTACAAGACCAAACATTCCTCGTTTGGCTGTGTTTACACCTCCCCCCCAAACCTTTTGTAACATACCGCATGGCTAGTCTTCCGTGGTGTTGCAGCTTACCATGTTTGTTGCAAACCATTCCCCCGCGCATTAAACCCTTTTCCAAGCAGCTGTACGCCTTTGAGTCATGTACCCATGTTGGGACTTTATCCATCCCGATGGCGCAGAAGGCCAAACAACATTCAAACCCATTCCCCATCCCTGTGCGCTCATTCATTTTACGACACTCAGATTGACATTTTCAACAATCAGCAGCCTTCAGATCCGGCCCATACCTGCGTGGTCACTGTGGCGACTGTTCCCAGCTTGCCCAGAGTGATATTCCGCTGCAGAAAGTCCGACGCAGAACGTGCGAGGGCGGTGGCCTCGCTAGCGCTGATCTGAAAACAGGACAAAAATTGAGGAATAAGAACAACACACTAGAAGAGGGTTGGTACGACAGAAAGGAACCAAGGCAGAGGCTAGCTGGCTTGCTTGGACATGAAACAGCAATGCATAGCAATTAAACTTCGTTTGCTATAAAATTCTTCTGAAATCATAAGCTGACCTCAGCAAGTTCTCCAGGAGGGGGGTTAGATTTTCTCCGAGGGCTGCCCCGGAGTCCCAAATTTTCCGGGAGCACCACTGGAACCCTCACTGAGTAGGCCCTAAGGCGTTCTGGGGACCCCGGAACCTAAAATTACTTTTCTGTGGACAGGATATATCTCTTCCTTGATTTTCAAGTAAACATGCTTTCTATAGTAGCGTAAGGTTTGCATAACAAACTGCGGACTGTAGCATTTCGCACACTCACAACTTGCCGATGACAAAAGCATACTTCATTCCCCAGAAGTTGTACTTTCCTCTGCCCGTCAGCTGCGATTTTCCAACTGCAGTCTTTCCCTATCATTTGAGCTTGCCATTAATTGCCTTGAAGAACTTCGAAATATTAATTGCCAAACCTCGAAATGCTTTCGTAGCTGGCTGCCCCTTTGCATCCGACATTATTGCTAGTTAGAGGTTTTTTAGTAATTTGGAGCTGGAAAGGCCTCTCGAGATGCTGATATTGTCCTTCTGCACCTTTGCATTATAAAGGTGGGTTGCCGTACATGTACAACTACTACACTCTCCCCCCTCTGGAGGGCACGTCTCGGACCCTTTGACCCTATCAGCTGATGCTAACCATCTTCAACTCCGGCCATGGGGTGAAGAAGCACCATATCAGCATCTTGAGAGCCTTTACGGCTCTCAACTCTACAGGTTCTGGAATTTCAGATTGAGAACTTTTAGGATTGAATTTGTCATTTTGTATGACTCTTGATAAAGAGCTTATAACCTTCATCAGCCTTCGTATTGCCCAGCTGTTACGGAGCCAGTAGTTGTCCCGGAACTGGACCTCACTGTCGGCAAAATCTTTCCAGGTAACCCCCGAAAGCCACGCTTAGTGCGGTAGAAAATTTCCAGGGGCTCTCGGAACGGGCCAAACACTTTTCGAGGCAGTAATGGATGAAGTCAAAAACTTTTGGGTCCTGTCCAGGGTGAAGTTCGCTGGACCTTAGGCAAGATTCCGCACTGGAACGGTTTTATCACCACCAGGTTCCGCCTGGCAGCATCCGGCCAAAGGTAGTTAGCCGAGATCGCTTATGAGGCTGGACTGAACCATGGGTTTTGAGGGATGCCTTGTTCGGAGACGCCAAGAACAGGCATCACACCAGACTTAAGATTTGCACCTGCTTTAGCAGCAGCTCGTTCTCCAGCGCATGCGTGTCCACAAAGAGGTCGACGCCCTGGGCTTGGGCCTGGCTCAGCAAAATCTTGACGAGCAGGGCGTTGGTGTGATATGCATTTTGGATTTCCTATGAAGGGAAAGACACGAGGGGGTCAGTTTGTTTCTGTTTGTTTCTGGATTGATTCCTGGATTGATTCCTCCTAAGATACCACTGCGTGTACTAGACACACGTTCCCAAACCCAGGTCGGCAAAGAATCAGTTCAAATTTAAAGAGGACCTCCTCAGTAGCAAAAAGGAAAACGATCATTCGCATACTGGGGATACTTGAAAACTTCAGACTGCGAGGACAGGTGGCGTGCTTAAGGGACCCCATAATCGAAGATTCAAGGAAATGGAAGGGATTATAAAGATAATAAACATCACTTGAGTCGATGGCACGTGCTCAGTGATGCAAAAAAGCTCGGTGTGAAACATTTTCCGATTACGGATGGGTTACGCGTCAAGCAACCTCACTTTATCGATCAATTGCTTAGCCTCCTGCCCAAGTTCTTGGAAAATCTGGCTCAAATCCTTGTAGCTGTACAATTCCTGCCATTGAATGCACACTTCATGTACATGAGTATGAGCGCGAATGTGCACTAGAACTAGGCCGAAAGCAAGCAACTGCCACCTTGACGTACCCCTTGACGAATATGCTCCGACCTGAAGTCACTGACTGTAGAAATAACCTCGCGAACATGCTGATCGCGCTTAAGTTTTGCAAACCGCAGGTAGGCCTGCACTTGCAGCTCACCGTCCTCTGACAGCGATATCGACATTATGGAGGCAAAGGTTGACAGAAAATGTGGTTCAACAGGACTTCAGGAACAAACCTAATGTTAAGTACAGGCAAGGCTTAAGCTGACATAGCAGGGCAACTCGCTTCCGTACACTGGAGCATTGCTATTCTACAGCTTTGCACCATCGGGCAGTAATCCTAGTCCAGTTTTAATTGTAATTAAATCAGAAGAATTTTTGGATTAGCGGAAGCAACCAAAAGTTGACATAGAGCCTGAATACCCATTCGAAGCTTTGACAAAGTAAATCTTTACAGATAAGATAATACATTTTAAAGCATTAAATAATTAGTTTTGCAGCCTGGATGAAGTGAAAATCGTGTGAACAAGTTTCACGGTCGCCATGGTCCCAGCCCGCAGTTTAACCTTTGTCTTTTGCACTTTAAAACATAAAACATAAAACGATATATTGTCAAAGCCACATCATTTTTTCAACGAGCTCTGCTAAACTGCAAAGCTGAGACCCTCAGCCGGCGTGCCGGCGTGCCATGCCGCAGAGCGAACGCAAATGTGAACGCGCAGCGGATGCGGAATGCGGACACTGTACGCAACGCGACGCGGGGTGATGCGGCGCGCCACGCCTCATGCGCAAATTGCTGAGTTTGGGGTTCGAATCAGCACTCGATGCAGTTAATGCTCCTGCACCTTAATGCACCTCCTGTGTGTGTGCGCGTGTGTGTATATACGTGCCTGTGTGTGCCTGTGTGTGCGCGTGTGCCTATTCTCTCTTCGGATCTCAAGCTCTCACACGGTGCGAATATTGGGGCCCCTCGTTTCTTCCAGCTCTAAGCAAGCTGAGACCAACTCTTGTTGGTCCCCAAACTCAACAACCCATGCTTGCATGGTGTGGCGTGGCGTGGTGCGGCGCAGCGTTGAGTTTCATAACTTTGCAGTTAAGCAGCACAGGTTTTCTGCGAAGACTACGTTACACGCTAGAGCCCAACCAGGGCGATAATTAAACAATGGTGGGACGCAGAGGGCAAGGACGCGCCGACAGTGGACAGCCACAAAAGGCGACTTCGATAAAACATTAAAAAGTTCCAAAGCTAGCACGGCCTGTAGCGCTACCTGAACAACCCCGAAAGTAGAAACACCGACGTCACTGCGTCCTACCAGGAGTCGCTCGGCTCCAGAACCGTGGACGCTCGTCCTCCGTATAATGCAGGAAACCCTGGTTTTCTTCGCAAGCTCAGAAAACCGATAAGTTATATACCATAAGGTTTGACCCCGGGCTGGTAAAATTGAGACTTATAAACTTGTTTATGCACATTTAGCCAGTTAGCCAGATCGTGGAGATTAGGGTTCAATAGAGAATGTTTATATGTAGTATATCAGCGTAAGTGATTTTCTGTATCACGTGTTGTTGTCATACCGCAGGAAGGTGGTTGTCAAAGGGCGGGAATGTTTAATTTCTCAAACGCTGTTAGCTCAGATTTGAATTTGTGAACAAGACATATTTAAAAATATGGCTGGAGAAGGATACACATTGCCTTGACCTCATCAGACCTGTTTGTGCTCAAACAAGTTTTGTTAGCCACAGAAGAGATGTCATTGAAATCTCTGTGGACGTGTACCACCGGTTGAAATGCGAGTACTTAATGCTCATTGTGGCCTGGCGATCCATCAAATATTCAGGTCATCATCTGACTATTATCTTCTAAATGCCTGAGTATTTGCTTCTGGATGAAGCTTCGGCTCTTTTAGCCTTCGCATTCGATTCTGCGATACGATTGTAATGCTTTCCAAGCCTTCCTCTGTTAACAATTTCACGCACCTGAGCTAGGTACGCTACCCATTGCACTCTATGTCGAGTTTATGTACTTCAGCGAGAAGTATACAACACCCCTGACCTTCCTTTCCGTTAGTTGTGGGCCAGTTAACCCCTGTCATCGTAAGTACAACTGGCCAACTGCATGTGGAACGGCAGCCTCCACTGCCAACATAGTCACCGGCGAGTGCCATCAGTGTTGTCAAACCAAGGCACTCATTGCGAGTAAATTACTGAAATAAGTCAATTGCTGAAACATTTTACTGTCGCACATTGTTCACAATATGTTTTTTGCCCATTCTCACACATAGCCATCCATTGTATTGCATCTGGACCAAATGCCCTCCTTCCAAACGCCCTCCATCCGATCTGTGCAGCAGACTCGAGCATCGACCCTTGAGGGTTGGCTGCAGCAATAGCAGCAACGGGGCAGTCTTGGACATAAGAGGTATATGTCTGACGACAGGTTCAATGCCAACATTGTGGCAAACAATGCTGCGAACCTGCTACAGTCTGTGGACCGTGGCTGCGCATGCAGCCCAAGCACCAAACGTGCTGGTCACAGCCCAGCACGGCGCCACGGTTCTTCCATGAGTCGCCAACTGTCACCTTTTCAGCTGCCAGCACAAACTTGGCGTGGTTTCAGTGCCTCTGCCATCAATAGGACATCGGGCATGCGTATTGTTGGTGGCAGCAGCGGTTGCGGCAGTGCCTCAACCATTTCCAGACCTTCCCTCATGCTGGCCCTGTGGTTCAGCATGCAACACTGCTATCTGGCTGCTGGGCCTTCTCCGCCATGCACCACAATCCGAACTGCTCAAGCAAACTATGGCTCATGCGGCCTTGCAAGAACTCCGCTACAACTGCTGTTACCCGCCAGCTCCGTCCACAGCAGCAGCACGGCAACCGGCCAAGACTGTGACCATAGCACCATTTCTAGGTGAGTCAGCAGCGCAGAGCATGCAGACACTGGAAGGAATCCCAATCCTGTCCATCATGCCGGCTAGCTCCATGTATACCAAGGTGTTGGAGCAGAACGGTGTTTGGCTGAGCACATCCAGGAGCTATATTGTGGATATCAGGTATCGTAATCACATGACATCAAAAAGCGAGCCAGGTATCGAAAATTGCAAGAACAGCATAGTGGGGTGGGTTTGGTCCATGATGTATTGCTCGCCCGAGCTGGCGTGCAGGACTCTACCTGGCCGTGCAGTATAAGCTCAACAATCATGCAAAGTGCATAAATATGGCTGGCGTGCCTGGGTTGCAACAAGGAGAAGGTGCATGGATTGATGTTTATGGCAACCGACATATAAGGGCCAGGTA
Organism: Volvox africanus; assembly: GCA_030268105.1. Lineage (NCBI taxonomy): Eukaryota > Viridiplantae > Chlorophyta > Chlorophyceae > Chlamydomonadales > Volvocaceae > Volvox > Volvox africanus. Next base: position 948,448 of record BSDZ01000014.1, on the reverse strand, counting down.
AGTGGTTGTTGTTAAGTGGTTCTGTGAGTCTTATGTCCGGGTGATTTAAGAGTGTTATGTGTCCGTTGCTGGCCTTAAGCTATCCCTTGCATGGCCTCCAGAAGAATACTTGACGGCAACCTGCAGGCCCTTATGAAATTCTGCTTTCACCGTCTTGTTGCCACATATTGTTGCCGGGCCCTAGGATTACATTTGGAGTGCACATTTCCAATTTCTTGGTGCTGACCTTATATGGTTATTGACCTGCTAGCAATGTAATTAATGTCTGTTGCAACTGCTCAACGAAATGAGGTGTGCCGATTGCTGTATGTGCCACATGTTGTGATATTCGGTCAGACTTCTTCTACCTTCCTAACGATTGGTATTCTCGGTTGGATCTAAATCTTGCCTGTTAAGGCTGTTTCTGTCATAAAGTTTCTGTCAAGGCGTAAGACTGGCGTTTGGTCTTCTGACGCTGAGCCAGCAATCTCTTGCCTAATCAGTGCGCTCGACGATCTAAACGGAGGGTACGACACTTAAGTCTTTGACTATATAGTGAGGTTCTCATATCTCATCAGCTGTTTGTAACATCTATTGCTCATCCAGACTTTGGAGTGTCTTTGTGGCTCGAGGCATAGTGTCAGCTCGCTTGTCCAGCGCTGTGCTGAACTGGACCTTTTCTCAACTGTTGCAACGACAATTTCACAACACCACACATCGTCTATATAAAAGTATATATAAGCATGCAAAACACCCCAATGTTGTGGTTAGGTCGTGACACCCACATAATGATAAATCTGTCAATATCATTATGTCGACGCACAACTTCGGAGTGAACCCTGCACTTAATTATTCATCCCTGCCTGGAGATGAAACTTGCAAAGATCAAAATCACCCTGGGGATGCCGCTTCATAGTCTCGTATGCAAGTCCGTGCGTTCTTCATATGCACCTGCACCGATGAAGCCGCCACAGTGTGCTACAGTTGGCTGGAAACCATTTTTTACAACGTTCCTTTGTGGAATGGGCTGGTTATGGACACGAGCATAAGAGTTGGGACGAAGAGAAATCCTTCTCCGACAACAATGTTATACTGATCTCATATTGGGCACAACGAAGACTCTGACGCTTAAGAGACGGGGAGCAGATGTTGTAGCGTGATTTAAAACGCTAAATAGAACATTAGTATAAATATAATTATCGTTAATATTTGATAATAAGATTTAGCTGAGGTTACTGACTTGATGAACCTTGAGAGCGCTTTGCCAGAACATTCAAAGATCTGAAACCAAATCATAAGTAGCAGCAATAGAGATATAAAGATCAAAACATCCAGGCTAACAGCAGCAAGGTTTTGATGTCAGATGGCCGATTGCTGTCATTATACTTTTGAACTCTCCAAAAATGTGGTATGCAGATGAATCAATTGGGTGCAGTTGTAGGGCAGTGGTAGGCAGGGCCCTGTGGCCTTGTTTGATCTCCGCTTCATCTCTGCCTTTGTTACTCATTGCATTGTTTTATTATATGGCGGCCAGCTTGTTCTTATGGGGTCTTCAGCGTAGCTTGGCGTAATAGTGCTGCAATGTAAATTACGTCCTCTATTTTTTTGTTCCTGGTACTTGGGCAGCATCTACATTGCAGCAGCATCTAGATATCCGGGCAGGCCCCCTCAGCTGTACCTGGGTAACAAGAAGCTATACCTAGAGAGTAAAGAGCCCCCCAGCCACATCCCTGAGTCACATCTAAATTTTATGTGAGTTACATCTACAGCATACACTATAACAAGGAATTCGTGCGTTAGCTCGCGTTAGGCTCGCGTTAGGGACCCCTAACGCAAGCCTAACGCAAGCTTAACGCGAACTAACGCGAGCTAACGCAAAGCCTAACGCAAATCAAACGCATTGCGTTATTGCTTGCGTATCGCTAACGCAATCCTAACGCACCTAACGCAATCGCAAATAAACGTTTTTGGGAGGGAACGAAAATGTTTGCGTTTACTTTGCGTTAGCTAACGCAACCTAACGCGAACTTACGCAATGTCAAACGCACCCACATAGATTCTAAGGTGTGCGTTAGGCCTAACGCAACGCAAGCGTTAGAGACCCATACGCAAGCAAAAATACATAGCGTGCATGGAAGTTAAAGTTCTCTAACGCACAATATACGCACGCCTAACGCGCATAAACGCGCATTAACGCATGCTTGCGTATACTGCGAATAATGCGTACACAGGTAGCAGTTGTGGGTTGCGTAAAAGTTTTAAACGCATGTAACTAACATATTCGCACGCTTTCGCAAGGTCTTACGCGTGCGATAGCAACATTCGCGCCACTTTCACTTTGCGTACGAGGCAGCCTCGCATTCTTGCTCACTGCAACTACTTTTGGTCGTTCTTGTTATTTCTTTACTGTTTCAGTTATCGTTCCTGTTATTGTTTGCTGTTTTGCCCACCCACTGCAGAATTATTTTTGTGTGTACGGAAACTATCCTGTCGTAATGTACATAGCTGTTATGAAGAATATCAATAGGATTTCAGTTTTGATAGATGAAAATATTCCAGGCAATAATTTACAGTACAATATTCGGAAAGCATCCAGGTAAGCAGCCATTGGTGAGTACGCATTAATTCAACGAAACAATCAAATTTCTACACATCCAATCCTGCCAATCAAATTTTGTTTATGAGTTCAATAATCCTTTGTACCATGCACCAATCATTTCAATCATCATTAGGTACATACATCCTAACTTCATCTGCCACCGCACATTTAGCAGCCCGCTCTAATATAAGCTTAGAAACAAACATGTTAGATGTTAGTTCTATCTAATAGTATTCTATTTCACTCTCTCTGTTGTCGTCCTCCTCTGGCGCAGTGGTGGCGTCATCCTGCTCGTCCTCAATCTTCTGGTCCTCGCTCACCTCCTCCTCAAGCAACTCCTGAAAAGTTTAGAAAAGGAAAATTATACTTATTTACATACATATGTATAAATGTAAATTAAGCTGTCACCACTCAGCAATTATCACTTCCGGTTACAATAATCTTAATCATGTCTAGGGTGGGCAGTGCTTTTAAGTACCACTAATCATTCTAAAAGCATAGTCTTTCATTTGCTGTACTATGTACTTGGACACTTTGTTACCTGTTTCTGCTAACTCCCTGAGCTCCTACGTTGACGTAGTGCCCGTGTACATCGCACACCTTCCGAAACACTCTTGACCTTTATCAGTCGAAACAACACATATTATAAATATACATTCAAACATGAAGGAAGTTTAGATAATAAGCTGAACTAAGGAAATTACCTTCTGTCCCTGGTGGTCGTAACTGTCATCGTCATCCGTAGACTTGTCTTCCAACGGCACCTGCTGGTCCAAAATACGTGAAGGGACTTGGTAGTAATAAAAAGGTTATATTAAAAAGTAAGTAATGTCTGACCTCAATATTTCGTACCTTTCTTTTGGTGCCCGTGCTTGGTCGCCTTACTTTCGTGGATGGCCGCACATCGTCATCGTTCGTTACCTTCAAGGGCCGACGTTAGCATACATATATGATTTGAGAAATTACAAGCTTACAATTTCTATCAAAAAAGAGAAAAATAAATCGACATATGGCACATCAAATGACAAAGCACACAGCAAATGAAAAGAATATAACGAAACATGAAATTACAGCTCAATAAAACAGGAAGACAGGATGAATGGGCTGTACCTTTTTTGCTGCCGCCTTGCTTGAGTTCCTAGCTTTCCTGCTGGAGTTCCTTGTCGTAGAGGGCTGTGAACTCTTTGCCTACATAAAAAGGAAGTACGTTTGGGGAGAATAGGAACAATTACATAAAAGACAGAAAGGAGAAAATAGGTTAAAGGACATTAATGATCTGTACATCCCTGTATATGAGATCCGTAATGTACATCACCCATCCAGCAATAATTTTGCTAAGCGCGCCTGGTAATTTGCACACCCCATCATCCACTCTCCGTACTACTAGTATTTGCACTAACCTGTCAGTGTCTAGCGGCCTTGACCTCCTTCTCCTTCTGATGTATGCTAGCTGCGTTGGCAGCCAGCACCATCATCGATGCATCTTCACCATGCGCGGGCTGCTTTTGGCCTTTGCTAGGGCGCCCATTATGAGTTCCTAATGGCACGTCATTTCGGCCGTTTTTCTGCGGGTTGGTGGCAATAAAGTATTTCGTACACGACAAAAATAAACGCAGGAAAAAAACTTATTCTTTTACTAGTTAAAGTAAAATACAAATCTTATGCATACGTACTACTTAAAAGTGAAGAGTAGTGCTTCCGTACTCCATCCAGGGTTGTGCGGCTGCCAATCAATCCCATGTAAGCAACAATGTTTCGTAACCCTGCTTTACAACATCCTTTATATGTACATTTAATGCCACCCATTGTACACAGTCGTCAGGTCGTCCATGTCATACGGTAGCAGTTCTATTGGACAACCTTGCTTGCGCAGGCAGCATACGTATAATTTCTGCAGCATCAACAGCTAATCATATATTTGTAAAGAAATAATAATTGCTTCAGTAACGAATGGAGCCGCCTTCTGCTTATGATGGAAAGTCCCGTATGAAACTCTTTACATCCCGAAAACACTTTTCCCCTGAAAGTCAGGAACATTTTCAGTGTGTCATGCCTGGAAGGGAGCCACTAGAAGGCAACATTGCATCGGATCTGCTAGATGGCATCGACCAAGGCAGCAGCCGCTTGGCTCAAAGCTTGGCTCTTCCTGGTTTTAGTAGCAATGAGAAGTGACTTCATTGTGACGAGGATGTTTAGAATCACCATTGCAACGTTTGTACTTGAGATGCCCCGTCTATGTGCCCTGTCTTGGGAGCCAGGGCCAGCGGGATGGGATGGAAGGCAAGGGTTCTGGGCAGCCCTCAGTACAGCGCCGTCATCGGCTTAGGCACGTGCTTGGAGTTTCTGGAGCCATGAAACAATTCTGGTTAGGAATGTGCATGACGTTTTTGATGCAATGACAAAATAATGACCGTGCTGAAAATTGTAGCGGGAATCCGTTGAACTATTCATTCCCGTGCAGCGATTGAACTATTCTGCATTGCAATATGTCTGGATTGGGGAAGCATTGGGGTCATAGAGTACCTCTCACACATGCTCGTTTTCATGGTCAATTTTCACACATATGCCAAGCTGCTATGATGCTTGCCAGACAAGGCTATCTAATTTTTGGGGCCTGCTCGATGTGTAACTGTGGCTCTTGGTGACTTTGTTTGGGTCTCCATCTGGAAAGATTGTTGCCTGGCTACTGTGTAAGGTTTGCTGTTGCCAAATTTCCTCGGTCCTTACCCACACTTGCTAACTCCGGCAGCTTGCTGCTCAATAATTAGAAAGCCTTCCATAATTAGAAAGGTAGCCCTGAACAGCCATGTGTGGCACTTCAGAGTTCTATGTTATAAAGTAAGCCACATGTACAGGTTCTAAATTCGTATAATGGTAGCGATTTAGCGATGTTAACAAGCGTTCACCAGAGCAATCTCTTGTACAACGACTAGTATTCATAGCGCTATCCTAAATTGAAATTAACTTTGAAGATATTTTATGCACAAAGTCTCGAGACTACTGCACAATAAGAGCAAGTAAGCAAACTAAATAAATCCGGCAAACCCGTGCTCCGAACATTATTATGCACTATCTACATAAACTTTGAGTAAACTGCGTTACAGTGCGTTACGTGCGTATCGTAACGCACTGTACGCAAGATATACGCAAGCTGTTTGCGTAAAGTTAACGCGTGCGTTAGGTTTGCGATCGCGTGCGTTAGGTTTGCGTTAGGCTCGCGTTAGAACATACGCAAGCCCCCGATTTTCGAGCACCACGAAACGTAATAAAAATTACAGGGAACTTTTATAATCATTATAAATATTGTTTTCATTTAAACGAACTTGAAAACGACGCACTATAACAGACGTTCTGTCAAGTTTTCTATTTCTTTGCGTTAGGCTCGCGTTAGGCTAACGCAACCTCTAACGCACAAAACGCAGCCTTACGCACACATACGCGCCCTAACGCAGCCTAACGCGAGCCTAACGCACGAATCTGTTGTTATTGTGTATATTTTTGTATACAAGTAAAATGACATCCACAGTCAAGTGCTTATATGAGGCCTGTTGCTTGGTACAGATTTTGCTGGAGGGAACTTAGCACAGCTAGTCCTGTACAAAGCCCAAGATCTATGCATCCCCGCATGTGCATGGCGGCTCTGATGCCATAAGGTTAATGTATATATAATGATGTAATAATATATATTATTACATAATTGTTGCCGCTGTTATTACTTGTCCAGTAATTATAAATAATATCTTTTATATTTCATACTATTTTGTATCTTTTCAGGCATATAAACATGTATATGTCTTATTTTAGGTAGTTGATTTAGCAATATGTAAAAGATTGCTAAATTCGTGAGTTGCACCTTCACCTCCTACTGTAACGAGTCCTGCCTAATTATGTACACCCCTCGGGCATGTTTGCCGTTGCTGGCATTATGTGATAACTTGCCGGCGAGCTTCTGCTTTTACTTATCTAGTAATTGTAGTTGATTTCTTTTAGCTATGATGCTTTATTTGTCTCGTTAGGCAGGAGTCTGTCGTATCTCCACATTCAATGTAACGAGTTTCAGTAGTATTAATCCTGGTATTATGCGCTCATCCTATCACGCTTGACAAGCAAGACATCAGGCGGCCCGTATGATAGAGAATTATTATCAATACAAGCGCAAGTGGGGCATGCAAGCCGAGGATGTAGAAGGGGACGGAGGTGGTGCTGAGGGAGGTGGACCTAGCCAGTAGTAAAACTAGTGGCGGTACTGCATTCAAAGAAGGTGGTCGACACAGCTCTGGAGTTGTGTTCAGAACCCCTGCTTCTCATGGTACTGGTGAACAGCGCTGTTTTGAATGTATTATTCCATAATTCATCACCACGGCAAAGGTTGTCAGATGGCACAGGGTTAGCTACCCTGGCCTATTTTGACAACTTCTGAACGTGGAAAGCTACTAATGGTATGTGATGGCTGGCTACCTCACATCACTTTGCTGTTTTTTGCCAGAGTGTGATCATGTTCATCTCTCCGTTGCTTGCTGCTATCGTCGATTGATCTTCGAAAATTAGGGTACACATACACACACACAGACATGGGCAATCCTACAGGGCAGGGCCCACTGAGGCGCTTCACGCCGGGGCCCCGCCCCAAAAACGTGATACTTGGTGCAAACGTTCCCCAACACTTTAGGAGGCTGCCGTGTCCATATAAGTCTCCCCAGCCAGCCTTACAGCCCAAACACAGTCTCAGTGGTTGTGCTGGTCGCGGGGTGTGCCGCCCCATTTTCTTTACTGCCACCGTCTTGACAGACATGCCTCAGACATATTCAGGATTTCGAGTTACATAGAGGCAGGCCTTTATGCATGCAGAAGAAACACATAACATTTCGTTATAATTCATCAAATACCCGTTTCCAACATTCGTGGTGAACGATAAAATTTCTGCAATTTACAACTTCGCAGTTGAAGTGGAGACCGTCAGAAAGGATGTCTGGAAATCTAGGCGCTGCGATGTTGCGTGCGTCATTGGCCGTTCTTTTCGTGATATCGCTAGATGTATGAATCAAGAAAGGTACAAAATATTTGCTATGTGGCCCGCAAAATGTTTCGGCCTCCAATACCGGTGCGCTTCAAATAAACAAGGATCGTGAAACAATAAGCAGTGCATGATCCGTGTAAATCAGAAGATTTTGTTGCTGTTTGATCGCCTTGCAGGCCTACCCGGCAACGCTAGCAGCAAACTTGTTCATAGGATGGTAATAGCCAGGGCTTAGCAGGTCCTTATCCCCACCTAGCAGTCCTTGCAGGCTCTTGGCCCCTAGCAGCTCAAGCTGATAGTGCGTTGATATAGCCTGTCAGCGTCGGCTGCTAGGCTATCTGTTACTAGGTTCTCGCGTAGGTACCTGCCAGTGGGTTCGATAGAGTCAAGGATGTCAAAATCGTAGAGATAACACTTGTAAATTGCGCGAGGTTGTTTTTTTCCAGTATGGACGGCAGACCCAACCCGAGGAGCGGGGCCCCTAAAACGCTGGGGCCCTGCTCAAGATCGATGGATTTGTATCTAGTAAGCGCTCGTTCCCAGTCGCGCCGGAGCAAGACCAGCAGAGTGCTAATGCAACAGCTATGCAGCAGAAGATACTTCAGGAGGTTCAGAGCGGCCGTTCATAAGCTGATATGTACCATCAAACGGTCGGGCAACCGTGTATCATTCAGCCAGGACCCCACAACACCCCGGGTAAGGTACATGTCAATACGCCGCCAGAGCCTAACCAGGGGTCTCCTGAGGCTAACAGTGATGGTTAAGTTGCGCCGAGGAGCTGCATTGTTAGGATCCATTCTGCGGCGCTGCATACCGGATCACAGACAGGCAAGCCGCAGGGCAAGGCATGCAAAAGGGAGTTCTGCGCACGTTCGCCGTATCGGAAGCGTCACATTCTATGACATGACATCCATGCAATCATGCTCTGTGTTTCCATACATTACAGTATGACCTCAAATATTTGAAATGAAACTCATGGATACATGCCAATATGGCTTTCCTTAAGGCTTGGGACCCAACTTAGGCGTGTCCCACAAACTACAGAAGACTAAGAAGGCGGAAAGAGCACCACATAAATAGCTTCATGCAGCTAGAGGTTAACTACAGAGGAGATGAATGTCTGATATACGTGCACGATTACAAACGCAATCCCATAATCAGGACCTTTCAGAAAAGTATGGGTCGTTGAAATCCGGGTTACATTACCACATCTGTGCCAAAGCACTTCTACATGAATGGACGAGGTACTATTTGTATTTGAGTGAGTTGTACGCCATAAAGCATCTAACATGCCTGAACGAGCGTCCTTGGATGGGCGCACGCTCGTAGGTGTCGTTCCTTTCCTTCGGTATAAACTTTTCTACGATATACAATATGAAGAATCGCATTTTAAATGTTCAGGTTGCTTGTTTAAGCACTACCTTATCCCTAGTGCGCTAAATTCCACCATTTACTTGTGCTTTATGAAGGTCCGTTATAATGTAACGAAAGGAATACATATCTTCTCGCTACAGAATCTGGGCGACATCACTTTATTGCTTCTCGGAACCACCGTACTTGTCTTTGGATAGGCCGACGCGCGAAGTTGTCCATCATCATACACCAATGTGACCAATTTTAACTACAAAGTTCTTAAATAGTATATAATATGTAGTTTTTGTATTACAACATGTTACATGCTTTGCTTGGGGATAGAGATAACAACCCTTGCTGCTTACCCGAAACACGTGGAGGACAATGCCACCGAATGAGCCTTCAAGCCTACAGCAGCTGCCATCAAACATCCTTAGTCTTCTCTGTGAACTGCTCCCACGCGCGTCACGTCGCTGCCTTGCTGCTTGCTGTCGGCAATTGCGAGACACCATCCTGCGCTGCTGCACGAGTCGCCTCTCACTTCGGCTCGGGCCTCTACAACTGTCCGCTCAAAGCGTGCTGCGCCTGCTGCAGGCTGCTGGTGGTACCGGTAGCAGCCTGCAGTTACTGGAGGTCATCTTTTGCCAGTGCAGCTGCGGAGGTCCCAACGCAGCTGACTTGTCTGCACTCGCCGCCTCCATTCCATATCTTAGTCAACTGCAGGTGTTGATGTTGCGCTGTGGTCAGAAGTCGCGCAAGTGCGGGCACAGCAATGCGTGTGACGCTGTTGGTGGCTCGGAGACACCGTTTGATGCATCCATCGGTGGTCGTCATGTTGACTTGCGCCGTAATACGGAGCACAGGCCTGACGTCCCTGGAGCATCCGATGCAGCTTACATCATGGAATTCAAACCAAGCTATTGTGCGCGTAGCGGTGTATTAGATATGTCGTCGCAGCCGCTGCAGCGGGAGCAGCTTGTCCTGGCGTGGGCTCGTTTTGTTGACGGATTAGAAAGCGGTTGCATTGGCAGTGCTGGTGCAGCAGCACTGCCGTCACCGCAGTTGGCATCACCTTCGGTGCCTCCGGGCACCTGCCGGCGAGAGAGTTCGCCGGGTAGCAGCAGCAAGGGCATATTGCACGTAGCTTTGGAGCCGAGCGTGTTTCCACCATGCTGGCCGCCTCAACCGCAGGCTGGCGCCGAAGACAAAGGGTCGGTGGCAGTCCTGACTCTGCCATATGCTTGGCTGCGCTTCTTGCAGCGCACTAGATCTCACCTGAGATTTAGCCTCATTGGTGACGGAATTGTGGGCAGCATCTTTCACAGCAAGGCGGACAGCACCGAGAGCAACAGCGAATGCGAATATGGGACAGATGGCCCTGGTGTCAATATCGGCGGCCATGGATGGCATCGCTGGCTCTTTGAGGATGGCGGGCTGCTTGAGGATGACATTAACGACAAGCATGAACACAGTGGTTCTGTCCTCTCCGCAGTTGCGTCCACCAACAATGGCACTAACGCCAAACCCGATGTCATTGGCCATTTTTTGTCCTCATTACCGCTGACTTACATGCTTGTCCATGCTCCGGAGCAATTGTGTGCACTATCGGCTCTGCAGGACGGCCTGGACCGCCTCGCGGCATTCTTTTCAGTGTCACCAACACCGGCGCAGGTTTCACCGCTGTCATGCTCCCTTAAGCGATCGCCACATAAACTGCTGTCGTTACCCGTGCGCTGGCTTCCGCCGCTTCGGACACCTGAGCTGTCGCCGGCTCATGTCAGTGTTCGGGCTGGAGCGCTGCCAGCGCGGCATGAGCAAGGTTTTGTCGAAGGGACGGTCTGTGGCAGTAGTTATAACAATAGCGATGAGCTCTTCTGTGATGGGGCCAGCAGGATACATTGGCTCGGTCCTCGGCCAGTACATGTTCCCCTAGGACTTACGGGACATTCAGTGACACCCGTCATTCCGCAAACGCCATTAAAGGGAGAAAAAGCCGGCTGGTGCGGCGGTGTTGATGGCACCACCGGCGATACCGCATCCGCTCTTCCGCGTCTGATGCCGCCAGCTCAGACGCCGTACTCGCCGTGCACGGGAGACTTACTGCTGCACCCGCCAGGCCCTTACTCGCAGCAGCAGCCTTCACCGCCTCCACCGCTCTCGCTGCTGTTATCTGCAATGCCACGGCTACCCAACCTGAGGGTGCTTGAATTGAGTGTCGCGTACAAGCATGGCAACGGCCAGGGGCCGGCAGTCAGCATTGTCGACGACCACAGTGGCGGTGCAAGGAGCTTGTCGGCCGAGCAGATCATCACGGCGGATGTGGTACAGCTCCTGGTGGCACGCGCCCCCCAGCTGCATTACTTGAGGCTGGCTACTGCCGTCCCGCCGAGCCCCGCTGCTTTGGAGGTATGCTGGTGCCTTAACAATTGTTCATACCGGATTGTTGCATTTTCATTTTATGCGCGCAATAACAAACATGCGCACGAAGTACATAATTCCTGAACGTTTCATTGTAACGTTTTTAAAAATCCTGTCCGATGCTCGCCGCCTGCCCCCCCCCCACACACACTCTCTTCGCAGCGTACACTGCAGCGACTCTCTTCTGCCGTAATGCAGAAATTTGGGTTGTCATTTCTTGTTGATCCCGATTGATGACGATCACGTGAAGAGTGCACCTCGCAATTTAGTTCTGGCCGATATAAGCTGCCACGCTTGCTACTTCCTTGTATAGCGGTTACCACACTCATTCGTCCTACCTATCGGAATACACTACGAATTGCCTGCAGGCCCTGAAGCATCTACCGTACTTGTCTCATCTGGATATTCGGCGACCGTCCGCTACTGCAGCACTTCTTGGGTCATGGCCGGCAGCAACATTGCGGCAGCCGTCGCTACTGCAGCCTCCGCCGCCGCCATGGCGTTCGCGCTGCCAGGGCGCAGCTGTTGTCAAACTCAGGAATCATCAGCCTCCTGGTCCCCGCGGGATTTCCTTGGTACACGCACAGGCGCTGGCGACATGTCCCCGCTTGCGCCACCTCTCCCTGGAGTGGCTCGGCGACCCCGGGCTCCCCTGGAGCGGCTGCATAGATGTCGCCACCACCTCTGCCTCAGGTAACTTGATCCCGTTTGGCGAGGCTTCGCCGCGTTCAAGCCCAGTGGCATCAGCCACAGCAGTTGATATTGTTGGCACTGGCATCAAGAGCCTTCGGGTCGTCGGCTGTTTGCTGTTGCGAGCTTGTCCACCTCTGGGTCTTATGTTCCCAGCACTTCGCCATCTGGCGTTGTCCAAGCTTCCATCTTTGGAGGCCACCTGGCGCCTCATCCTAACACTACCCAACCTATCATTTCTGGAGCTCAGAGATCCTTGGCCGCTGCGTCACGAGCTGCGTCTCATGGGTAAATGCCTGACAGCTGCGGCCGCGTCGTTGCAGCGTCTGCACGTAGGGGAGCTCCATGACGAATATTCAATTGCGACAGCGGTAAAGGCAGTGGCACAGCTATGGCCCGTGGGTCGATCGCCGCCGCTACCGGGTAATGGGAGGGAAGATTCGACCCTACATAAAGAGGGTCGACGTGTCCTTTCCCTTGGATTGGCTCGGAAGGGCCTGTGGCCCTCATCTGAAAGCTATCGTGGCCGGGCTGCCAAGTCAAGTTCGCCGATTGGAGGGGCTCCAGGAGGGATGATAAGTGCTGGCACAGGCAGCTGCAACTCTTGCCGTCGCCGCCGCAGCGGCGCTAACGACGGGGTCCCAAGTGACGATGCTGTCACCACATTAAAATGTGAGGTCATGGCCCGTGCATTGGCGCGATGCGGTGCTGAGACGTTGGCGCTTGTGGTAAACAAGGACCAAGACGCGGAGGATGATCGTGATGTGGGGAAAGAGAAAGGACTAGCGGCGGTTGGTGGTACTGCTGTGGATGTTGCAAATTTTCTGGAAGCTGAAGGCGCTGCTGCAACTCGCTGCAATTGTGTTACTGATGTTTACAGAAGCCACACAGTCGGTCTCTCCAGCAATCCTTCGTGGCCGGTGTCACGTTCGATAGGATTATGTGTGGAATGTAGTAATGGTGTTGCAGCTGGTAGGAGGTCGGAGGCTTATCATGAGCTCACAGGGCCGGAATCCTTGTTGCCCATTATGGCCTCAACGCTGCCCTTCATGCCGTATCTCCACATCCTAGAGCTGAAGGGGTTTCGCAGCCTGACAGCACATGCGGTATCCAACATGGTGAGGGTGATGTGTCATGACGGCAGGATCACTCGCGAAGACAGCAAAGGCAACACAAATTTTGATCGCAGCTGTAATCGTGACTGTGGCGGTTATGGTATGCATGGAAACTGCGACTATAGCGTTAGCAAAAGTGGTGGTGGCCAAAAGATCCGTCAATGGCGGCTGGAGCTTGATTGCTGCGGCTGCAGCAAGTGCGGCGTATGCGGCTGTAGTGAGGCGGCTGTAGCAGCTCAGGCGCATGTGCTGCAGGCTGTGCAGGAATATGGAAGGAACAGGCTTGATGTTGTGTTTCGATGATGTGCTTTGTAATGCTACATTGGGCATGATCCGTACCATAACCCGTGGGACAGGGGGCTGTAGGTTTCATGACATTCCAGTGTAAGCTTAAATTTCATAGTAGATTAAGGCAAGCTGTGGGAACTTAAGGAGCGCAAGGTTCGTCACTTCTGCAGAGCCTTGATGTGGTGATCAAAATCGTGCTCAATTGTAACGATGACAGTGGCTGAAGGCTTGCCGCTTGCAGTAACAGTTGTGAAAGTCAGCATGACACAGGCGTTATAGCGTGTGTGCTGCATAGAGATTAAAGCACGCGCTTGGCTGGATTAGTACGACGCTCATTCTGGTGGCCTGACGTGGTGAAGGATGCGGAAAACTTTGTGCAGAGGTGCAGTTTATGCCAGCGCAATAAAGCACTATCCTGTAAGGGCCAGGGGTTGTTACAACCATTGCCTGTACCAGATGCCCCTTGGGAAAGTGTTTCGATGGACTTTGTGGTCGTGCTGCCCAAAACTGAGGGGGGATACAACTCGGTGTTCGTTATGGTCGACCGATTGACCAAAATGGTTCACTTAGCCCCTTGCACCTTGTCTTGCACTGCTGAGCAGACAGCATGATTGTTTTTCGATAACATGGTTCGATTGCATGGCATCCCTAAAAATGTGATATTGGACCGTGGCAGTCAATTCACGTCTAAGTCTTGGGAAGCACTGTGTCACCTTGTCGGTATGCTCGTTCATTTGAGCACGGCATATCACCCACAATCTGATGGACAAACCGAACGCACGAACCGCACGTTGGGTGACATGTTACAAAATTTTGCGGGACGCACACCCCTTGCCTGGGATACATTTCTGACTTCGGCAGAATTCACGCTTAACAACGCTGTTAACCGTTCCACAGGTCAAAGCCCATTTTTCTAAATTACGGATTTCATCCCGCGCTACCCGTTTGGTGTGAATTGGAGGTGAACGTTCCTGTGGCTAAAACCTTTGCGAAGTCGTTTCTATCCCGTATGACAGACACGAAGGCGTGCCTGGATGCGGCACAGCAACGGACGACGGACTACTACAATAAATCCAAACAAGACGTAACATTTTTGGAGGGACAAATGGTTTTACTGAGCACTAAGAACCTACGTTCGCTTGCTGAAGGTTCCCGAAAATTGATACCTCGCTGGATCGGTCCATATCCCGTTGTACGCATGGTAGGGAACGTAGCTGTGGAGCTATCCCTACCCTCTGACATGAATATTCACCCCACGTTTCATGCTTCTCTTATTTGCCCCTATCATGGCACGGCAACCGTTTCCAATAACACCGATGCCCCAGCAGTAATGGAACCCGGAGACCTGGATTGCAGGCAAGCAAAAGGTTTAAAGGTTTTAAAGGTGTATATTGGATTATCGGGCTCAACGCATAGGTCGACAATGACGCAAGAGGATGGTACACGAGTACCTGGTCAAGTGGACTGGTCATCCTAGCGAGCACAACTCATGGGAGCCGACGCGCAACTTTTTGCTGGATATGAAGCCCCTACTTGAGGAAGCTCGTCTACGTGCCACACAGACCCAATGATCTCTGCAGTTGATGCTGTACAATGCAGCGAGGACGCTGCATACGGGAGGGGGGATAATTGTTGTACCACGGTTCAATCACCATCCATGCTGAAATAGACCCGAGTCTACCAATGTATGAGCATGCTAACGTGATATATTCGCGTATATCTAGCTAGATTAGCATTCCACATCATCACTCGTGACATCACACTGTCAGTCAAACATGTTTGACTCGAGGTTGACATCGAAACACGACACCATTATGGCATAATCCATCAAGTAATAATATTTGAAGTATTATTACATCATTTGTATCATGAATCCGGCGTGTATGCGGAAATGCGACGATCATGATGGTTAGTCGGCAACCGAATATCGATATTCGGACCTTTGCACCATGCATACGTTGCATTCATCTTCACATGAATTACGCAATATTCAGGAGAGTGCTCTGATAGTACTCACACTTGGGATCGGGATCCAGTGTGATTTGTACTGCACATCAGCATCGCAAGCATGATAGGTGCAAGGACGGCCACCTAGAGACTGAAGCCAGTTTGACGCTTCTTTGAATAAGTACTCGCGTACTTAACTCATCTGATTGACATATATACGTTATTCTCATTTATTATCGGCCTGAGCTATTCTAGCATACCATCTTCAGCCGTATGATGAACGCTGCCCGTGGGGTCTGACGGCAGACTACCATTCTGTACTTGAGGATCGTTGTAAGTTGAATCTTTCCTTGCTCTGAAGTCTTCTGGTGTCACATTGCTCACATTGAAGTGCTTGGCTTGGTTGAAGTGCGAGGCACTTGTATCTAACACTCAGACATGCAGGTCTAGTGCATGAGCGAAGAAGGAAGGATACAACATGTTCCTGTTCTACGGTCACCCAGAGAGCATCGTCTCTGACCGTGACCCCAAGTTCACAGGCAAACCCTGTTCAAGCTGTCTGGCATGAGCCTTGACATGTCCACTGCGCATCACATGCAGATGGACAGCCAGACAGAGAGAGCCAATTGCACCCTAGAGGAGATGCTCTGCCACTACGTGGACACCAACCACACCAACTGGTGTGATCTCCTGCCCCAACATGAGTTCACCTACAACTCGAGTGTTCAAGCTTTGATGCGCTTCACCCCGTACAAGCTAGTCTTGGGCTATGAGCCCACCACCCCGCTACAACTGCTAGCCAAGCACCGCTAACCCATCAGTCACATCGTTCATGATCGACCGTGAAATTGCGCTCTCCCAAGCCAAGCTGCATGTCAAGGCCGCGCAGCACCACCAGGCTGCATACACTGACAAGTGACGTGCCGAGCACACCTTCGCAGCTGGCGACAAGGTGCTCCTTTCCACGGCCCACCTCAAGCTGGTAACTGGCGACTCCTGCACGAAATTCAACTCATGCTATATCGGCCCCTTCACCATTGAGGCAATGGTTTCCAAGAATGTGGTGCGCCTGAAGCTTCTGGCGCACATGCAGATCCCCACCTGGTCGTGAAAATGTCAGGCAACTCCGCCCATTCAGGACGGCAGACGACGCTTTTCCCGACTGAGCCGTTGCCCAAGCCACGTTCAAGCCCTTCGTCCACTCCACCGGCGACCTGTGGTGACATGTTGAGGCCATTGTCAGCCGCCACATCATCCCCATTGTTGTATCTCTCCTTCAAGTTTGCTCATAGACATCTGCGCGTCTGAGGACTTTGGATGCCGATGCACAAGCACTTGCAAGCACAGCAAGGCAATCGAGAGCAAACAGAAGACTTCAGAGCAACAAGATATAACTTACAATAATGCAATCAGGAGCAATGCAATGAGCGCGATCGCCGTCAGCGCCGGAAGCAAGCAGTCATCACGCGGCGGTAACAAGCGAAATCTGGGCTTAACTCAGGCTAAGATATTAAGAGCAAAAAGCAATACTTAGATTGAACATGGGAGTGTTCCAAAGCATCAAGATGTTCTGCTCTACTCAGCCTTCCTTGCATCTGTTATACTTGCGATATCGCTACGCCGTACACTCACACTAGGAGGCCGATCCTAAGTGTGGCGAACCCCACTGCGTATCTGCGATATCCATGTATATCAATGCATAAGCCTTTCCGGCATTCGCTTGATGCGAAGGTCCGAATAACGATATTCGGTTGCAAGTGCATTCACCGCGACTAGTGCGGCGCTCTCAACGTGTGCCGCAATGATGTTAGATTATATCAACAATATTACTTATCGATCCATGACATGAGCATACCACCTGAGCTTTTCTAAGCTTTATGCATGTTAGGCAAATCAGCGGTGATGTGTCGCGATGTGTAAGATTATCATGTCAATCATATGCAAATGTATGCAAATATATTCATATTCATGCAAGTCCATTCATGCATTCATGGGATCAGCACATCGCCTTGTAGCGTCGCATCTACCTACGCATCGGCGGGAAATGAACCGTAATACAACAGCCATCATCGGTCGCGTCACATATGGCGTCAAGTCCAAGGGCTACGACGAGTCCAAGAACATCTTCATCGACGAGGCTACCCTACTAGAGAATGTTCCGGAACTGATCGTGCAGTACAAACGCGACCACCCCCGGTCTGTGGCCAAGAACCGGCAGCGACACAGCACTTTTCGCAAACGCAGCTAGACCCTTGGTTATTCGAACACGCCTGTTACCTAACACTTTGTGGAGTTCGCTGGAGTTAGAGTTGCGGGGACGCAACCCTTCGCGGGAGGGGGGAAGGTGTAACTGTTGTATCCTCAGTTTTGCTCATGAGTGTCTGCACGTCTGAAACTTAGACACCAGCACAGAAGCGCTTGCAAGTACCACAAAGCACTCAAAAGCAGCAAGAGACAGTGGAAGACTTGAGAGCGAGAAAAGATATAACTTACAATGGTCGAAGGATGCAATGTTATGATCGGCCGTCAGACCCAGCGGGCGGCGATCATCATGCGGCGAATGGCGAATAGTGAATAGCAAAGCTCGGGCTTGCTCGGGCCGCAATAGCAGAGCAAATAGCAATAGTCCAATTGAACACAGGCGTGTTCCGATAGCATACGAAGATGTTCTGCTCAACATGGCCGTCCTCGCATCTATTATACGCACGATACCGATATGCAGTACAACTCACACTAGGAGGTCAATCCTAAGTGTGATAAACCCTAATGCCGTGCATCGATATCCGCGTATTCTGACAATTAAGCCTTCATAGCGTCCGCAAGATGCAAGGGTCCGAATAGCGATATCCGGTTACCGATCGACCTCTGCGACTTAAATGCTCGTCACACTCGCACATTACGTATGCCAACGATGGCGTAATAATATAGCAAATATTATTACTTAACAGCTCATGTCATAATTATGCAACTTGCCTATGCATCTCCGAGCATCCGTATCTTAGGCGTATCAGCGATGCGGCTGGTAGTGCGATGTGACAAGTCGCAATGCATGGCGTCAAACTAGCTAAATATATGCAAATATATTCATAACTAGTATGCATTTATTATGTTTGCTTATCGCCTTATAGAGTCGCATTGACCTACGTATAGGCGGTAATCGAACCGTAATACAACAGTAACAGCGTGAATGGCGCAGAAGCGCCAGAACGAGCGAAACTGAGTCGTCGAACTATGGCAATTTGTCACAAACAATAAAGTTACACAATAGGAGATTAATTACATTAGATCAATTACGTAGAACTCGCACAAGTCGCACGGAAGTACTTGCATGCGAGCGCTCGTACAGCGTTGTCGGATCCATGAAATTGGTATGCTCTGTATTGCGTTGCCAGCTGTATCATTACTGCACCAGCTAACAAATGTTTGGATCGAGCCGACAAACGTAGTTAATGAGCATTAACATGGCATAATTTGTTGAGCATCGCCTAAGTGTGAGAAGGGCAACAACCAGAGTCGTTAGTTGGCAACCAAATTCTAATATTCGGCCATTCATATTGCATTATGCCAGGAAGGCTTGATAATACTGTATGCGAATATCTGTGATACGGGTTCATCACACCCTCAATGATGTGATGTGAGATGTATCAGTGTCACGAGATAATACATGTGAGGACAGCCAAATAGCTTCAGCTTTCACCGAGCTCTAATCAGATTATCGTCAATTTTATCATATTGATCTGTGATTTGCTGTGCTTGGCCCAAGCCAAGTCTGAGCATTGATAGCCGGTTAGGTGATGATCGCCTGGCGTCGGTTAGTTCTGTTAGCCAAATGCACCGCATCGCATCCCTTGGACTGTAAGTTCTAAACTTTTCGCTTCTGAAGACTTCTGCTGCCTCGGAGATTGTGTCTGGATGCTTTGTTCTATCTTGTAAGCATTCAGCACAGCGTTTGTACACTATTATCTACTACTACGTTGTTTATTGCTAGTCCTAGGTTTTGGGGGCACACGAAATCCAAAGCTACTACTGTGAAAGCTGTGGCTGGCTTTACATCTTGGAGACCTAACTGGGGCCCCTTACCTGCATCAGTACACAGAAGTCTGGATGTAGAGAGAATGGCACTAGATATCCTGGCCGACCTCCTTCGCTGTATCTGGGTACGGTGAAGCTGCATCTAGATAGACCCCCCCTTAAACAGCTTTAAATACAAAATCATGCTATTTAAACACCGATATGGCCCCCTGTTTGGGACCCTGTATCTCAAATAAGTAAAACGATATCTGTAGCCAGGTGCTTACCTGCATTTGAGGCCGGTTGATACCCCCCTGCCTGACTGTAGTAGAAGGAAGGTCAGAGAACCCCATAAATGGGGCAAACATATTTATGTCGATGTGCCTGCAAAATATCAATCTTTAAGTTCCATTTCCAACTAGCTAGGGACCCCAGGAATACAATCTCCACTGCACCAACATAACGATATAATAATACATCGCATCCACGACGTATCGACCAGCATACACCCATTTAATCCTCAACGTCAATGATGGAATGCTATTTCCGTATCATGTCATCAAGCGGCATTATGGGCATTTCATCCTGATGCAGACAACAGGATTGCCGCATGATCCACCATGTATGGCATCTACTCAATGTTCATCATCATATAATAATATGCACCTGAATTCCTAGGTTTGGCACATAATCCAGTCCGTGGATGTGTACGTTTATAGAATATCCACGTTCATCTGTACCGCCTGTACTGTGGATGGTACATGTTTTGCCTTGCTGCTTCGTACAAGTTGTGTGGCTTCGGTAGGGCAGTCGCGAATCCACTCTCGTATGCCTTTTGAGCAACAGCCTTTGCAACGCTGGCCGAGACGTCGCGGATCTGCCACACAGCAAAGTTCATAATGTGGAACTTAGCATGCAGCACCCGTCAGTGTTCCTCCAAGCTTTGAACGTGTTCATATCGAACATAGATCCATAACTGGTACCCACCAACATCTTGCACAAACAGTGGTCATGTAGAAGGGATGGCGAACAGGGAAGGCATTACAAGTGTACGCCCATAGACTACTTCAGCAAATCAGTGAGCCCACAGTTGACTACCCTACGCTGAAATACCCAGATTTCGGCATCTCACCTTGGACAGGGCCGGATAGATGCTACCCTGAGAGAGCTCCTCCTCTGTCACCATACGGCTGACGGCATCCGCAGCAGCGATGAATTGCTCGTCTCGCAATTTGGTGCAGCGCGAGATGAGAGCACCCAGCGCTACCCCAGGGAAGATGTAAGTGGAGGTGCATTGCGAAGGGGTGGACGTACGGCCGTTAGGCAGCGTCGCCGCCTCAACCTGACACAGAAGGACAGATGGCGATCATTACTTTGCCAAGTATTCGCATGCCACATCCAAAGAGTGAATGCTGCCGGAGCATCCATCTGATCATAAGATTGCCTGTAAGTAGGCATGGGACCACAAATGATTGAAGACTGGGTGTATACTCCTAATCAAATCTGAGTGTAGACTCCTAATCAAATGCAGACAATCCAGACCCGACGACCGACCTTCTGTTCCGTGGCCAAAAGGGCTCGGCCTTCGGTGAACGAATAGCCATCCGCTGCCGTACATTCTGGCATTGCCGCGCTCAGTGGGAAAATCAATGGGTGCTTGCAAGTCTCGGACATGGTCTGAGAGGTACCATCGGAGAAAAGCAGGAAACGTTCGATTGTTGCACTTGTTTCGAACAGCATGCACTATAAGATGGCATTTATAGCAGCGTCCTCGTGGGGTGGGTCGCAAGGCGGCGTGCGGTCTGAAACTTGAGAAGGAAAACAGATGCTGCATGCTACACATATTTGGCAATGCTAACGCACCTCGCTTAACATACACTACGCTATAAACAATAGGTAGAAATAACAGACTCCAACAATGGGAAGAAATCGCGGGTCTAATCGTGCACTGAAGAGTGGGGAACATGAGACCCGCCAAACAGAGCAGGATGTGCTAAGAACGCAGTTATCACCTACCAACAACAGTTATGCACCGGGTGCGCCTGGCCTGGACAAACATACACCAAAGATCGCTGCACGGTGAATCAGCCACATTGAAAGCTGTACAAGAAGCATGGACTCAGGCCAACTGCTTACCCTTATCAGGTACTTATTCCTACTCACTTGCAGCACCTCGGGTGTGAACGGGAAGGGCGGTGTTCCGTGTGTGGAGAGCCCGACCAGCACAGTCGGTTTAAGGAGCTTGACCGCACTGATGAGGTCACGACAATCGGGACCTGAATGGCAGTAGGGCAGCTTGTACGACTCAACAGTGGAGCTATCGCCGCGCTCACGGGTCACCAAGCCCTGCGGTGTCGACAACATCGGCAAGGGTAAAGACACAGGAGCAGATAAACACACAACTTAGTGAAGCGAAAATGTAAGGCTGCCTCGAAATGACGTCAAGACCCTAAACTGCATGGAAGGTCCAGCTCTTGAGTACCATTGCGTCTTGTGTGTGGAAGCATTCGGCTAGCGTTCCAAGCTTGCTGCCTTGAAAACCTGACAGCTGACCAACCATTGGACGCACAGCTGAACTGCTGGCGATGTGATTACTTCTGCATCACGCGCATAAGTCAGCTTTATGTGCCTTGGCTCTTGCCCACGCATTTCTTGCTATGATGGAAAGTGTAAAATGTCGCACCGTTCCTACAGTCGAACCTCATCAAAATGTGCTGTCCCTAAACATGATATTACCTGAGAATCAACAAGCCAAAGACGACGACGCGCGTCAAGAACCGTCTGGTTTGTTTGCGTGGCCACTGCAGTAGCAAATAGCTCCGCAATGCAGGCCACAACGGCGCCGTCGCCTGAGAAAAAGGGGAGAATGTTGGCGCTGACATAATCGGTTCAAGTGGTCAATATCCATGTCCTATGGACCCCTGCCAATTGTCCCCCAGTTCGATTCGACGTCTCCTCTAGCAAGGGGGCACTCCATATTCTGCGTACCCACGAAGACAATTCGATGGTCGCTCAGCCTGCCCCCGGTCCTCGGCAAAGCTGCCATAATTCCTGCGAGTACTGCAGCTGCCACGCCGGTCATATCATCGTTGAAGCATGGGAACTCGGTGCGGTACATATTGAGCAATTTGCTGGCGTTGTCGTATGCCATCTCCTCAAACTGTCAATAAATCAAGCGTTAGGGATGAAGGTGCATGTTTGGCACAAGATGACCAGACAATTAGAGCACTTAAAACCGCATTTACTTTCCAGACCAACTCCGAAGATAATTCTGTGAAAATTCGTAAAGTGTGCAAGAGTGTGCAAGTGAACATGGCCGTTCGTTCAAGTGTTCAGCGCCCTGATGCTGGTTCGAACCGGTCAGTCGCAGCGTTCGATTTCTCAACCATTCTCTTTAGACCTCGGTGAAATGCGCGGAGCAACTGCTCCATTTACGGTGCGAACATTACAAGTCCCGTAGTGCGTTGAAAGCGCCGAGTTGGAACGCCGTCGACGCTATCTATACTACCGTCGTGCTTCGTATTGGGCCCACCTCCCAACTTCCATCTTCTAAGAGCTTGACCAATTCAGCTTCCAGGAAGAAATGCTTCGCACGTCCCCTCTCTAGTTCTTCCAGGGACGAGAACAGTTCAGTGAAGCCCAATAGACGCTTACTTGTGCTTCAGGCACGTATGAATCATTTGTGATTGAGTGATTGTAACGATTCCCAATACGTTCCATCGCACCTGCACAAGCACCGTGTTCCCAAAGCGCCTCTTGACCGCCGTCAGAAATTCGTCCATCAGCTCGTAGTAGGGATCGCCCCGCACCCTGCGATGGCGCACCCCTACGTAGAAGGGTGAACGCAGCAGCTCCTCGTTGTCGGTGCCCACGTCAATCATGACCGGCATGGTAATGGAAGGCGGAATACCACCGCACGCGGTGTAAAGAGAGATCTTCGAAATGGGTACTCCAACGGCCTGAGCGAAATATGAATGGTGGTGTACAGGGAGCGCGTTTAAAGCCTTGTATGTTCAACGTGCCGTAGTGCTAACCCTGTCTGTCACTTAGTCGCGAGCCGGGTGCAAAAGTGGGTGTACAATCGACCAAATGGAGCTCGTTAGCTCACTTGGCTACGCTACTAGGAAAGGGGCAACACCATGGACAACTACCAACAAGTATTGCGTTGAAGCGAGTGACAATGAGACCAAGCTAGTATGAGACCAAAATGAAGTCCGACTGACCTTGACCTAGCAGCCACGGCAATGCAACCATTCACCATGCGATGTCTCACAATGTAGTGTGGCAACTCGAGCGCAATGCCTCAACAGAGAGACCTCGCCCAACAATAGATTCCTGTCTCAACTGCATAATTTATAATAATGCTAGCGTATTGCGACCATGGTGTAAGCAATAAAAGGTAATGACCGATTAAAGCTCTTGTGGTTAGTGAAAGCCACTAGAACTTTCATTCCCTAGATTCCGGTGGCCATAATCCTCCTGCCACCGCCATTCCCAACGCCTTTCATACTTCCAACTTAATCATCGGCAATTCACGCGGCTCCACATCAAAGTTGGAATTGCTCCCTTCGCCTCTTACCCACCTGCACACCGAGGTCTCCCAGATCCCCGACGCGTTCTCCATCTGAGACAACAAGAAGCTTGACATTGCGCTCGGGCCAATTTTTAAGGATGCGGAAGACGCGGCCGCGGTCCTCCAGCGTAATAAACAGTCCACGTGGTAGACTTTTGAACATTAGGCCGTATTTTTGACAGGCCAGCCGCACGGTGGGGTTATACACCACTGGAAGCAGCTCCTCAAGGTTCTCTAGCAAGACACGATGGAAAAGCCGCTCATTCCGCTCCTGAAGGCCCTGGACATGGCGTGGGATATAAGGATTCCTTAAGTTTGATAAATACGGCGGCTGCCTATCTGCGAGGAACAGGATCTTCACGGAATTCATAAACGTGCCTGGATATAGCTAGTGGCATTCTTATCGATCAATGAATCCGGTCTCCCTGCCAATGGTGCTGGTCGACGTTGAATCAACATCTTCAAGGTCCCAGGGAAACAAGAAAGAGGCCCATGACCCTGTCCCTTGACCAATGCTCACCTTAACCGCACAACCCCTGCACGGTACAAATCCAGTCGGATGCGATTTTATTTTTCATCAATTGTTGCTTGGCACTAACTGTCCATGGCTATACGTTAATTGGCGAGTTTCACGCTTCAGGGAACACTTAAGGTGCGTTGCCCACTATTTCTGTCGCACTTTCACGGCTAATGGTCACTCTCAATCCCAAAGCTGCAGGCGACTGAAGAACTTCAAGACAGGTACGAAAGTTGACATGCCGTTATGTTGCACTTCCAAGTATATCAAGAACAATGAGGATTTACCGCCATGATTCTTATCAAGGAAAGGTAATTCGCGCTGTCAACTAGTTAGATTACGCACTATGCGCCTAACTGTGCATTTCACCAACGTGGCATCGGAAACCAACTGGTGCCATATGTTCCCGGGGAAAAGTATCCACCCATTCCCACCCACTCATACTGAAGGCACACTGAGGGTCCCTTCATGGGTCCCTGCAAGGATGCTCGGTGCCCCTTCAAATGTATATGATCTTTGGCAGCACACAATTCATCCGTCATGTTCTCGCACAACATCAGATCAACAAGAGGCTGGGTTACGTATCATAGGGCACCTTACTTCCTGCATGCCCACCGCAGAACAGTACGAATTTTACTCAAAAGCAAACAGATCCCTCACTTTTCGTCCTTGGCCGGAAACTCTGCCACCTACCTGCAGATACGTGCTCTTCTCAAGGTCAGAATCCTTGCTACGAATATTTAGCAGGGTGCGTTCCAACTGCAACTCCTGTGATAGGACCGCTGGAGGCAGTAATCCCCGAAGATACAGTCGATCGCGCTCCGTGTCTGAGAACGCTGCAGTGTGGGAAGGTGCAAGCAGCGCGGCGACTTCGACCAGCTGCCCACGTTATACGGTTGCAAGGCATGTACACAGGCCATGAAGCATCCGGATGGTAGAGCGCTGGGGAAGCCTTTCCTCACAAGCGCAGAGACCTAAGCAAAGTGCACGGTAGTGTTCAGAAGCACGATCTTCTGAGATGTCGCTTGGGCGTCATGGTCAGGCCTTGTATGGTATGACGATGTGCTTCGTGGTGTCCATTAGGCTGTTTCCTTTGGGTTACATGTGGCAGCCGGGCTTGGCAAGTTAGCTTCACGCGGAACCTGCTGCACTATTCGTCCACTCCAATTCAACTAGTTGGAATTTCCACTGGGGATATAGTGAAACACAATAATTTTAATTAACAAATCAGTCCTCTTCCAGCTCCTCGTAGACAAGATAAGATACCCATAACCATACCGCCAGGGACATCTGAAAATTAAAGCATTTAACCCACAAGGCGGAGATGGGTTGCTTAAAGTCTTAAATATACGATGTAATCAGCATGGTACGTAGATTGAAATGAATCGCAAATGCACATGATGATCAAAACGAAAATGGATGAGAATGGCGAATTCGTTGCTTTCTGGCTTCGCAGGAAAGGAAAGGTGGGAATTCGGTGATTTGAATGTTTCCCGTTGTTGGGGTTGTTGCGTCCTCTGCACACACAGCTTACCCAAGCCCTTGTTATACTTGGGATGGCGCATAAGATCAACTCCGCTGATGACTTGTCGGACCCAAGGCGTCGTTGGGCGCCCGGCCTTGTCGTCCTCTTCGTGAAACGAGCTCCCTGTCGCGTATTGACTGACCGCTTTCACAACAGTCTCCCCACTGGCGCAAGCTGCGTGATGAAAGGGCTTGCTCCTTCGCAAGCAGCCTAGCATGCATCTAACGAAACAGCCACCAGTGTCAATTGTCCAGGAAAGCATTCTTGTCCTGACACCTCGTAAAATGAAGTATAACGAAAGGGCTGCCTTAGTCCTATGGAGGAGCACCGGCCTAACGACTGGAATCGACCTAAATGAACAAAACTGTACAAATATTCTGGAAACCATGCATTCAAACGAATACATGAGTGACCGGGTAATTATGACGGCATTTCATCCATCCACCGTGCTCGTCCTGCAGGCTAGCTGTCGTCCTGAATGCTCTTTCGTCAACAGTACCCTTCATGCTGTGTAATTGTTTGACGCGTATATATGGAGCATCCTGGGACTAATGTTCTAGCCACGTGCATTCCTTGAATGAACAGACTTTAGCTTCCATTTTCCTGAACAGGGCAGCTCGGCCTTCGGATACGTAAGTAAGAACTATAGAGTGTCCTGGAAGAAGACGGTCGGAGGGTAAGCGATCGTAAATTTATTATTGTTTTGCACGTCCTAACTCAAAGGAATCCACTTGCAGGCACTACCAATGGTAGGCCGACGTGCAGGATGAAGCTAAAGTGAATTTATGGGGAAAAGATTGAGCTGTACCACCGGAGGTCCATAAAGTGAGCACGACAGGGAGGGCCGCGGACCCGTTGGCACATTTCCTTGGGACAGGTTCAGCATCGTACTGGTTGGCTCCGGCCGCAGGGCGGGTTCGGGCTCGATGCGGGATTTGGAGGGAGTCGATCGATGCCAACGCCGGTTCAACAAGGAGGCTTTGTTACCGAGGCATCTGACATTCTTGGCAATTACATCAAGAGGTTTGTAGGCTTGTCACGTCGTAAGAACAACTTGCGCGTGGGAATGAGGAGGTTAGCCGGAAGAATCTTAAGTGTGAGGCGCCGAGGGCTGGTATAGAAGGCATCATGAACATTCTCAAGCTGGAGGACGAGGGCCGGGAGGACCTTTCCAGCGTGGTGCGTGTATAATATGTTTGTAGGACACGGCTTACCCTAGCTGCTGCTTGGTTGTTGCTATCTCATTTTCGATTTGGACGGAATGAGCTGCCTTGGACGTCTTGCGTACTTTCGTATAATACATATGCCATTCCCGAGTAGAGGCTTGCTTCGACGCTGTAAGTCGCACATTAAACCATGGCAGATTTCACTCATCAAAGTGAATGTACTTGCGCGACAGCAGTCAGTCCCGTCAGGTCATCCAAAACCCCTGCATGGCTAACGGGATGTATGGATATCCTTTCCTAGCATGCCACAGGGACCCAATGGTAAAACTTATCTATGGGATGTTGTGTACGTAATTTCAAAGAATAAAGTTTTAGCAAGCTTTTGATTGTTATTTCCCATCGCGTCATATTGTTTGCCTCGAAGTACGTGGGTCGGCGTGAAGTCGCCTGAACGGGGAAATTGGTTCTTAACACAGGGCCAAGAAAGCGCAGAATGACTCAGGCGGGCCGACGTATGCGGGGGCCCAGAGGACGGACCTATGTGCCTCTCAACCCCATCCCTTCCCCTAGCGAACTGTAATAATACTATAATTGCCAAAGATATCATGCGACACAGTTACTCGGGGGCTTCAGAGATACATGGTTGCTCTCTCTGGGATCAGGCGAGGCTATACTTAGGTGTTATCCATGTAAAGTTCCAGGTACAGGTATCCAAGAAACCTTGAGGGCTCTGCAGGAACCCTGGATAAACCATGACCCCAACGAAGAACCCCCATGGCAAGCTAGATAAGTGGGGAGGGAGAGGGATATGGTTGGGAAGGGAAAGAGACGTGGTACTGCTGTTAAAAGGCGTAAAGGCATCCCATCCTTCCTCCCTAGCTACCCATCCTTTGTCCACCTCCTCCCTCCTTCCAACCCTACTGCCCTACCTGAGCACCTTCCCTCTTTTATCTGCAGAGTAGGTTTCCATAAAGCCTGTTGCTAAGGCGCTGAGCAGGTGATGAAGCTTCGGCTGCTGAGGGTAGAGAAGAGCTGGTCGGGGATGGGGAGATACAAAAGGAGGGAGGGAGAGAAAAAGCTGAAACCAACTCCCCCTCTCTCGTCCCCTCTTCACCCATCCCTTGCCCAGCCTCCCACCCTCCATTGCTCCCTCCCTGGCATTCATTTGCCTGCCCTCCACCCGCCCTACATGCCAAGCATCATAGCAGCCATGCTTGGCTGGCTGGCGCCCACCATAATCATCTTTAGATATGAAGGCGTCAAACTTGCATTTCGTCTGCATGTATCATATATGCAGCGTGTGCCAATGTGGCACGTTCTAGAAAAGAACACGGCTTCTTGGGGACTGCTGTCCAGATGGATTCAGCAACCAGTCAACTTCCTGAATGCGGCCCATGTAATTCACCTACGCCTGTGTGCTGAAAGGGTTTTTCTTCTGGAATGCGGGTTTCACAGTGATTGAAGCTCTGCAGTTCCCTGATCCACATGGCTGCCTATTTACGTGGTGAGCTCATCATGTCGAGGCTGATTAGGAAGGGAGGGGACTGATGGATGGGGGTGGGAGAATAAAGGGGAATAAGGGATAGACGCAGGGAAAAGGGGGGCGAGGGAGGGCGATTTGATATGGATTTCGAATGCCAAAGGCTTGGCAGTATGCGCACAGTGGGTAAGCAGTAGGGGTTGGGATTCCCATACGGGCCATATGGTATGACCCGGGAACACTGCAAGGTTGGACCCACGAACAACGTCAATACCGGTTGCAGCAGAATGACGAAGGAGGTTCGTTGGAAGAGTGTACTGGTCAGCGTCATGTAGCCATTTAATAGTGCAGTGCTGCCTGCTGTGGGATGATTATGTGTCGCCGGCCACATACAAGGGATGATGCGGCCAGGCAAACACCTCCTACACAAGCAAACGTCATGCTACCTCTGATTTGTACCAGATTGCATTTCAGGGAGGCTGTAGGGGAACGTGTGTGTTTTGCTTGCTTTATCTGTGGACCTGTGACGGTGAGCTTTGGTGTATGTAGCATGGCATTATGGCACCAGTGGAGGCATCCCATTGCTGCCCTGAATTCGGTCGAGATATCTTGTGTGGTGGTGCCAGTCTTTAGACAGTCCCAGCTGGGGGACCTGGGATGTGCCTTGACTAGTGTCAGGCCTGGCCAGAGCTGCATACACTTGAGCCACTCTTACACCTGCTGCACAGATAATCAGGCAGGGTAGTTTATGTGTGTGGTTAATCGCCGATCGCCGAAGGGCTGCAAAATCGCCGATATGGATTGCATAGGTTTTAGTGTGAGTCATGGTTGGGAGCTACTCCTACATGATGGCTACATATTCGTCAGTCAGGGTGTTTGGGTGGAGGTCCAATAACCCTAGCTTTAGGTGGATAGGATGATTTGTCACGACGGATGGTATTACCGGACATAGCATATACCGGTGCGCAAGACATCATGCCTAT
The DNA here is from genome assembly GCA_030268105.1 of Volvox africanus. NCBI lineage: Eukaryota > Viridiplantae > Chlorophyta > Chlorophyceae > Chlamydomonadales > Volvocaceae > Volvox > Volvox africanus. The sequence goes on along the minus strand of BSDZ01000014.1, from coordinate 918,787 downwards.
GTATACGATAATCATGGCCATATTATATGTATGAGCCCTAGGCCTGAGCGGGGATTTAGTCCGCTGGCCCAGTTGGTATAGTTTATGGGTCGTGATGAAGTCCGAAAGAGCACTTTTAAATCTATGGGCCTGCTGCATGGCTTGGCTAGCACTCAACACTGTTACAACGTATAAGAAAACAATTTATAATGTTGGTCTGTTACGCTCAAGAAGTACTAAACGCTTCTAGAGCCAAGCGACAAAGGCCAACGCAATCAGACTTAACCGCCATGAGTCAACCAACGTCAAAGGTAATATATTAAGAAAGTTACTGGCTAAACGACGAGCCGCCCCCTCTCACCTTTCGGCCATCGATGCCGTACAGCCAATCGATCAACCGGCGAAGTATCGCCGGTTAGCCAGTAATTACCTCAATAATGTCTAGACTCTTATCTGTTATATATGTCACTGGTTGATGAATCGCAGTTAAGTCTGATGGCGTTGGCCTTTGTCACTTGGCTCTATAAGCGTTTAGTACTTCTTGAGCGTAACAGACCACCATAATATCTCTTTTTCTTACAGATTGTAACTGTGTTGAGTGTTAGCCAAGCCATGCTGTCGAGCCGATAGTAGCGCTCTGGTCCCAACACCGAGCCATTTCCAGCAGGGGCTACTCCTTGCAGCCTACGGACGGACCGTATGCTGGACGCTTCTCAACACAAGTTTCTTCAAGACCCTTTGAAAGCCATAGCTCATCCCTGGTTGGCCGATTGCACTTAATACGGCGTCAGTAAAGTAATTTGGCGTGACAGCTTGCACCAGTTATATATGAGACCAGCAGCTTGCCTTAAGGTAGCTGACAGTGAGTGGGCTGAATGGATGTCAAGTAGCCCTGTATCTCTTCCCATTTGGACCCATAGGCTCGTCTCTGCCGGTCACCCATAGCTGGAATGCTGTAGAATTTGACAGTGTCCGGTACTGTAACAGACGCACAAACAAATACGTGCACAAATACTGCATGCCATCAATGCAAACTCGATTGATGGTTGGCTGGATTTGAGAAATTAGCCTAGCTATGTATTTCCAGAAATAGCTAGTACAACTACCATCCTTCTACATTTTCATAGAAATATACGGAATACCTTCTGGCTTGCGCCATCATAGCTTACTGACAGCAGATTTTCAGTTTATCACTACACATACTCAATATGCAATTATCCGGCTCCTTTACTAGGAGCCACCCCCAGTAGGTTGGGTTGCTGGGGTGGATTGGGTATTCCTTCTGGCCTGAAAGCCCCAGCCAGGTATAGGGCCCTCTGGCGCAAGGGTGGCAGTAAGGATAGAATAGGATTTGGTTTTCAAGGCGGTTTGAATGTACTTCTGTATGCAGTCGGTTCTATTACCCCTGGTTTAAACAGGTAAAACCCTAAAAACCGCAGGGGGTAATAGAACCGACTGCAAACAGAAGTACATTCGAAGCACCTTGCAAGCCGAGTTCTGTTCTATCCTTACTGCAATTTAGTAAAGGCTTAAGAGAAAATAATAATCTGTTAATTGTTATTAATCATAATTTAACTAACTACCAGTTTAACCGTTTGTAACCAGTTCATAACCCCATCGCAAATCAGGATTACAGATTTGGCAGCAGCCGCCAGCTGCCATTATTAACCACCCTCCCAAATCCCGAACCTGTTGTTTGTCCATAACCTGTATGGACTGGGCCTTTTACCGACTGAATGGTAAAAGATGGAATACCTGGTTTCTGGTTCACTGATTTTCCGGTTGTCTGAGTGACTTCTGAAGGTTACGCCTGATTCGAGATTCCACGGCATCCCAAGTATGACTTGGTCTCTGATGCTATATAATCGGACTCTGACACACCAAATGGTAACTTTCGATACCACCCTTCATTGGTTTCCCTGTACAACATGTGTTCAGGCATGACTGATATGGCACGACTAATATGTCCCTGGAGTTTCAGGTTCTACCCCGACCGAGAGCGGGCCAAAAGAACCTCAAGGAAAGGGCAGGGTGCCCCCATGTCGATGGAAGGTGACGACCCCAATAAAAGTGACCTGCGAGTTGACCAGTAGCGGAGTTGACGCCTTAGTTGATTCGGCAGATACCGCTGGATGCTGTTGGTGGGTGCTGAACCTGGGAAAATCACTGATTTCGGGTGAGGGTGCCTCGGAACACCGGGGAAGGTAGGGACTGCCAGGTTAGTGGCCACGGGTGATGTACCCCCCTATCCTACACACAACAAGCTGGTATCAAGACTGTTCCGTCCCTAGGGACGTCTTGACAAGTCTTCTGCTCAAGGCTTCTCGATTCAACCTTCATACACATCTGCTGCTAGTCGTCTACTCAAATCAGTCATGGACATAGACCAAGGCCTTCCCCCGCCCGGGATCCTTAAGAGACAGAGACCCTTCCTGAACTGGAGCTGCGGTCCTCACTGTGGCGACTAAGGCTTTTAAAGTTTCTGGAATTGTTAAGCAACACTTAGAAGCTGTTTTATGTGACTCTATGTTGCGACAATCAGGTAATGTGATCCGGACATCTTGCCTTTCTTACTTAGGTGAATTTGTCTGCAGTACTTATTATTTATAACTTGTATTGCAGCTTGTCTGAAGAATACCTGAAGTCGAGGGTTAGGCGATACAATTACGTCAGACCTGACTGTTGTATTACGGTTATCGATTATCGTCAATGTGTTGGTCGATTTGACCTTACAAGACGATTAGCAAATGTAATTGATGCATTGATACCAAAAGATATATCTGTAGTATATTTAGCTAGTTATGCATTGCGAATCTATGCAATTGGGAATCTTTGTCTTGTGTTGCCAGCTGTATCATTAATGCACCAACTAACAAATGTTCAGATCGAAAGGGCAAAAGTAGTAAATGAGCATTAAAATGGCACAAGTTGTTAACTAAGAATATTTGCTATATTATTACTTTAATGCTGGGATGATCAAAATACATAAATGTGAGAAGTGTGATGACCACAGTGGTCAGTATGCAACCAGTGTTGATGATTGGTCATTCGCATTGCATATATAAGGCTTGATAATACTGCATGCGAATACCTGTGATACGTTGCTAGGGTTTATCAAACTTGTAGGTCGACGATCTGGTGTGACATGTAAGGTATTGGTATCACGAGTATAATGCGTGCAAGGATGGCGGAATAACATAAGCTCTTACCGAGATGTAATCGAATTATCGTTAATATTACCATATTGAACTATATTAAGTTATAAATGGCCTGAGCCAAGCCGGAGCATTGATAGCCAGTTAGATGATGATCGCCTGACGTCCGTTCTGATAGCCGAACGCATGGCATCGTATCCCTTGCACTGTAAGCTGTAACCTTTTCGCTTCTAAAGACTTCCACTGCCTCTGAAATCGCGTCTGGGTGCTTTATTCTATCTTGTGAGCATTCGGCACTTGGCACTTAACATTTAGACGTGCAGACAAGTGCATGAGCAGCGAAGAGGGTTACAACATGTTTGGTAGCGAGGCAGGATGTTCACGGACTGTCTTATCCTGATCTCTTCGTAAGTAAGTCCCTACTATGGCTAACACCGGCAGCAATCGGCCTAGTCAATGGGATACACTCGTGGCGGATCTTGGGCGTGCCATTATAAACACCGCTGCTTCTGGTTTGTAATCGCTTTGCTGTTTGTGTAGTTTTGGTGAATTGGATTGTTCCTTGCTCGCTGCTGTGGCTGCTGGTCCGAACCTGAGTCCAGATCAGTTGAAGGCCTTGATTGCACGAACGACGGAAGTTAGGGAATGCTTGAACGGATACTTGCTGTGTCTGTCTGGAGTGCCTGAAAGTGCTCTCAGTAGGATTGAAACCGGTTGCACTGTGCTCGACTTTTACTTGTGTGGGTTGCCTCAGAGCACACAGGTTGTGAGGTCCTTATTGCCTGCCCATGGCATCTGGGAGCAATGAGATGGGATTGGTTGGCGGGGGTAGTAAGCCAACTTGGTTACCGTTCCTAGAACTTCTTGGAGGGGAGTTGAGGGACAAGGGCTTCTGCCATCATTTTTGTGCCAAAGTCGTGTTGACGGTGATGAGGTGATGAGACTTTCTATCCCTGTACCAAAATTGTGCATCTTGTATGATATGAAACAGAGGGATGTTGAGCGTAGAATTGCTGATGCAACTCATGCATATCTATGTGATGTTGGGAAGTACCTGCAGCTGGTCCTTGGTGGTGATCATGATGTGGTGAGATGTCTTTCAGTCGGAAATACACTCGAGGGTGAAGACATGGTTTGATCAATGGACAACTGCATGAGAAACCTTCACATTTGATGAGTTGACTGCCGCTTTGCTTGCACACTCTGCCCTGGAAGTTCAGTCACGTGATATCAAGGCACGCCATACGTTAGCCCTGGGCTCATATCGCATGCACTCAAATGAAACGATACCATGTATCGATCACACTTTGATGCTCTTGTGACGCCTATAGCTGATCTTTCTGAAGGGAATTGCATCTTCTGGTTTCAGAGAGGTCTATCGGATTCTTTGGCTGGTAAATGTGCCACTGACTTGATGGGGAGGAAGTTTGGGTCTTATGTGGACTTGGTGCAATTTGCTCGTGAGGCTGAGATGCGCATCTTGGCGAGACAAAGTGCTTTGAAACCTGCTCCTCGTGTATTTGCTGTGTATTTGCTGTGCGAACAGAGGATCCGGCTTGTGAGGCTGAGCCTATCGATCGAGAAACCAGTGGCAGTTTTTACCTAAGGCTGCAGCGATGGTTGTGCACGCCGACCGGGGTCACAGCATTCGTGGTGATTCTGGCCCGGGGACTCAGGGATCGACTGGTGCAGGTCCGAGCTTGGGTCCAGTGCGAGGCAAGAGGAAGGGAGGTCTGCCAACTGCAGCGGCTTTGCACAATGTAGTCCCTGTGCCAGACCAGTGACATATGGCTGGTAAAATGGGATGCATGCAATCCGAGCTTGCATGTCAGAGAAAAGAAAATGTCTGCCTGAGATGTGTATTGGACCATCCCACGAGGATTTGCCCATTGTTGCCGCCTTTAGCTCAGCGGCCAAAGTACGGGATTGCCCAGGTTGGTTTGGATGGGACTCCACCTGGGAATGCAGGACAAGCGTGTGGGCGGTGGTCATCAATGCGACCAGCCGTGAGGTAATTGTTGCCTTCGATCTTTGAACAGATTGAAAGTGTGATTTAAAGTGAAATTTCTATCGATGGTTCACTGGACGTTTGGGTTTTGACTCGCTGTGTAATTTCTTTGCACTGAGTTGCCCTGTGTCGTCCCTAGAATTGTTAGGCCACACCGTTTTGTTCGTCCCCTCATCTCTGCACAAGCTGTCAGTGCAGCTGGCCTTTTATAGGAGATGTAGATGAGCCCGCCCTGTTTAATTGAATTGAATTGAATTGCTGTCGTCCACAGAGTCGGCTTTGATAGGCAATCGTGTCCAGATTGGTCTTGCTGATCGTACACTGAAGGCACTTGTTGATACCAGTGCCAGTGACGACTTCATCTCCACGGTACAGGTGAATGCGTCGGGGTTGTCATCACAGTCGTCGAAATGTTCGCAGGTTATCCTCACGGATGGGGGTAAGCATCCCATTGTGGGAAGGGTCGCCCTTAGCCTAAGGATAGGTCCTCTGTGTGTTGTGACCCGACCTTATGTGTTGCAAGAGCTCACAAACGCTGCAACATATATACTCGGGTCTTTGACATTATGGCAATAACGGCATAACGATGGGCAAGCAAACTGACCCCAAGCCAGTCGGGCGCATGGAAGCCGTTCAAATGATTTGAAAGGGAGCCCATGGACTGCTTGTGAGGCCTCGGTTGCATTTAATGCAGCCACCGCTGAAACCTCTATGGACCCTGAGGTCGAAGCCTTGTTCAGGAGTATGCAGATTTTTTTCGTGATATACCTGGGCCTCCACCTATGCGTCCTGTTGATAAATATACCATACCACTCGTACCTGGAGCACAACCCGTTTCACGACCTATGTACAGGTTAAGTCCACTGGAGTTGGACGAGGTGAATCACCAGGTGACGGACATGCTCGTGAAGGGTATGATTTGCCCCAGCACATCCCCTTACTTTGCACCGATATTGTTTGTCGGTAAGAAGGATGGGACGTTGCGCATGAGCATTGATTACTGGGGTTTGAATGCGACCACGATTAAAAATCGTTGCATTTTGCTGCGTGTTGGTGACCTGCTCAATAAGGCCTATCCAGCGATGCTTCAATGAGGCCATTTCGCTACCCTTACTCGCCACCGAAACTGTAAGAAACTATATTGGCAACCCCCGGCTCGAATGTATTTCAGCGGGGGACTGCTTCATATGTTATCCTCTTACTTTTTATACGTCTGAAATGTTATGAACTCATAACATGAAAAGAGGAAGAAATCTTCAGTACTGCACGGCTGTACAGCAGCTATCCTTTCTAAAAACATTAGCGAAGATTTTGTCGCAGACAATATATTGTTTTAGGTTAATATTATCTAAAATCCTAACCGAATCTATCTTACCAATGTCTGCTTATTTCTGATGAATTTTGGCGTGGACTACAGACATCTTTTGATATTTTATTCCCTGCTGTATATTGCTTGTCGATTTCAATGCTCCATTTAAAATACGCTTGGCTGCATTGGTACTACCGGCCTCTAGTTTTTTTTAAATCAATTGCGGGCTCATTATACGGCGTGCAATAGATGCACCATACAACTTTCAAATGGTTTGCTTATCCATTGGGCTGACTTTCTACATTGATATTGTCGTATTGATATTATTTCTGTTTAGTGATTGTTATTAAGTTCGTGATTGCGGCGGATCCTCGCGCCTCGTGGCTCAATCAGGCGGCCTTACTCGCTCATAAAGCTACATTCAGCTGATTTGCCTTTTCATGACTTAACATGAATAATATTAAAGAATTGAAAGGCGTAGTTATGCAAAAAGCCGTCAGGCCCAAAGGTGTGTGAATGCCCTTTCGTCATTCTACAAATCTCGCTACAGCTATTTGGAGGACTCAGTCTGGAGTTTGCTGCTAAGTGTATCGAAGTATGACAATGTATGATGCAGTCGGTAGGCAATGTATGGAACGCAGTGTATGGTACGTTTTATGGAAGGGAACGGCTACCAGCAGAACAGGACGAAATCAACCCAACACCACAGAAACACATCTTGCCACTATCTGTCTTGACACGGCATATCTACTGTTACATATTTGCAATGCTGTGAGTGTGTTTTTGGGCCTTACATGTTTATGGAAGTCCATATGGATTTTATGGATGAACTACAAAGTCATCGAAGATAGCCTTTCTCAGAGTGTGTTCACATAAGGTCCACGGGTTGTAGACGCCCACGGGCAATCAAAATGGCTATGACAATTGTCCAACACAAAAGGTTGATTGCACTTGCGACGGGTTTAAAGCACTCATGACAGGTCGTCCTTGCAAAGGGTCAAGCAGCGATGAGCATGCAAGCGCACTGCAATTCACAAGTATCTTACGCAGGGAATTAAGGAATCGCTGTATGCATGCAAGATGTAAGATTCATATGTATATATGCTTTACTTGTAATTATGTGAATGTTATGAACATGTGTGAACGGGGGTACGGTTTCTTTAATTAGGAACCTTCATTTGGTTGGCAGCTTGCACAATTCTACTTGCTATTTCCGGTAATACCATCCGTCGTGACAAATCATCCTATCCACCTAAAGCTAGGGTTATTGGACCTCCACCCAAACACCCTGACTGACGAATATGTAGCCATCATGTAGGAGTAGCTCCCAACCATGACTCACACTAAAACCTATGCAATCCATATCGGCGATTTTGCAGCCCTTCGGCGATCGGCGATTAACCACACACATAAACTACCCTGCCTGATTATCTGTGCAGCAGGTGTAAGAGTGGCTCAAGTGTATGCAGCTCTGGCCAGGCCTGACACTAGTCAAGGCACATCCCAGGTCCCCCAGCTGGGACTGTCTAAAGACTGGCACCACCACACAAGATATCTCGACCGAATTCAGGGCAGCAATGGGATGCCTCCACTGGTGCCATAATGCCATGCTACATACACCAAAGCTCACCGTCACAGGTCCACAGATAAAGCAAGCAAAACACACACGTTCCCCTACAGCCTCCCTGAAATGCAATCTGGTACAAATCAGAGGTAGCATGACGTTTGCTTGTGTAGGAGGTGTTTGCCTGGCCGCATCATCCCTTGTATGTGGCCGGCGACACATAATCATCCCACAGCAGGCAGCACTGCACTATTAAATGGCTACATGACGCTGACCAGTACACTCTTCCAACGAACCTCCTTCGTCATTCTGCTGCAACCGGTATTGACGTTGTTCGTGGGTCCAACCTTGCAGTGTTCCCGGGTCATACCATATGGCCCGTATGGGAATCCCAACCCCTACTGCTTACCCACTGTGCGCATACTGCCAAGCCTTTGGCATTCGAAATCCATATCAAATCGCCCTCCCTCGCCCCCCTTTTCCCTGCGTCTATCCCTTATTCCCCTTTATTCTCCCACCCCCATCCATCAGTCCCCTCCCTTCCTAATCAGCCTCGACATGATGAGCTCACCACGTAAATAGGCAACCATGTGGATCAGGGAACTGCAGAGCTTCAATCACTGTGAAACCCGCATTCCAGAAGAAAAACCCTTTCAGCACACAGGCGTAGGTGAATTACATGGGCCGCATTCAGGAAGTTGACTGGTTGCTGAATCCATCTGGACAGCAGTCCCCAAGAAGCCGTGTTCTTTTCTAGAACGTGCCACATTGGCACACGCTGCATATATGATACATGCAGACGAAATGCAAGTTTGACGCCTTCATATCTAAAGATGATTATGGTGGGCGCCAGCCAGCCAAGCATGGCTGCTATGATGCTTGGCATGTAGGGCGGGTGGAGGGCAGGCAAATGAATGCCAGGGAGGGAGCAATGGAGGGTGGGAGGCTGGGCAAGGGATGGGTGAAGAGGGGACGAGAGAGGGGGAGTTGGTTTCAGCTTTTTCTCTCCCTCCCTCCTTTTGTATCTCCCCATCCCCGATCAGCTCTTCTCTACCCTCAGCAGCCGAAGCTTCATCACCTGCTCAGCGCCTTAGCAACAGGCTTTATGGAAACCTACTCTGCAGATAAAAGAGGGAAGGTGCTCAGGTAGGGCAGTAGGGTTGGAAGGAGAGAGGAGGTGGACAAAGGATGGGTAGCTAGGGAGGAAGGGTGAGCAGGAAGTGAGAGCTGGAGCGAGAGGGGGAGCGAAGGAAGAAGGGAGCATGGAGCCAGAGAGAGACAGAAAGAAGAGACAGACGGAGCGAGGGATGGAGGGACCAAAGGGGGAAGGGGAGGGAGCAAGGGAGCGAGGGGCGGAGGGAGGGAAGGAGGGAGGGAAGGAGGGAGGAAAGGAGGGAGCGAGGGATGGAAGGACGCAGAGAGGGATGGAGGGATGTAGTCTGGGACGGAGGGACGGTGTTGTATCTCTGATTATCCCCCAAGCTGTTTAGGCCCGATCAGAAGATGTCCGGTTTCCTGATCATCTTGGATAGTAGCCTTAGATACCCCTGGATACTATAGATGTGTGGACAAATGGACGGAACGTGAGAGAACGTGCCACGTTATTGTCCCGTTTCTGGACTTATTAGAACGTCAAGATCAAAGGATGCCATTGAGGGTGAGGGTGAACTTGTCCAACAGTGAAATAAGTACGTACCTATGATAAGGATAAACATCTAGATAGCAGAAGGCTATCGTATACCTAGCATACAGCAGAGCAGACACGTATCTAGGGTTTATCGGATAGGCTAGCAGATAACCCGCCATGCTACCTACCAGGCCCCTTGCTAGCCTAAAGCTAGGTAACAGATACGTATCTGGATAGGCCCCTTCCTGCTAACCTAGCACCGCCTATCAGATAGGGAGGGGTTCATGTAGAGGGGTGGACGCCTGCACCAGCAGTTGTTACTTGCTGGACCTACGTTCAAGGGATATTGTCCCCTTGGAGTCTTATTTGCCAAGACCCATTTCGAGGTAATGATGTTGTGAAGTGGTGTCACTTGAACAATAAATCTGTCCATATTATTATGTGCTCTGGCCTCCGGGTGGATGTTCAACTATAACTTGCGGAAGTAACTGCCGAAGTAGCACAGTCATACATGGTCCCAGTGCATGATGTCTCATTTCGTGCGCCTTTACTGCCTTCAGATGCTCAACGTATGGATGTATGTTTCAGTATTGTGTCGTCCCTTCACGCTCATGCAGGGGAGGAGGATCCGCAGGGTGAAATGCATAGCGAGCTACAAGGGCGTGTGCCAAAAGCAACCTGAACGTGTACAGAGGAACTATGTCCTTTCCTAAGAAGCTGACAGCCCCCCAAAAACGTGGACGACGCTATTATACGTATTGTAAAACGTTCGCAGCCATGGCAAGCAATGCCCACGACTATCCAGCTTGAGCTCGGTCCTTCAGGTCTTCAAGCCTGGACTGACACCTTATCTACCAATTTGGCTGCACTGGGCAAGGAACATGGTTACCAGCGCCCGTTCTGCCAGCATCTTGACAAGTGGGTCCCTGCGCTTGACAACGGCAGCACTTCCCTTGCCAATGCCATCACCGCCCAATTCATGACCCTCCCTTGTCTCTTTATCCTGCATTACTGTTGCCGTGGAGAGCTCGCAAACACTGACGGTTGTTGATTCAACCTCTCCTGCAGATACGCTGCTGCCATTAGTGGTCGCAACCAGCGTCTCCTGATCGCTGAGTCTGTTAACTAAGTCCATGATGCTCTTCTCAACAAGCAAGGGGACCAGCTCCGGAATTGCAGCCAGGGCATCGACCAGCGAAAGTGTGGCCTACGAACGTGTGTGTTGCAATAGGATCATGCCGGAAGGGAATACAAGTAAGCATGCTCAAGAGATGTCTTGCAACAAATATTTTATTATTATTATGGTTACTCCGCCCTTGCGGGCTGGCGTGTATTATGGGGATCTCCGGAATTTTAACCGAGTGGGCACGCATACCTCAGCGTCTTCATCTGAGGCCGCTAGAGATCACCTGTTTATTGGTTACGCAGAGTTTCCTTGCTCTCTACGGCCCCTATCCATGTGCCAGCCCCTTCGGATCTACTGGCATTTAGGTGGGTGTCTAACCACCCCGCACCAGCAGCCCAGTTACGGGCCTCAGATGCGCACTTCACGGGCTATGCATTTAACCCTCAGTGGACCCGGACCCAACTCCGTAGCATCGGGCAATCCAAGCTACATTCCCCTTACCCATACACCATTTTGCCCCGACCCAGATTCGATCTGGCGACTTTGCGGCTGCTAGCTCTTGAATCAAATACATCACAGTTAAGTGATGCATGGCTTGTCGTTAGGGTGATCCAATCCAACCAGTAACAGGTCATGGTCAGACCAGCCACGCCCCCCCCCAGCTGCATAGCCAAACCTGCAGGACAGCGCTCTGCCGTGAGTCCAGTAAATCTTGCAGTACCACTATTAGGGAGCCGTTGCATAATACCAGTCGACCCTCGGGGTGGTCGCGCTGCAATGCCGACATGGAGATGGATGTGGGTGGCATGGTGTCAGAGGACAAAGACTGGCATGAGCGAGCTCCCCCAATACAGCTAGACAGTATGCAGTTTGGGCGAACACATCTTAAGGCTCTGAGATTATATTGTGCGCGCGGTATTATTATACAATATGCTGAATCAGGACCATAAGGTTTGCAAATATCCGGCGTGGTGTGGCGTGGCGTGGCAAATATTCGCTAAAAAAAGGTAACTCTATCCTCTCATAGGGTATGCTATCATTTCCACTGCTTATATTACACTCTATGTTATTATGTCCAATGCTCCAATTATGTCCAACGATCTTAAAGCAGCCCCTCTTAGAATTGTGTCAGGCAAACAAACAGACTGTATAGTCATTTACAAGCGTACGAGTAAATGGGGTGAGAGGCAGTTAGAGGTGGCTCTGGGGGCATGCCTCTGCACATGCCGCCTGGAGTCTCTGTTTGCCAAAAAAATGAATAACACATAGATGTTGTATTGTTATTGTAGGTTACGCGACCCATATTGTAGTACTTCATGATGTGCCTGTTCAGCCGTGGCCTTTCGATTCGGTCCTTCAGCCAGAGACCATGTACAATTGGTGCCAATGAGTACCTAGGCGTGGCTAAAAGTACCTCAGATGCAATGAAAGGGTGGGTCTCAAAAATGCGACTTGCCTCTGCAAGCTAGATGCCAGCCAGGTATCCTCACTCCAGATGCGTGATGTGGCAAGTTTGTGATACCCTCCGGTTCTTACAACTGGCTCTCCATTATGATTTAGGGTAACCCATGCATTTAAATTTCATGGCCATTGCCCTCCTGCTCACCAGGCATGTGGCAATTTGGTACAATCGAGCACAGGCATTAACAACCATGCGAACGTTGTCATGCCTCAGCAGCGGTAGCAACTCTATATTTACCTGCAGTCAAGGGATTATAAGGTTGAAGAAAGTGATGCACTGTAGGATGTCATGGCATAGTACAGTACTTGACATTCTTTGTCGAATAGGGATATTCTGTGTCGAATAGGGATATTCTGTGTCGAATAGGGATATTCTGTGTCGAATAGGGATATTCTGCGAATGAGTGCTTTCGGATGATACATAGTAATTTAGTAATAATAATAATAATCGTAGTAGTACTATTCATTGTGCACCGGCCGTGGCCTGGCGTGTGTTAAGGGGTTGGGGAACTGAGTGGTTGCATTGCTTTTCCCTGTATGCCCGCACCACCGGGGATGATTAAAGGGATGATAAAAGTGCAAGTCTTACACTCTATCAACCTCACCACCATCTTTCAAAAAATGCTTTGTATTTCTCCAGAATACAACAACAGTTATCGAGACCGTAGATCTCTTTGGTTTATCCTTTATGAGTTGCTTTCTGCCGCTGATTGTGATGTATGGACAATGAGGATTTGATTGAACAAATGCCCGCATCCTTACAAGCCGACAAGAACATCTATTGTAAGCATTAGGGTTCCTTGTTCCTTTTGTTTTGCGGATTGTTCAGCTCTAAGCTAGGTAAACGCGAGTTTCGCGGTAGAAGATTAAGAATGTTGCAACTGTAATAGAGATTTAATAGATGGTCCTCCTTGTAGAGGACCATCCCTGTCCCACTTGTGGTCGAACCACGTGTTCTGCAGCGACTAGGCCTTACAATAAGAGTGCGAATACTAGCCTTTCTAGTCGAATCTAGATCTTATAGGGCATTTAAATGTCCTACATGCACTTCTTGGCTTTGGCGCCCCTTTACCTGATGCCGTCGCCAGGGGTCAGGGGTGTGCATCTCGGCAGTTATAATCGTTACAACTATTAACCGCCGGACCTGCGACCTCGCAGTTCGGACCAGGACTAACGCAAAGAAATATAGTCTAACTTAAAGTATTGTTTCAGCACGTTAGTGTGCGAGGATAGTGACTTGCAATCGTCGTTTGGTTAATGAAGCGGCCAGGCCTAATGTAGGAGCAGGCCCGTCCGGATCAGAGGGGCAACCTTCGGTTAATCATTTTGCCTATTCCTGTCATGACTGTCGCTACCGACGCCTTGCTTACACCACTAGCTAAAATCCTCGGTCTTCACACTGTTAGCGCAGAAACTCCGACAGATGGTGCGCCTCCAATTGTTGCAACCTTCTCCGACCGAAGTCTTTGGGGCTAGCAAGCATCACACTCGCCACTGCTGAAGTTTTCAGCTCCAAGGCCGCAGACTGTAGGAGCAGATATGCTAAGCTGTCGATCCCAACACCAAAACATCACATAGACAAAATGTTCAACGTTAAAACCATGCCAGTTCATGTTAGGGCTTCTGTTCGCGATGTAGTCAAACTCTTCGCGGTAGTTTCCTAGGGAACGGTCGGTGATGCCTTTTTCTGTCGCAAGTCGCAACTTTCAGGACAGACTGTTATAAAATGGTATATCAGTTCGATATAGCGATCCATACTAGCAACAATCCCGCTGTTGTAGCTGTACTCGGCGGTAAGCTATCGACCCGCGTTCGTACTGCTTGTAGTGCTATACGCACAAATATATGTGCCGACTCCAGAACGAACTATTTGGACTCCTTACTATCAGATAATATGTAACTCTACTTTCTCGTAATTACGTCAGGCTTCCTTATGTCTGATAGTCTACGTCTCAATAGGTTATGAGCCCCGGTCATCGTTGACCGCGGAGCCTGACATCTTTTGCCCATTCTAGTGTTGATCTTCGCGTTTATAGGTCTTCACAATGGGAAAGGATAGGCTGGACGAGCCGCTGGACCTACACAACTACTCAACTTGGAAACTACGATTCCAATTGTTGTGCGCGGAGCTTGGATACAGTCGCGCCCTGCTACAAGCACCAATTGCAGAGGCGGATGTCATCATCTCCGACAAGGTCAAGAGTGTGATGGCCAAGAACGTAAAGAACCATCACCTCCAAACAATTGTTCGGGCGGCAAATGCGAAGGCCGCCTGGGACGCTTTGGCGGCTACGTTTGCATCAACCTGCAACACGAGAAAAGTAGCACTTCGGCAGGAGCTAAGTGACTTCAAAATGGCTAATGGAGAGGAGTTACCAATTTATATCAGCCGCGCGCGACAGCTGCAGTCCGACTTGCTGGATGTGGGACACGCAGTCGCAGACACGGAGCTCTCTACAATTGTCATCAAAGGACTTCCGAGCAAGTATCATGTGGTAACAACAGCTCTCACAATGCGAGAAGGGGAGCTGGACTTTACTCAAGTGGTCGCGCGACTAATGGCGTATGTGATACCGGACGAGGACAACAACGAGTCTTCATCGGCATTCATCACGCATCGAAGTGGTGGCAAATTCAACCCTACAAGCCGTCATCAGACAAGTAAGCAGAGGAGTAAATCAAACGCCATCTGCCACTACTGCGGTAAGCCAGGTCACTTCATCGGAGTGTGCAAGAAGCGTCTGGCGGATCAACAGCAACAAAACAATGGTCGCGGCGGGGGCAACCTTCAGCGCAGGGAGCTCACCAAAATGGCGTATGCTGTTGGAAGCGAGTCACGGTCGGACGCATGGCACCTGGACTCAGCGTCAGAATGGCACATTACCTACGACGCGTCAGAGCTGAAGGATCTGCGAGCTGTACGGCCTGAAGAAAAATTCACGTTGGTGGGCTACGATGGCTCGAGGCATCAGCCGACGCACGTGGGGCGGTATACCATGTGGAGTAACACCGTTAAAGGGCTACAAATTGAGCTCAAGAACGTCTATGTGGTGCCCAAGGCGACAGTAAAGCTGATCTCAGCAGGCATCTTCGATGAGCGTGGCGCTACAATTCTGCTGGGTAACGACAAAGCCCTCGTTCAGGCAAAGGGGAGGACGATCCTACGTGCAGACAAGGTGGGACGCCTCTATGCCATTCGACACCACGCAGCAGGGCGATCAGTTGGCAAAGGCCGCTCATGTGCGGCGGTCGGGTCAGAAGGCTCGAAGGCAGCGCTGTGGCATCGGCGCTTGGGACATCTGGGCTACAAGAGCCTGGAACGTATGTGCCGGGAACACATGGTAACCGGCATGGATTTGGATCGCGCGAGTCTGGAGGCAGCCAGGTCGCGGATCTGCGAGCCCTGCATTTATGCAAAGCAGACACGTGGACCATTCCCGTCCACTGGGCACAAGGCGGCGAAACCTCTGGGCCTGATACACCTGGACGTCTGTGGACCTATGCCTGAGACTTCGATAGGTGGATCCCGGTACGTTACTACACTGCTGGACGACTGCACGGGATTTTCTACTGTTGCATTCACTGACACCAAGGACGCAGTTCGCAAGAAGGTAAAGATAATGATTGAGGCGCTGGAGAACATGACTGGCCGTCGTGTGAAGGAGGCACGCACGGATCGTGGGACTGAGTTCCTCAATACAGTCTTGGGCGCCTACTTCGGCGAAAAAGGGATTATCCACGGGACGACCGTTGGGTATTCGCCGGAGCAGAATGGGGCGGCGGAGCGCCTCAACAGGACGCTTTTGGAGAAGACCCGGGCAATGCTGGCGGAGTCAGGACTACCGCAGAAGCTCTGGGCAGAAGCCATGGCTACGGCGAATCTTTTGCGCAACGTTTCACCGGTCGTGGGGGCATCAGTAACGCCCCATGAGGCGTTCATGGGGGTGAAGCCGGACATAAGCCATCTGAGAGTTTTTGGCAGTACCGCATATGCACACGTGCCGAAGGAGAAGCGGAACAAACTGCAACCCGTGAGTATAAAAGGAGTGCTGGTTGGATACGAGCAAGGGAGGCAGTACCGCATCTTGATCAACAATCTCATCAGCACCCACTCGACAGTCAAGTTCGACGAGTCAACAGTTGGAGATCGCTATGAGGATTCCGACGAGGAGGATGTCGAGGAGTCTGGCGGCGTTCCGTTGCCAGGGGGCGGCGGAGATACGCCGGTCAACACCGACATGGACCAGGGAGCTGCTGAAGTGAACCATGGTGCATCCACCAGCAGCGGCCAGACAGCGGCGCCACAGAGGCACGCAGGCATACCAGCAGCACAGTTTCCCAGGATGCAAAATACAGCGCAGTCCCGCGGAGGCAATGGTGGAGACGCTATGACAGGCGAAGGGCCGGTGCAGCAGCAAAACCACAACAACGACGGTGCAGACGTTAATATGCAGGAACGTCGCTATCCACTACGTGAGCGAAAGCGACTGATTGAATGGAGGCATGAGCCCAACGGAAGGGTTACGTTCGGGCGGATCAATGCTGCAATCGAGGAAGAAGTACCAGAGCCAGCTTCATACCAGGAGGCCACTGACGGCCCATATGCTGAGGAATGGAGAAGTGCCATGGATGAGGAAATCTCAGCACAGCTCACAAATGGGACCTGGGAGCTAGCAAAACCACCGCCAGGTGCGCGGATTCTGCCTTGTCGGTGGGTGTATAAGGTCAAACGTGCAGAGGATGGCGAGATCGAGCGCTACAAGGCACGTTTGGTGGCAAAGGGCTACGAGCAGCGGGCGGGGATTGATTATGGGGAGCTCTTTGCTCCAACCTCGCGTTTTACTTCGCTTCGTATGCTCCTGGCGGTGGCTGCGGCTAAAGCAATGCCGATCCATCAGCTAGACGTTTCAACAGCTTTCCTGAACGGGGAGCTAGAGGAGGAGCTCTGGATGCAGCAGCCGCCTGGTTACGAGTCAGCAGATCCAGAGCAGGCATGCAGGCTCCTACGCTCAATCTACGGGCTGAAACAGGCCCCACGCTGCTGGTATATGAAGCTAGCGGCGGAGCTGGACAAGCTGGGGTTCAAACCGTCAGTAGCAGACCCAGCACTGTTCATCAAAAAGGACGAGAAGGAGATCGTCTACCTGCTGGTGCACGTGGACGACATCATCATCACCTCAGAAGACGAGGCAATGATCAGGAGAGTAAAAACAGAAATCGGACAAGCCTTCAAGATTCGAGATCTTGGAGAGGCAAAAGTTTTCCTGGGCATGGAGATCAGCCGGGGAGCGCACGGGGAGGTAAAACTATCGCAGCGACGCTACATTGAGGAGCTGCTGCAGCGACATCAACTCGTCAATGCAAAGCCTCGAAAGACCCCACTACCTCCTGGTACTAGAGCCCTGCCTGCAGAAGACAACAACAAGGAGCTCGTAGACAACACCAAGTACAGGGCGCTTGTCGGCGAATTGAACTACCTGGCGACGAGCACAAGACCGGATATCTCGCAGGCAATGAGCGTTCTGGCGCGCTTCATGGGCAACCCATCTAAGGTTCACATGGGCTTGGCTTTGGGGGTGCTGCGATACCTGGCGGGTACCAAGGAGCTCGGATTATGCTATGACGGAGATGGCGATCTCACCATGGTGGGCTACAGTGATTCCGACTGGGCTGGAGATCCAGCCACTCGGAGGTCCACAACTGGCTACGTATTCTTGCTAAACGGCGCAGCTATCAGCTGGAACAGCCAATTGCAGCGCACGGCGGCAGCTTCAACAGTGGAGGCAGAGTACCAGGCCACGGCAGCTGCAGTGCGGGAGGCACTTTGGCTTCGCAAGCTGACCAGAGACTTGGGTCTGAGGACACAGGCTATTCAGATTCGAACGGATTCTGAGGGATCGATGAGCCTTGGGAATAACCCGATAATGTCAGTTCGTTCTAAGCACATCGACGTGCAACATCATCTAGTGCGAGAACGAGTCCTGCGGAAGGAAGTTGCCTTATCGCACTGTTCGACGGAGGATATGGTAGCAGATGTGTTAACCAAGGCACTTGGAGAGATAAAGTTTAAGAAGTGCATTATGGCGATGGGGTTGGCCGAGTAAGCTTTCTAAGTTTGTTTGGGGCGAACTCGTTTGGCTTTAGCTTTTCGGTTTCAAGAAGAATCCCTGGTTGGAATTATCTTCTTTCACTTGTTGCTAGGCATGTCTCGAGGGGGCGTGTTATAAAATGGTATATCAGTTCGATATAGCGATCCATACTAGCAACAATCCCGCTGTTGTAGCTGTACTCGGCGGTAAGCTATCGACCCGCGTTCGTACTGCTTGTAGTGCTATACGCACAAATATATGTGCCGACTCCAGAACGAACTATTTGGACTCCTTACTATCAGATAATATGTAACTCTACTTTCTCGTAATTACGTCAGGCTTCCTTATGTCTGATAGTCTACGTCTCAATACAGACAAAGACGTGGTTCGACTCCTGGTCGCTAGCTTTGAATGAGTATGCATCAAGTGATGTCATAGTACAACTGATTCAGCGTTTTGCACATTAGATTCAGTCACTTAAAGAAGAGCTAAAGCTGTATCAGCTTACGTCTCGAATGACTCCAGTTGTTAATATCACGGCTTACCAAAGTTTGAAGCCTTAATCATGGACATTCTATCCATTGATTACAGAAGGAGAACTGCTGTTTGCATTTCAACAGGCGTTGACCAATACTCTGCATACCGTGTGTACGGTCGATAAGCTAAGCCAATCATTTCAAAAGTACAGCGACCTCGTGCCGCATGCTTTGGATGCAGATTGTCGTATCGTGGCTTCTTGCCAAGTCCGTGTCATAATCCCGCTCAAATGCCGTTGTCGTGCAGTCCGATGAGGGAGACGTGGAGATGGCCAATACGGCCAGCCCATCCACGTCCCGCCCGCCACGTAGGGCACCCGCAGTGGTTACACTAGCCGTTTACTGTCCCAAACTGAAGAAAAAAGGGATGACTGCAGCGCGAACACAAGACAACAGGTTCTGTCGCACATGACGACTTGGTGTCCACCAAATCCTACGTTGAGAATTATCAGAACATGCCCTACAGCATTTTCGTTAAGTGTCATGCAGCGCATGCCTGCCTTTGCTGTAGTAGCAAGGATCACTGATACAATGAGTGCCATCGGCGCCCACAACATTCCCCGCCAGTGGCAGGGGTGTTCCCGTGCTCGGTCCAATTTTTCAATAGGAACTTGCCCAGAAAGGTACTTAGGGGATATCCCCTAGGTCAGCGATGAATAAGGCGACCTTGCCATGAAAGGTTCTGTACTTCTGTTTGCGCTGTCCGCCATTGAAGGGGTTCTCACATGTTCATTCAGGTTTGATGTGTGCGTGCTGCGTGCTGGTTCTGGAGCGCTTTGTAACCTCTTTGAACCCAAACGACCGCTCAATGCCTCTGAAAGCTTCAGAGGCCACACCGTATGCTTCGTTCCCCAATCTCGCGTCCACTTGAATCAGTTCCTAGGGCAATTCCGTGTATACAAGCAGAAATGCCTAGACACATCTTTGGCCGTGCTTCTACCAAGCTTTTTGACAACTCAGCTGGCTGGGTACGTTCAAGGCATGTGCTGCACTCAGTGTTACCCTACAGGTTCGTACCCGTATCAGTCCATTGATCTCCAAGGGCAACCGATCGCGGCTCCACCTAGAATGGTGATGCAGAAGTTTGGCACGATGCACCTGCACAAGTGCCAGGCTCGGACTCGCCTTTTGTGCGAACTGTAACCCTACCCTCCGTTGTAGCACTACCAAATAGTGCACTGCCTTTAAACTCTACGAGTGTTGTGGATTTGAAGATGACCACTCTTGTAGACACCAGGGCAAGTCCAGATTTTATCGGTGAAGCTGTTGTATCTCAGCTAGGGCTAGAAATCAAATCGTGGGTACGAGTTGGCACGAGTCCGCATAGCAGACGGAACCACGCATGCAATCCTGGGAAAAGTCAAACTTCGATTGGCTTAAGGCACCCTTTATGTAAGCATCATCCTGTATGTTTTGCCTATGTTCATGAATGCCGTGTCATTCATTGTTGACTCTGTCACCCTTCAAGCACATCAATCCATTATCTTTTATGACACAGATATGTTAGTGTTTACAAGGGTGATGCATGCACTCATCTTCCTCTTCTTAAGAGTGCTGATTCTGGGGGCCGGTTCATATCTACCTGAGAACTACACTGCCTCAGCCTTTTCAAAACGCAACAACCCGCCTGAACACAATGGACCTGCGAGCTGACCAGGAGCGGAGATGACGCCTTAGTTGATTCGGCAGATTCCGCTGGATGCCGGTGGTGGGTGCTGAACCCGGGAAGAGCACTGATTTCGGAGAAGTCGGCATGGGAGACCGGATGAGGGTGCCCCGAAATACCGGGGAAGGTAGGGACTGCCAGGTTAGTGGCCACGGGTGATGTACCCCCTATCCCACACACATACAATGGACGGAAGGCTGCTAAGCGTGACTTACATCACGAAGCCCACGCTCTCCTTGTATGTCCAAAGCTGTGCAAAACGCTTTTGAGTCACAAGCTAACACGGACCCAGAGATCTAATGTCTCCTAGGAGGATATGATGACATGTTTTAGGAGGTTCCCAGGTTACCACCTGTATGTATGCCTGGTTGATCACACCATCCCCTTGGTACTGATAACTTCTACCAAAATATTCTCGTTCTCTTGATCAAATCTATCTTGTAATCAATAATAACGCTAGTGGTGTTCTAAAGTTAAAAGAGGGGTTATTTGAGTAGTTTGTATAGAATTAATATATTAGTGATAATATGAAACCAGAAAAAATAAAGATATTTTTTATTGAGAATGGTAAAGAATTAGAAGTTGAGGCCTCAATGGCTTGTCAATTTTCGGAGTGGCCCATGAGAATAATATTGAAATGGAAAAAAATAGCTTGTGAGGGAGCTCTTGCCTGCGCTACTTGTCATTTCCGCCATTACTGGTCTTTTCCTAAAGGATATTCACAAACTTTAAAACTAAGGTAAATCAGTGAGTTTATTTGTAATCTTTTCTATTTAAGTGTTTTTGGGGGCCGAATGATGCTTTTCATATTAGTTAAGGATGTTAGCCCAAAACGCTTAAACGAAGATTGGGAAAAGTCTGGAAAAACTTTTAAACTAATAAATATTTCAAACCTGCTTCTGATGATTTTACATCTTTATTATTAAAAGCTTAGGCATATTATTGATCCTTTTGTACGTAAATCAGGTGCCCAACATGTGGCTCAATCCTTGTACAGACTTAGCCCACTCCAGCTTGACGAAGTTAAATGTCAGATGGCGGACCTGATTGTGGAAGGGATGATTCGCCCAAGTACATCACCGCATTCGGCTCCCATCTTCTTTGTAGCTAAAAGGGACGGAGGCTTACAGATGTCTATCAACTATCAGGGTTTAAATGCAACCACTGTTAAATACCATTACCCACTCCCACGAGTGAATGCCTTGCTCGATGATTTGCAAGGTGCTCATTATTTCAGATTGATTTGCAGCGAGGGTATACCAGATGCATATTATGATATCCCTGAGATGGCATTCTTGACACCATTTGGCCACTTTGAGTATACCATGCTCAGCTTGGGACTCGCAAATGCCCCTGGCATTTCAGGTAGTGATGGATCACGTTTTCCATCCTTAAATTGATTGATTTGTTGTATGTTACCTGGATGGTATCCTGGTATACACCAAAACTGAGGAGGAACATGTACAAGACCTCTGACTGGTTTTGGATACCCGGCAAAAGGAGCGACTTTATGCAAAACGTTCAAAGTGCCATTGGGCACAACGCCTGATTTTGGTGGATGGATATGCATGGGTCCTCGATTACCCACCACAGTACAACATTCGCCAGCCCCTTCGATGGTACAAGAACTTCCACAGTCCTTGGGACTTTCAAACTACTTCTGAAAGTTGTCCCAAGCTATTCATCTTAAGCTGTGCTGCTGACGGATTTCGCAAAGGGCAATTCCGCTTTTGTCAAGGGGGATGTTTGGATGCACAAGTGCCAAGTTGCATTTTAATTAATTCAACGCGCCATTACCAGCACACCAATTTGCAGCTTCCAGACCACAATCATGCTTGTTTCTGATGCTTCATTACTCGGGAACGGGAGCCATACACTCTGGGAAAAGCCATCCTCCATATTTTTCGTTGGATCCATAAAGTCCATATGGACTTCCATAAAACCATATGGACTTCCATAAAACCCATATGGAAGGCAATAATATCCACATACAGCCATGAAAAACGTTTTTAAGTAGATATGTCCTGTCATGACAGCTTGTGGAAAATTGTTTTTCTGTGACTTGGGGTCGTTAGGGTTCTGGTAGCCTGACACCTTCCATAATCCATTGTCCCAATTCCATAAAATACACTTCCTAGTGCAGTGCTTATAGCTTATAACCATGAACAAATTTGAGCACACCACTCTGGTAGCATGCAGTTTGTTTTAGAGGCCATATGCACCTCGTGGTGACCACTTTAATATGATGTGATGTGGTACGACAATACCGTCAACCCGTCATTCTACCAACTCATCTTTGTTCTTTCTTTACAACTTCTTTTCCATCTACTGCTTTCTGACTTCTACCACTTGTAACGATTCAATCTATCACGTCAATTATCCCGCCAAATCATGTTCTTCTATTACGCACGCTTTCTATAGCTCCTTGTACCTTGTAACCAACCAACGTTTTGCCACCAGTTGTGCCAATCTAAGAGGTTATGAGCCCTGCGGCGTTCAGAGCTGGTCTGCGCCGCCGGAAGTGCGCCGTGAACAACTTTGGGCAGCCGAAGAGTAGGAATTACAGGAGTAGATCTTGCCGGCTGCCGGTTTCGGTTCATATTCTCGATCCTGATGCAGGCGAAGTGGGCATTCCCATGTGTGAACACATCGAGTAATTATGTCTGTGCCCATTTGAGTCGGTGCATGTTGCAGGAAATGGGGAGTCATCAGTATTGAGTCATCGTTCACGTACATCGATAGTTTAGTGGTTCAAAGAGGAATAGGTTTACCGGACCAACCAGATTTTTTGACTGACCTACCGACCGACTAATGGTCCAGAGCTGTACAGGAACTTTTGTCCGGTCTGTACGTTTAGTCCCTGCTCCTCGTCGTGATGAAATGAACATTGTACTGCGCTTTTATCCAGCTGTACGGAATCCAACTGGGGGTCAATGCTTCTGCAAGGTTATTGGCCAGACACCCTCATTGATGAAGATCCCGTGGATTTATTAGTCTGAGGTTATTGATATTGATCTGTGATGTTAACCCTGGAGGAACGCTTTGAGGAAGTTTGGTTGAGTCCACGTCTTCTTATGCATGAATATGTATCAGATGGCGCTAAACCTAGCGTGAAGATGTGCAGGCGTGTTCATAATACCGCGATCTTGAAAATTTTCAGATTGACTCAAGGAGGCAGTTCAGCCGGTCTAGGAGTTCGGGCGGGGTTGCACACAAATATTTTCTATCGTGTATTCGTCCCTTTATCATATAATTTTGCATTATCATGAACTCCAATATGTTTAGCTTGACCTTGCGGGCTTTTGAGCCTCTTGGCTCGTTTTGACCTTACGAGGTCGTACAAGTTTCTAACAGAGCAGGGCGACTCCATGGTTGTCGGAGGAATGTAATCGGCTGGTTCGTTCAGGCATTATAATCAACCTTAAATATAGATCGGAGTTGCTATTTGCAGGACGTCTAGTTCTTAGGGACTGCGTTTGACCCGGTTGACCTATCGTCCGTCCTACGTCGTGCTAAGGTCGGATTGCGCCCGGAAACTCCTGCGTCCACAGCACCCCTACCCAAGATCAAGTCTTCTTGTGTGACAGCATATTATAAACGGGGTAGCAGTGGCTGACAGGCTTAAATTGTAATGGAAATCCAAGCTTCTGGAGACGCCTGCCTTATGTTCTCCATGCCATCTTCCTTGAATAGCTTCACTAGCCTGGTGCTAGTTATATATATATATAAGGTTTTAAAAATCCCTTAAAAACCCTATGAACCCCAAAACTCATATACATAGAGAGAGAGAGACACGGTGGTTGAGCGGAATACTGGGGCAGCAGGCCCCAGTAGCCCCACAACCAGCGCACCGATCTTAACTAGGACAGCATAACCATGAATGCGTTAGCACAAGGAGTATATACAAGAATTATATATAAATGCATCATGTATATCCACTGTCTTATTGACCGAGATGGTAGAAGGCAAATAGTTTAGTTTAATGGGACAAGCGGACGAGTTGCGATATTTTGCGGCAGTGACGGTGACGGCAAAAATTCCCGGGGGCCTTACATGACTGGCACCCCTTACAGTAGGGGACATGTATGATACGACCGTAGAAATTCCCAGGGGCCTTACATGGCTAGCACTCCTTACAGTAGGATTGGATGTAAGACAACGACAAAAAACAAATAGAAGTATACAAAGATCAATCAACTAGAATATCGAAATATCGAAAATTAAAAAATATGTGCGATTACAAGACCAGGTAAAGAAAGCGGTAGCAATAACGAGTTCACAGGACGTTAGGGTTTAAAGTATTTGTAGAACGGATTAATTTGTTACGAAAATCAAATGAAAGCAAAGGGTGGCTAGTGGGAACATTCGGCCTGTTCCTAAAGCGCTGTGATTTTGGCTTCGCTAAGTGGTCACCTTGGAATCACTGAGCTTAGCCAGGGCAGCTAAATTTCACGAAATGGTTAAGCAGGTCCTTGGAGGTTAGCTGCTTAGCTGATACTTCGCTAACTTAGCCCATTCTACGCCACTTAGCTTTAGCACTTAGGTTATCCAGAAGTGGAGCCAGAGGAGCGCAAGGGCCTTTTGCATACTGTTGAGAGCTATTTAACCGTCTCGCTTTCATCCATCTTACACAATTCATAAAAGCTCAGCTGTCCAGACTTTACGCACATGCTGACGCTGGAATGAAGTACCAGATAGGATATCACAACATATATCCATGGACATCGTTCCCGACTCATACTCGTACACACCCTCATACCCCTACATGGGTATGGTAGGGAATTTATCCTCATAAATAGAAAATTTAAATCCCTTATAGTTATAGTCAGTCATCGCATCGCCACCATTAGGAAAACGCTGAATAAGTAAATGGAATCCATCCATGCACGGAAAGATGTTGGGACAGGTCTCTAGCAGAATAATTCAATTTGGTTTAAATAACGCGTAAGAGCACTACGCATTTTATATCTGTAACTTTCATGGCTTCAGCATGTTCAGCTGTGAGTTTAGGAACAGGCAAGTCAGCAACGGCTAAGCAAAAGACTGTACGGAGCCGAAATCATATCGAACGAGTCAGCCTAGCGGTTTAGGAACAGGCCTATTATCCCATCCTCTTTGGGGCCGATCCCCCCCTGCACACACTGCAAGCCTTGCCCAGAGATCCAAAATCACGTTAACACCAATCCTATTAATAAATAATCGAGGTGAAGATATGCAGGATATATCAACATTGATAACATTTTTGGGCTACGGAGTTGTGTTCTGGACATGTTAAAAGCATTTTGCATCCTGTCTGACGAAAACCTTAACTTTCTTGGCTGTATTATTGAACTTGATGGTCATTAAAGATCCTTGTGAGAGAGAGTGTTTGTTTACCTATATGAACACTTTCGCCTTAAAACTTACCGTCTTCACTACCATGTGAAATTATAATTACGTACGTTGCTGCGTCCGCCAAGGCAAGCCAAGGAAAAACACTGCAAAGCCTCTCGCAAGGCCCTGGGTATAAGTTTGATTTTTCCAAAGTGCAACTGCATGCGCGATGGCCAATGTATCCATGCCATTGGCAAATACTGTTGTAGGTTTGCAGGGCGGAATTTTTCTGCGCCCCAAAATGCGAGCCTTTGGGCAAGGGGGTGCAGATGGCGTAGTAGTGCACGAGGGCAAGCCGATATGGAAAGTCACATCACTTTTAGTTTATTCTTGTGCTGGCAGATGACAGGTGTCTTCCCATACCTGGTGCGTGGTGTTGGCCATGAAGCAGTGGGGGCCTCGTAAATCCTTCCCCAGGCTGGCTGCCATATAAGGTGGCTGTTTCAGTCCGAGCGCCAGCAGCGACTGTTGGAATGACACATAACCAGATTCCTGCAAGCAGCCGTCTTGTTCAGTATAGTAGTATAACGCAGGACCCGTTTGGGATTATGCCTTTCAGCCTTTGGACGGGACCCCAACGTGGAGCATGTTCAGGGGCTACACACTCATACCTGCAGCAGCTTCCTGACATGTTCTGGGTAGCCAGTGCCGCACACATCCAGCATATCTTTAGCTACATACGTCCCCAACGAATATATCAATGCATGGGCGGCCACCATTACTCGAGACATATCGTAATCGCGAGTTACCAAATTACTGCATGCATCAGGGGCAAAAATGCAACAATAAATGATGTCAAATGAATCCAATGTTTACATGTAAGACAAAAGCGCTTATGTTGGCTTTCTATTTACGTCCACGACAATTTAAATACTGTGATTAACTCGGAACAGGGACCACAAACTATTAAACGTTCATGAGCTTTATGGTTCTTGCAGAGCATTGAAACAAAGGAATGCGCAAGGGTTATTGTGCTATTGAGCCGTGCCGTTTGCCTTGTTCCGTTATAAGTTGTTCGATTAGGCATAATCCAGCTAGGTTTGTTGTCCACGGTATTTACAATTTCTCGCTTTGTGAGCAAATCATTGCTTTGCCCTCGCTATTCCATTCACCGTGTATATGCTGCCGGTACATACATCTTACACGCTTACATATATCAAGGATGGTATACGCCAATCCCCGACGCTGTTCAGCAAAACCGCAATTTAGAATGTTGCGGTTTGCTCGCATGGGACAGGGGTGTTCTTGGACGTGAAAACTTCAAGGAAGAGAGAGCTCACACAACAGACGCATGCATTACGGATCCCAGTTTCTCGAGCCCTGTGAACCCAAAAGTTCTCTGTTAGGTGTTGAATGAGCCTCCTGTTCGAAGGCTATGACAGCCTTGCGAGCCAACTGTTGTAGCTGTGGCCTGCTAAACGTTGGTGGTGAATGCTGACTGAAGAGGATGAATTCTCTGGGCTTTGGTGCTTCACAGAACCCTCGAAGACATCACGTGCAGTGGATTGGGTGATTGATTTAGACACTATATGAACCATATAAGTTTCGTTACATATTTGGTTGTGGACATCCTTTAACCTTAACATTCGTTGAGGATTTCAAAGCATGTAATAAAATAAAACATCGAAGAGGCGTGGTGGGGGGCTTTGCGTAGAATTGCTGTCTGTGACTTTACGATTTACGTTAACATACACTTTACTCAAATAAATAGGTATGTAGATTAGAATGCAGATGTCGCCCTAATTTACTTGGATTTGCGCGGTAAATGTAGAGGTTTCGGCGGCGAGGGGCCTCATTTAGGGTATTTCCTAGAGTTGACTTGCAAGCTTCTATGTCAAGCGTCATAATACGATATGGATACAGCTATGCTTTAGTTTCGCAGGCTGGGGTTGGGGATTCATGTCTGAACCCAAATCAGCGTGGGGTTGGGTGGAGCCGTGGTCTAAAACAAAACAATCCCCCCAGTGACATGCGAATGTATGTCTATTTTTTTACTGTGATGTTGCATGCGTCTACATCCCCACACCGTTGTGGCATTAGTTGTGTGTATGTACACCCCCCTTGCAGCCACAGCGTGTGATTCCAATTGCCATTTTTGGTGCTTAGTCTGCATGTTTTCATTGCTTTGTGAAGCCCCTCTGAAGACCAGCCACACTTTGTCTTCCTTATCCATCCGTCGACCTGTAGGCGACGAGGTCGGACTGACTCACAGAGCCATTTTCACCATCCTTGCCACGCAGCTGTGATTGTTCTGCTCTGCATGCATAGCTGGAGGTTCTCCGCAAGCACATCAGATCCTGATTGAAAGGGCCAATTTCTATTGCGATGAATCCCAACTTGCCCGGATATTTGATTACAAGATTGGAAAACCTCCGCGCACCTGTAGTCCAGTATACCAGCCAGATGAGTAGTCAGCTGTGAAACTTCGTGCGGTATGGTCCCACCATTGGCCACTACGAGTGCTGCTAGAGCCAGCAATGCTGATGCTACGACTTCGGGCTCTTGACGGCGGTCAACGCTGGGGTCGATGACCATCATTAATGCTGGCATCATGTCCACCTGAACCAGGTTGGCATGCAGCTCGGCATCATTGTATGCCAGGTTGCATACCACCTCACACACTCGGGCCTTGGTCGCGCGATCCTCACTCCGAATTAGGATATCCTGCAAGAGCGGGTAACACTTGATCACTTAAGTATATAAGCACCATGCAGCCCAATTGCAGTAGTCCTATTACAGTCCAACCTATGATATAGATAGATAAATGCCAGGTTCAAGGGTGGCTGAAAATGAAAACCTTTCCCTGTGCCCTTGTACCCATCTCCGTTGTAGGCGCACGTCCTTTGGGGCTCATATTTCAGGCCATTGCTAAATTTGAGGCTAAGTTCCTGCACATATCGACATCGCACCCGGAGACTCTCAAGCACATCCAGTTGCCGTCCAAGTTCTTCACGTGTTGCACAGCCATGACTCGCGGTTAGGTTACTCAAGAGCCATGCACCTTGTCGTGCCAGCACTACCTCCGACTCCCGCAGGAGGGCCGATGCGGCAGACACTGAGCCCGCACGGGCCACCTTATCCTGGAGCTGCGGGTTGCTGGAAGTTAGGTTTACCAGCACCTACAAAAGCGGCCATTAGTAGGGCACACCCCTGGACAGACTTGGATGCACAACAACTGTTGAAGTCTGATGGCTCTACCTAAATTTCCATTAGGTTGCTGTACTCGCACTTCAAGGGATGAGGACCATGGAGTAATTAAGAACGAGATGAACATGTAAATTGCTGCAGGAAAGAGAATGCACAAGGATCTCATTTACCAATACTAATCCATTCTGCGTACTCTCTCCAATCATTTACGGCGTAAGGCAGTAATTATTTTTTGGGCATTTTTGCAAATACGCACCTTTGCTGCATTTACGCGCATGGCTCGTTGCTTCTGCTTACTGATGGTGTTCAGTAGAAATTGAAGCAACGCGCCGTTGCAAATCATTTCTTGATGCAGTTGCACGTTTGTGGACAAGTTCTCCAAAACCTGCTGGTGGATAGGTTCGTATGCATCAGCACGGGGTCTGTAGGTTAGAAGACGGCTGCTATACTTGTCTGAACTGTAACAATTCCAAAGCGTAGGACTGCCCTTGTCCCTGGCTGGCACGACTGCAAGTCGGTTCTATGGGACTTGTGCCACTGTTTCTTTCCTTGTGATAATAACCAGAATCTAAAAATCAATGGACTGCAAGCTCAGTATTTCCGCTCACTGCGTTGCTGGGCAAGAAATAAGGGTTTTGTAACTTGTGACTAAACCTGCCTAGGCAGATTGAACAGCAGTAAAGAACTCTTGGCATGAAGCTCCTGCTTTCCTTTAAGGCCCATCTCGACGACGTTCGCTTTTTGACATGGATAAGCCACTGTGACTGGAACTGGTTGTGCACCGGTAAATAGCAGATGGTAACCAGGAACTGGTTAAGCTTGGAATAGCAACTACCGACCAGCAATGCCATGTTCAGTGCATCCGTGTCATCATTCGTCGCGTTGTCTCTGAACCTCGCCGCCATATACTCCAGCAGTAGCACCAAACCTCCTAGGTCTACCAATGCCAACTGGTTGGCCACCCGGTTGCACCTTGTCGGCACGGTCAGCTCACACAGCTTCATCACGGCCTTATTGGCCACCTGGCGATCCGATGAAGACACCTGACAGGCGACATCCTTTAAGTTTAAATCCTGCTTGCTAAACGGCTCGTGCTTAACATCCCGATCGCGACGGGTGGCAACCCTGCTTATGCCCGGGGCTTCAGGTGCGATATTGGAGTCCGGAAGAGATGACAGCCCCCCCTGCAATAGAAACGTCGAAGGGTGAGACGAGAGGTCGTGAGGTAAGTAAGCGACCCAATCTAAAATCGAAATGGGGACTCAATCCTGGCCTGTTAGGTAAGTTTATTCCTTTTCATTGCCGTCTTATCTTTAATCTGACACACCATTTACCTTGCACAGCGTTGAGCGGTCGCCAGTCACGCCTTTCATGGTTCCTGGTCTCACTGCTGATGCGGCAGAATGCTCGCTACACAGATGATTGGAACTAAGGAATGGAGAACTGCGGTATATTTACCAACGTCACTAACGTTTAAAGTAA
Source organism: Volvox africanus (assembly GCA_030268105.1). Classification (NCBI taxonomy): domain Eukaryota; kingdom Viridiplantae; phylum Chlorophyta; class Chlorophyceae; order Chlamydomonadales; family Volvocaceae; genus Volvox; species Volvox africanus. Next base: position 888,265 of record BSDZ01000014.1, on the reverse strand, counting down.
CATAGCTGCGTGTGATCTTCTGCTCATGCGCGGCGCGAGGTCGATTGAGTGCGACTGATTAAACCAGACGTTCATCCAAAAGAGGAAAGTCATAATAGTTCATGCAGTTGGGCGCGTTTGCAGACACGCGCGATTGTAGGTGGGGCTTTTCAACTTCATATAAATGTCGGTTCGCTGGTTGTGAAGACAGAGCAGACTGTTGATGTGTACCCCTCCCTTGTACGTGGCGATAAGCAAGGAAAAGCATACCGGGCCGATTGGATTTTGGCACGCGGGGGGCCAGTTGAATGGCGTATGTTAAGCGGAAAAACAAAAATCTCTCAAGTGCTAGTGGGGTGGAAGCACCATGCCTTGAAATAAAAGATAATCGTGCTGGTGTCGTTGGGCAGGTTATAAGGATTCCTTTCCTCGTGAAAAGCTACAATGAAGCATCTAAATTCATTGACCCGGAAGCCCCTTATTTAGTGACGGTATATTCAAGACAGATGTAAAAACCCTGTAATGAGTCCTGAGCCCGACCGAAACGCCTGATTGATGCTTAAGTCATAGGGAACTGGTGATAGGAATCCTAAGAACATGTCGATCAAGCGAAAAGCAATACTAATTACTCAAACTGAAATAACTGAGTGTAACTGTTAAATGTTACTCGAAAGACCGACAGATACAAATGCAGCCGCATAATAAGGTAAGCAATAAAACGATTGTATAATGTGAGTTAAAGGGATTATCCAAAGAGGAAAACAAAAAGCAACCGGAAGACCAACGACCACAAGCACCGGCGATGTGTCACCAATACAGGAAGGAATATTGTGTTGAGGAATCCATCATATGGTGAAAATTCCCATGACCTAGAAAATGCGCCGTTGCATCAGATTCTTGCCTAGATGTATGAACAGAGATCAAGGCAACTCGCTTTCATAGACCGGGGCAGGGCTACTTTCCGCGTGCTTCGCTCCTTCGGGCAGTATCCTCAGTCCAATTGTAGAAAATTTATTTGCAATTTTTTTATAAAAGCAGGATCACCTAGAAAGTTGAATTGGAGTACACGAGGTTAAATGGCCTGAAGACCCATTTGAAGATTGTCCTTGCACAAATAGTATCACACCTTTATATAGATGACTCGGAACGTTTGGAGCACACGCGGATATCTACTGATGTTGATTTGGGCTCGCTCGGTGCACACCGAAGAGCGTTATAAATGCACATTACCCTGAGTTTTTCATGGATAGGCATGTTCAGGCTGGACTTGCGATCTGCTGTGCGCTACATTTTTCAGGGCCCGACATCCGTCTGCACCTGCAGCCACTTGACCATAAAGTACCGCAGACCAGTTCATGTTTTGACGATGTCAGTGCTGAGTTGGGACGTCTTCTGGATCGTTCCGGTTGGTATCCTTGTCACCAACGGCATCCATTTGCATGCAAGGCAAGAGAAGGTATATAGAGAGAGTTCCATGCCCCAGGCGTACCGGCCGTGCGAAAATGGCGGACCAGTGCGGACCCGGTCCACCATCGCAATGGCCGAATCATGTACTATTTTTTTGCAGATTTTTAAAAATATTTAAATGTTCCTAAAGTTTTCGCGATCTCAGGATCTAAACACCGCTACGAACGATTAAAGCATCGCGTCCATAGAACTTCACCAGCCTTTTGTTGAACTAATGAGAAACCAGCATCCCTATGCTTGTCTACTTCTACAGATTTCTTTTCTAAGACACATTAGATGTGCGCATAGTCATGTTCTGCCGTGCATGGCGACGGGAGCCAGTGGCCAGTATCAGCTCGAAGCGGAGAATGATGCGGCCACAAACCACAATTTGAATTAATTTGAAGCACTACTTACCGGGTCTCGCATTGCACACCGCTGGCACAGTAACACGCCAAGCGGAAGCATTCCCTCGTCTGATGCCTTTCTCTGCCCTTGCTAGGCTGTCCGGTGCATTTACTGCATTTATGTTACCCATTGTAGGACATAAATGAGTATAAGACGGCAAACCTCCTGACACAGACCCAGGGGACTCAACCTGACAAGGTTGCAAGGTTTAACTCGTAAACTGCAATTATTCTCATATCCATTCCAACTATGAGACAATTGTCCTTCCAAATACCTGAATAATATATGCCATACAATGTCCGCTCGGTAAGGGGAGCCTACAGCAAACACTTCACACAACGTGCGATTGGAAACAGAAATGGCTACGGCAGTCTTAATGTGTGATGGTTAGCGATGGGTTGCAAAGCAGAGCGCTTTACAGCAAAGCGCTTTACAATGTTCGGTGCATAACGTGCTACGGCAATCCCACAAACAGTGTTTGCTAGATCAGGCGGGTCAACGGCAATCTTCCACGTGGTATACATTTTAAATTAAGTGTAAACATATTTTTGGATTTTTGAGATATTAAAAAATCAAGATCTCGCAGTTTGCTGTGTCGTAGAGGACGAGGTTGCATCCGCAATTCCGAACTCTTCCTCCGTTCCCCGGTATGTTGTACACCGCCTAAACCCAGGATCTCTTATTCCCATTTTTATTTAATTTATACACTTGTTATGCCTCACGCTAGGGTATAAAACTTGTGCACCCCATGATTGAGGTCGTATAGGACACCATTTCTTCTCATATGAACTCACAATTTATAACGGTTCATATTGTTGAAGTCAGCAAAGCGCCCGGCCCCTCGTGGGCCGTATTACTTGATCTGACAATCTTCCGTTTATGAGTGTTGCTCATTTTCAACACATATATTGAATTGCCGATCCGAAGTGATATTTCGCACTCGCTGCAGAGAACAAAGTTAGATGTCGTTCATTTATTCGCGGCAGCTGCTGCTAGGTCTCTGAAACGATCTTACCAAAAGTCACAATCCTATAATACGTAGGACACCTTTATATATTGGTCACTACGTAGAGTGACGTCGACGCAAAGCCGCCAAAGGTGTTGCGAGACAATATTTCGTCATTCCACATTTGCTTGTTTGTTCGCTTGCGCAGCTGGGTCTCCTGGTCAAGGGTCGGGCTCTACGTGGGACTATACGATACGTGGGATCCCCCGTATCGCGGGGGTATCCGTCGACGTCATCACCAAAGTTTCTGCGAGCCACATTGCGTCATTCCAAGCTTACTCCATTGCGCAGCATTATGACTTACGCTCTGTCATACCGATAATCAAAATAAGTATCTTAACGTGTATCTAAATAGTAAAGGTATGAGTGTCATTGCACAGCGATCGCAATCCTCTCATGAGTAGACTTTTCGTAGGACATTGCGCGCGCCATTTCAGCTACTAAAAAGTTAGGAAACGGTTAAATGCGATTGCAGCACGTTCTCAGAACTTGCGCCGTAACCTTTGTATCTTGTACATGACTTGCCCCTGCCAGGACAGGAAAATCGACTCCCCGATGAGTCATGCATGAACAAGGTCATTCAGTAGTCATGGTATATTGGCAGGCCTGAGGGGCGATCCGTCTGTCCCTTCGTCCCTCTCAACCCATCCGTCCGTCCCTCCCTCCCCAGGGGTTACCGCCACACTTGTGCCAACGGGTAGAGAACCCGTTCGGAAGGGAGGGACGGAGGGCGGGACGGACGGAGGGTTGAAAGGGAGGGGCGGTGGGAAGGAAGGGAGGAGCGAATGAAAGAATAGAGGTTGGGAGAGACGGAGGGATGTAGGGAGGTAAGAAGAGAGAGAGGGGCGATGGAGGGAGGGGCGATTGGTGGGCCGGAGCCTACTATAATTGTCTTCAGATGCTGATATCTACCTTCACTCTCCCGTTCCTCCCTCCCCCTCTCTTCTCTTCCCTTTCCTCTCTTCGACATAACGAAAGAAATGAAACATGAACAACGTTATAAAAAGCATATTCTAATGGAAGGGTCAATTTTGCCGCTACGGGGTTGATAATCTTTTCGCCTGGAAAAGGGCTAGTGCACTTAGGCACGAGTCTGCGTGTTTCCCCTTCGAAGTAATTTTAGTGTCACAATCAGGAATAATCGTTTCTAGTAGACGGACTATTGCATTAAAGAAAAGGTGAGCAGTTTCAGCTTCTTCGGCATCAATGGCTTAAATGCACCATCGTAGTCAGTTTGTTAACAAACACCACAATGACATTGTGTCCTTAGTCGACGACAAACCGAGTACAAAGTCCATCGAGACGTCTGCCATGGTGGCTCCGGTACGGGCAGCGGGTGGGACATTCCAGCCGTCTTACCCAGCACAGCTTTGTTTCGCTAGCACGAGTCGCACATGGCTACGAAATTAGCAACATCTGCACGAAGAGATGGCCACCAGATATTTCGTTCAGTAAGTGCTTTTGTTCTGTCACGGCCCAGATCACCGGCGATGGGTTCAGAGTGGCTTCATGCAATGATTTCGCGTTCCAAAACAGGGTCATTGGGGACAACAATCCCAAATTCGCATTCCGCTCCCTCCCGTTGAAAGAAAACAACGCTATTCTGCACCAAGGTCCGGGTGTAAGAGGGGCGTTATAACCAAACGTCTCTGTCTGTAGCTTCGGCTATGTGTTGAATAAGGGATCCAGACGCATTCTGGCGAAGCGTGGTGACCGCGTTTAAGACCACGGATAGAGCATCGTCCACAACACCCAAACGGCCAGGCCGATAAAGCCATCCGAAGTTGAATTTCTCTAAACATTGTAACCAACGGGCCTGCCGACAGCTCAAATGTGCTTGGGTATTCAGGAAGGTCAGCAAGTGATGATCAGTCACCAGCGTCAAATGGATTGAACTCTGCAAAGTAGCATCGCCATTCCCGTACGGCATTAATTACCCCGAGCAGTTCTTGCTCTTCCGTGCTGTAGTTTCTTTCGGCGGGGGAGAATTTCTTGCTCGTGAAAGCACTGGACGCCCGCAGCAAGACGGCGCCTGAACCGTTCAGAGATGCATCTGAAATAACTTCAAACGGTCTGGTATAATCGGGGTTTTGTTACAATACGTCGCTAGTGAGCCGTTTCTTGAGTTCGGAGAATGCACGTACGGCTTGGGGGGCCACCTACCTGATAACTGTTAAAGTCAGCAAAGCGCCCGGCACCTCACTGGGCCGTATTACTTGATCTGACAACCTTTCGTTTATGACTGTTGCTCATTCTCAACAATAACCACAATAAACTGAACATATCAGTGAGAGGCGCGGTGAGCGAACTGAAGCCGACAAAAATGCGCCGAAAATAGTTCGGTAAGGCCCCAAAACATCTGGATTCGGTCGTATATGATGGCTGCGGCAAATTACGAAAATGTCCACTATCTTGGAGTCCATTCGGACACCTTCATGTTGTGACATTGGGTCAGACTTCCTCTACGTTCCTAACGATAGGTATTCTCGGTTGGATCTAAGTCTTGCCTGCTTAGGCTGTTTCTGTCATAAAGTTTCTGTCATGGCGTAAGACTGGCGTTTGGTCTTCTGACGCTGAGCCACCAATCTCTTGCCTAACCAGTGCGTTCGACGATCTAAACGGAGGGTACGACACTTAAGTCTTTGACTATATATTTAGCGAGATTCTCATACCTCATCAGCTGATTGTAACATCTATTGCTCGCCCAGACTTTGGAGAGTCTTTGTGGCTCGAGGCATAGTGGCAGATCGCTTGTCCAGCGTTGTGCTGAGCTGGACCTTTCTCAGCTGTTGCGACAACAGTTTCACAACACTTCAGAATTCACTGTTGTGTATCCACACGGATGGCGGAGGCGAGTTTGTTAATTGGCAGGTTGAATCTTACTGTGTTTCGAAGGGTGATCGTCACCAGCTGTCGGCACGGTACATACCCCAGCAGAACGGCAAGGCTGAGAGGCTAAACCGTACCTTACTGGATAAGGTGAGGGCCATGTTAGCTGAATCTGCTGTGCTAAAGGAGTATTGGCATGAGGCGCTAACGGTTGCAAATCTTGTGCGTAATCATTCACTGGTTGCGGGGAAGTCTAAAACCCCGTATGAGCTGTTGACTGGTGTAGTGCCAGATGTTTCGTTGTTACGAGTAAAAATTTGCGAAATCTGCGGCCTACGGCACACTTCCCACGCGTCATCGTTCATGCAATCAGGACGCATGGGCTGGAGCAGATTGTCGCCTGCTGTGTGGACAACTTGCTGGTTTTCAGCTGTTCAGCAAAGGAGCTCTTGGAGCATCTAGAGTGTGCGTTCACTATGCTGCGTGCCATCCACAGCAAGCTGTATTCCATGAAGACTTTGTTGGGAGGCGACGCAGTGGACTTCCTAAGATTCATGGTGTTGGCACGCCGCCTGTATCCCCCACGGGCCAAGGTGGAGGCTTTGATGGCCCCATGCTGCGGTGGTTCCATCCCGATCGGCCGCTCATCTTGCACACGGGAGGGGGGATAGTTGTTGTATGCCGGTTTGATCACCGTTTACACCGAAGTAGACTGCAATCCATTCGATCACTATCGAACATGATATAATCATATTAATAATATTAGCATGATACATTCGAGTATATCTAGCTAATCAGGCACGTCGCATTATCATTTACGATATCGCACTGTCGGTCAACATGTTTGACTCGAAGCTGATATCAATGCGCGAACTCTCTATTGGCATAATATATCACGTAATAATATTTTAAAAATTATTACCTCATCCGTGTCATAAACCATACATGTATGCGGGAACGCGACGATGGGTCGGCAACCGAATATCGATATTCGGACCTTCGCATATTGCATGCGTTGCATCCATTAATATCACGGATTACGCAATATTCAGAACAGTGCTAAGATAGTACTCATACTTGAGATCGAAATCCAGTGAGACCTGTACTGCACATCGGTATCACAATGTGATAGGTGTGAGGACGGCCGCCTAGAGACCGAAGTCGGCTCGACGCTACTTTGGATTAAGTACCCACGTACTCAACTCAATCTAATTCGCATATATACGTTATACTCATTTATTTTCGGCCTGAGCTATTTCAGCATACCATCACCAGCCGGATGATGAACATTGCCCGCGGGGTCTGACGGCAGACTACCATCCTGTAAGCGAAGACTATTGTAAGTTGAATCTTTCCTTGTTGTTGAGTCTTCCGCTGTCATCTTACTCGCACTGAATGGCCTTGCTGTTCGTAAGCACAGTACACACATAGCTAACATTCAGATGTGCAGATTCAGTGCATGATCGAAGAAGGAAGGATACAACAAATTTGGTATCGAGATGGGTAAAGTCACGACTGCCTCGTTGTCCCTCATCGGAAGTAGGTTCTCGCGATGGCGAGCGACAATGACACTCGCTGCAGCCCTTCAGACACCTTCGCTGAGGATCTTGGCCGTGCCGTTCTGGACGCCGCCGCTTCCGGTTTGAAATCATAGACATTTGCTAACAACTAGCTGCTGCATTCTCGTTGTGAGCCTGCACTGTGAGTCGCAGGTGAATGTACGCCAACACTGAACGGGGTGTTGGCTGGACAACATCTAAACCCGGAACAGATCAAGGATTAATTCAGCGAACCACTGAGATAAAAGACGGCCTTACGGATTACATCGCATTTCTCATCAGTCTACTCGGGAGTACTGTCGTATGCGAGTAATCAAAAATTCCTCCTGTGTTAACTTATTTACAAGTCTTTTAGCAAATTTCTATCCAAAAACATAAGTTCGTGTTCCATGTCGGGGCACGAAGATAGTTCTTATCTGGGCACAGCAAGCCAGCCCGACGGTGGCCTCGCCGCTAGAACCGTTTTCGCTGATCCTGATACTGTAGGAACCCGTATTATGTCAGATCCCATTGTCCTTCAGACGCCTTCACACTTGATTGTACCACTGTCGGCAGCGGCTACAACGAGTGAAGGAGCTGGAGCGCAACGGGCTCTGGTAACACCTGCGGTTCAAGAACCCGTCGGAATACCGGAGGTAATGAAGTTGACCATCCCCGTGCCTAAGATTAATATTTCCACTGACGAAAAGGCAAAGAATTCAGGACATAGTGTCGCGGATAGGACACGAGCCTACGTTCGTGACGCTAGACAATATTTACAAGTGGTGCACGGCGGGGGATGCGATGTCATTAAATGCCTGTTCGTTGGAAACACCCTTGAGGGCGCTGCAAAGGATTGGTATGACGAGTGGACTACTGCTAGAGTCAAATACACGTTTGATAACCTGATCGATGCTCTTCTCGCTTGTTTTGCTACCGAAGTTTGCTCGTAACAAGGCTCGTAAGGCGCTGGCGCAAGGCACGTACCATATGCGTCCACACGAGACCGTTCCTGCTTATCAGTCACGTTTTGAGGTAACCTGGACTTCCGCACCTTGCATACGTTGTAACTGTTTATCCCATGATTTATGCGACAATCATAAGAACACTTTGAAAGTACTCACACTTGGGATCGGGATCCAGTGTGACTTGTACTGCACATCAGCATCGTGAGCATGATAGGTGCGAGGACGGACTAGCAAACGTGTCACCCATATTTGCACGCGGTGTATAGTGTCAATATTAAGACGTTAACTTCCCTGAGGAGGATCGTATCTTTTGGTTTCATCGCGGTCTTACCGAAGCCCTAGCATGACAGTGTGCAACGGACCTTAATGGAATTCCGTTTCAATCCTACGATGCTTTAGTAACTTTCACTAGAGGTGCAGAGGTTCAAAATTTGGCTGGACGTGACGCTAAACAAATCCATCCTCGCGTCCACGTGATGCGAGCACAGGAAACGCCTTCGGAGACGGCACCGAAGGACCAGGGTCCTGACCGCCAATGCCCTGCGGTGGCCGCGACTACCATTCGAAAGGAAAGACGGTATGACGCTCACGGACGCCAAAGCCCAAGCAATCGTGGGTCCGCAGGAGCTGGGCCAAGTTCGGGCCATGTGAAAGGAAAACGAAGAGGGAGCATGCCGACTGTAGCTGCAATGCAGAACGCTGCTCCTAGCACTAAAAAGCCCCGGACAGAAGACCCGTACATGCAGAAGTGGGAGTGCCGACGTTCGGAGTTTGATCGTCGGAAGTTTGCTAATCTCTGCCTGAGGTGTGCAGGGGAGCATCCCACTCGTGAGTGTCCTCTTTTACCGCCTTTTGTACCCAAGACGACTTAGGAAGTTGCACGGGTTGTGGAGGAAGGGACTCCTCCCGGGACTGAAGGAAGTGCACGTGGCTGCTGGCTGTCGTTGCGACCGGCTGTGAAGGCTCTTTTACCTTCTATTTTTGGACAAATTTAGCGCGCTATCGGGTGACGTTTCTCACTTGACGGTTGCACGGGACTAAATCATTTTGATTCACTGTGTAATTTGTTTGCACCGCGCTGTCCTCTTTCTTCCCTCGACTTGTCCGGCCACGTTACTCTGTTTATCCTTTCATCTTTCCGTGAGCTGTGCGAACAGCTCACCAGGTACAAGAGATACCTTCGTCAAAATCCGGACACTGCAACCTACTAATTCCCTCTTACAGTCAGCACAAAGCTGCGTCGTTGCTGGAAGGTATGCAATGTGTTCTCCGATTCGAGTCGGACACTGTTCTGTTTAACGGTGTGGATGTGAGAGGGAAACTAATGGAATTGCCCAAAATATCCTACGCTGCTGAAGTTTGGTTTGAGGCCCCTTTATCGGACTTTACCAGGTTCAAGCCTGCTCTAGGGTCACTTCTACTTTCCGTGGAGTCGACTCCAACAGGAAATCGTGTTCCTATCATCGAAATCGGCCTCGGTGGTCGACTGATGAAGGCGCTCGTGGATACCAGCACCAACGACGACTTCATCTTGGCAAAGGAGGTGAACACATTGGGGTTGACCCCTCAGTCGTCTGATTGTGCACAAGTTACCCTCGCTGATGGAGGTAAGCATCCCATCGTGGGCAGGATCACCCTGAGCCTATCGATAGGCCCTCTGCGTGTTAGGGCCCAACCGTATGTGCTACAAGGTCTCTCGGAGACGGCACAGTACATTCTGGGTGCCGCGACATTACGACAGTACCGCGCGCGCATCGATATGGAGTCCACCACACTTAGTTTGTGCAAAGGGAACCTATCGACTAAGGTACCTTTCCTGTCGTACCAAGATGTCACACCAGAGGAGGGCGGAACTGTTGTGGAGCCTGAGGTTAATTTTGCTTTAGCGGCGATCGTCCGCCGAAATGAAGAACCCAAGCTGATTGGGCACAAAGAGACCGATCGGATGATACGGAGAGGCGCCCATGTGTTGCTTGTGAGGCCACGGGTGCAATCGAATGTTACCACCGCGCAGTCCACCGTGAAAGATCTTGAGGTCGAAGCCCTCCTGCAAAAATATGCTGATGTCTTTGGTGACATCCCAGGGCTCCCACCTATGTGACCTGTTGACCATACGATCCCCCTTGTGCCCGGAGCACAACCCGTTTCACGACCTATGTACAGGTTAAGCCCGTTGGAGCTGGATGAAGTGAAGCGGCAAGTGGGGGATCTGCTCGCAAAGGGTATGATTTGGCCCAGCACATCGCCATATTCTGCGCCGATATTGTTTGTCGGTAAGAAGGATGGGACATTGCGTATGTGCATTGATTATCGGGGCTTGAACGCGACCACGATTAAAAATCGCTACCCTTTGCCGCACGTCGATGACCTGCTCAATAAGTTGAAAGGCTCAGCTTATTTTTCCTCGATTGACCTTCAACAAGGGTATATTCAGATACGCATTGCTGCTTCTGATATTCCGAAAACCGCTTTTCGGACCCCCTTTGGTCAGTTCGAGTACACGGTCTTGTCGTTTGGACTTACTAATGCGCCTGCCACATTTCAAGCAGTGATGGATTGCATGTTCAGACCGTATATTGACAGGTTCGTCGTCTGTTATTTGGACGATATTTTGATATATTCCAAAACGTGCGAGGAGCACCTGAAGCATCTTGAGCTCGTGCTTGAGGTGATGAAGCGGGAGCAATTGTTTGCTAAACGCGCCAAATGTTCTTGGGCGCAGCCTCAGGTGGAGTATTTGGGCCACATCGTGTCGGCCACTGGGATAAAAATGGATCCACGGAAGGTAGCTGTGGTTTGCGAATGGCCCGCACCTCAGAACCTCACCAAACTACGCCAGTTCTTAGGTTTGACCAACTACTTCCGTAAGTTTATTAATAAATACTCTATCCTTGCGGCCCCGCTTACAAATCTAACGAGGAAAGGAGGTTTCGCGTCGCTAGAGGCCTGGACACCTGCGTGTCAGCGGGCATTCGAAGAGCTCAAGCGAATCGTCGCCGACGACGTTAAACTTTCTTTCCCTGATTACTCGTTGCCGTTTCGTGTTGAAGTTGTGTTGGATGCTTCCTTGCATGGAAGCGGCGCTATATTGTTGCAGGAAGGACAACCAATTGCCTTCACGAGTAAAACGTTTTTGGGTGCGAAAACCCGATACACGACTGGAGAGCAGGAGCTGTTGGCAGTTCTACATGCTCTAATGGAATGGCGCTGTTACCTCGAAGGCCGCCCTTTTACACTGAAGACCGACCACAAACCGCTGACATTCTTACAGAGTGTCCCCACGCTTAACCGACGACAAGCCCGGTGGATGGAGTACCTATCTCGTTTTGACTGTACATGGGAGTATATCGCCGGCAGAATTAATATTGCTGACGCCCTCAGTCGCCACCCATCATTACACGCTGCAATTCTAGCAGCACCCGTTACCCGTTCGCGCAGTCAGGAGGTACCGATAGCAGCGGACCTGGCGCAGCGACTAAAGATGGCGTATGAAGTAGACCCATGGTTTGCTTTGCCAAGTAACGTGGAACATCTGCACAAGTGCAACAATTTATGGCTGCGGAAGGATGGCTCGATCACACAAATCATTGTGCTGAACGACGACGCTTTGCGCTACGATATTCTTGCTCGGCTCCACGAGGACCCGTTAGCAGGACATCCTGGAAGTACGCGATTGGCAGAGCTAGTATGACGCTCGTTTTGGTGGCCACGCGTGGTGAAGGATGCGGAAAACTTCATGCAAAGGTGCAGTTTATGTCAGCGCAACAAAGCACTATCCCGTAAGGGCCAGGGTTTACTACAACCTTTACCTATACCAGATGCCCCTTGGGAAAGTGTTTCTATGGACTTCGTAGTCGTGCTGCCCAAAACTGAGGGGGGATACGACTCGGTGTTCGTTATGGTCGATTGCTTGACCAAGATGGTTCACTTAGCCCCCTGCACCTCGTCTTGCACCGCTGAGCAAACAGCACGATTATTTTTCGATACTGTGGTCCGATTGCATGGCATTCCTAAAAATGTGATATCCGATCGTGGCGGTCAATTCACGTCTAAGTTTTGGGAAGCGCTATGTCAACTTGTTGGCATGCGTGTTCATTTGAGCACAGCATATCATCCACAATCCGATGGGCAAACCGAACGCACAAATCGCACGTTGGGGGATATGTTACGAAATTTTGTGGGATGCACGCCATCTGTTTGGGATACATTCCTGACTTCGGCAGAATTCGCGCTTAACAACGCTTTTAACTGCTCAACAGGTCAAAGCCCTTTCTTTCTGAATTATGGATTCCATCCTGCGCTACCCGTGTGGCGAGAGTTGGAGATAAATATCCCGGCGGCTAAAACCTTTGCCAAGTCGTTCCTATCCCGCATGACAGACGCGAAGGCATGCTTGGACGCGGCACAACAACGGACGATGAACTACTATAACAAATCCAAACGAAACGTAACATTTTCGTAATGGACCCCGGTCCCTAGACCTGGATCGCAGGCAAGCAAAAGGTGTATGATGTGGAGCGGATACTGGATTACCGGGTTCACCGTATAGGTTGACAACGATGAAAGCGAAAAGTGCACAAATATCTGGTCAAGTGGACTGAATATTCTAGCAAGCATAACTCTTGGGAGCCGACGTGTAATTTCTTGCCAGAAATGAAGCCCTTATTGAAGGAACTCGCCTACGTGCCACGCAGACCCAATGATCTCTGCAGTCGATGCTGCTCGATGCAGCGAGGATGCTGCATACGGGAGGGGGGATAGTTGTTGTACGCGGGTTCGATCGCCGTTTATACCAAAGTAGACTGCAACCCATTTGAGCATCATGAAGCATGATATGATTATATTAGCATGATATATTTGAGTATATCTAGCTAATCAGGCACGTTGCATTATCATCTACGATATCACGCTGTCGGTCAACATGTTTGACTCGATGCTGATAATTTATGCGCGATCTATCCGTTGGCATTTTATATCACGTAATAATACTTTAAATGTTATTACCTCATTTACGTCATAAACAATACGCGTATGCGAGAATGCGATGATCGCGATGGTTGGGTCGGCAACCGAATATCGATATTCGGACCTTCACATACTGCATGCGTTGCATCCATTAATATCACGGATTACGCGGTATTTAGAATAGTGCTATGAAGGTACTCACACTTGAGATCGAAATCCAGTGAGACCTGTACTGCACATTGGTATCGCGACGTGATAGGTGCGAGGACGGCTGCCTAGAGACCGAAGTTTGGATCAAGTACTCGCGTACTTAATATAATCTAATTCAGATACATACGTTATATACATTTATATTCGGCCTGAGCTATTCCAGCATAGCATTTCCAGCCGTGTGATGAACATTGCCCGCGGGGCCTGACGGCCGACTACGCATTTGTAACGAAGACTATTGTAAGTTGAATCTTTCCTTATCGTTGAGTCTTCCACTGTCACTTTCCGTGCATTGGATCGCCTTGCTGTTAGCTAAGTGGTGTGCACTTAGCTAACATCCAGACGTGCAGATACAGTGCATGATTGAAGAAGGAAGGATACAACACAAACAGCTCACATAGAGATGAGGGGATGAACATAACGGCAGTTTTCAAGGACCAGAAGACAACAATGCCTTCATAGCTGGTCATACAAACGACCACCAACTACACGTTTGTTCAGCATTCCGGGTGGAATCAACTCCACATCAATCCGGGCAATCCCCTACCTTGGTCACATGGCCAAAGGCGGCAACAATGGGCAATCCTTTGTGAGGTGGTCCGCCGCACACCTACAGCACACATTGGCCGTCTTCCGATGCTCCAGCTTGGAGCGCTTGCAATCCCACTTCGGCAAGAAGGGGTCCTCCGTGCGCCTCCGCTTTGCACGGGGGTGGGAGTTTTGTACTGCAGCCGCCGACGGCGCACCTCCCCGCTTTTTGCTCTTGTCTGGACCAGAGCTTGGGCCTGTGCCCACTGATCCACGGGCCCCGGTGCCTGAACCACCACGAGCACCGCGGCGCCGCTCTGTGCGCATGACCGTCGCAGCCGTCGTAGGGCGCGCAGCACCAAGGTCATGATCGTTGGTTACAGCTTCATCAGTCAGATCCTGTGCTTGCATAGCATTTGCGCGTGGGGTAGGTTTAGGATCATCCTGACCAGCGAGGAAACGTACCTCAGTTCCCCGAGCAAATTTTACCAAGGCATCGTACGTCTGGAACGGTTCTCCAGATAAATCAGCAGCACACCATTTTGACAGAGTCTTTGTCAGGCCGTGATGAAACCAAAAGATGCGATCATCCTCGGAGAAGTTGGCAATGGGTGTCACTAGTGCTTCGAAGCGTGACTGGTACGCAGGTACATTTTCATGTGCACGCATGTAATATGTGCCTTGCGCCAATGCCTTACGGGCCTCAACATTACGTGCATGTACCTCCGTAGCAAATCGTGCAAGCAATGCAACAATCAATTCATCGAACGTGAAGCCACTCCGTGCAGAGGTCCACTCGTCATACCAGTCTTTCGCCGCGCCCGAGAGGGTATTGCCGACGAAGAGGCATTTAATACCATCATTTCCACCACCATGGACCGCCTGCAGGTACTTGTTAGTATCGCGCATCAGCAACACTACGTCCGGGGGTCCTAGGCTTCTCATCATACGCAATATGAAGCTTAGGCACAGGGATCGTGAATTTCATCACCTCAGGAATACTGGCGTGGTCCTGTATTTGAGGCGACAGCAGACCCCGTTGATCCACAGTTCCATCCATAGTCGTAGTGGCGACAGTACTCCTCAGGATTGCGAGCAAGTATAGCGAATACGTGCTCAGCTGGTCCCAATCTTAGTAGTCCGTGCGATCAAAGTCTCCACTGGTCAGAATGTAGATTATAACCAGGAAATATCGCAAGCAGTGCCGGACAACTAGATTCACCTGCAACTCAGAGCGCAAGCTCCCACAACAAAAGCAGGCAACTCTAAAAGGACAGCAGCAATCACAAACCAGAAGCAACGGTGTCCAAAATGGCACGTCCAAGTTCTTTGGCAAAGATGTTTAGAGGGCTACGACCATCGTCAACATCCACCAAAGCGAGAACTCACTTCCGATTTAGCACCATGAGACAGTCAGGCAACGAACCTGTCTCGATACCAAATTTGTTGTATCCTTCCTTCTTCGATCATGCACTGAATCTGCACGTCTGAGTATTAGCTACACGTGCATGGTGCTTATGAACAGCAAGACACTTCAGTGCAAGCAACGTGACAGCGGAAGACTTAAAGATAAGGAAAGATTCAACTTACAATGATCTTCAGTTGCAAATTAGAAGTCTGCCGTCAGACCCCGCGGGCAATGTTCATCATCCGGCTGAAGATGCTATGCTGGAATAGCTCAGGCCGAATATAAATTCATATAACGTATGTATACGAATTAGATTGTGTTAAGTACTTGAGTACTTGATCCAAAGTAGTGTTGAGCCGACTTCAGTCTCTAGGCGGCCGTCCTCGCACCTATTACGTCGCGATACCGATGTGCAGTACAGGTCTCACTGGATTTTGATCTCAAGTGTGAGTACCTTCATAGCACTATTCTAAATACCGCGTAATCCGTGATATTAATGAATGCAGCGCATGCAATATGCGAAGGTCTGGATACCGATATTCGGTTGCCGACCCAACCATCGCGATCATCGCATTCCCGCATACGCGTATGGTTTATAACACAAATGAGGTAATAATATTTAAAGTATTATTACGTGGGATTTTATGCTAATAGATAGGTCGCGCATTAATATCAACCTCGAGTCAAACATGTTGACCGACAGCGCGATGTCGTACATGATAATGCGACATGCCTGATTAGCTAGATATACTCTAATATATCATGCTAATATGATTGTATCATGCTTCATGATGTACGAGTGTAATGCGGTCTGCTTCGGTGCAAGTGGGGATCGAAGTACAACACTGGGAAGAGTATACCCGGGCGATCAGCTGTCTCCGTTGGCCTTGTGCTGGCCGTGGGGGAGCCGCTGCCTGTGCGGCGGCTGGGGGTTGGGCCACGGGCGCCACTGGAGGCCGCGCCAGCGGTGGAGCTGCTAATGCCGATGGGTTTCGGGGCTTCTGCCGCAATCCCTTCAACGCCGGCCTCCAAATCCCCCGCTGCTCATCATTTACCTTCTTCCTGCATTCTGCGATGAAATGCCCCTCCTTATTGCAGTAGAGGCACGCCTTCCTACTCCTGCCTCCATCGGCGTTGCCTGCTCCAGCGCCCTGGCTGGGCCCCACGCGGGCTCCATCATGGGTACGGGAGAGGGACATCAGGGACACCTCGCGAGCCTTGTTACGCTGAAGCCTTAGCTCGCCCTCTTCGGTCTTGAGCATATCCTGCAGCTGGTCCACGCTTTCGATGCTCTCCATGTGACGTAGCACGGACTTGACTACGTTGTAGTCCGATGACAAGCCGCGGATAAGGTGGAGTAACGCATCTTCAGGCTCAATCTTCATCGAAATAAGGCTGGCCTTGTAGCCAATTTTATAAAAGCGGCGGAAATAATTGTCAATACTTTCACCTGACAACATCTCAAAATCCTTAAGCTGTTGTTGGATTTGCATCCTGAAATTGCGGACGTTGGGAATGTGCTTCTTCGCCAGCGCCACCCACAAATCTCGTGCCGTTGTGTTGCCCGCAAACTGTAGCAAATCTTCTGGTAAAATGTATTTCTTGATGGTGCCACGAGCCAATTTGTCGTCGTTTGGCTTGATCGCAGCGAGGACATCCTCATCGTCACTGATTGTGTCATCGATGAGCTTCCTCTCCAAGTGTGCGTTCACAACTTGGGTCACCGTAATGTAGTCATCGTGACCGAAGAATACCTTCTTGGTATCCTCGTCCTTGCCCATCCTGTCCTATCGTCGCTACCACCTCGTGCGGCCGACTTTTTGGATAATCAGGATTCACCTAGACGCACCGTTGCACGGGGCTCATAACCTGTTGAAGTTAGCAAAGCGCCCGGCCCCTCGTGGGCCATATTACTTGCTCTGACATTCTTTCGTATATGAGTGTTGCTCACATTCCAACATAAATTCTTACTGTAGGACGACGGCAGTCATCAATATTCTTGTAAAACAGCATTCCTTATTGCTGTTGCACCTTGCATATATGTTAACATTTAAAGGCTAGTGCACAGCATAACTCTTATAGCAGTTGCTCTTGTATGCTTCACGGGTGGCATTCGATGTACATATACAGAATGTTCCAATGCAGGGTCACGAAGCATTGTTGCTTATATGTGATTGATTGGCAGCTGCACAACCCTGGATGGAGTACGGAAGCACTACTCTTCACTTTTTAGATGTACGTAAGGCCAATTGCTCATGTCTGCAGCTATATGTTTCCTGCTCAAGGGGCGAGTTCTTTGCAATAGTACAACCTAATAATGAATGGCGACACATTCACCCGTTGTTTGTAAACTGCTGGTTTGTTGTCCTAATGAAGAAAATGGCGTATTGAGGATGAGATAAATCTGTCAGCTGTAGATTTCGAGCAGCTCCTTACTGATGCAGCTGGCACAAAATCAATCAGTGAAGTTTCAGTTTAGCTTCTTGACTCGGAGGATGAGGATGGCAAGCTTGTGGCCCAGTAGGTGGCGCCTGTGCAGCTGCTTAGCCACCTTGGTGCACAGGAGTTGTCAAAAGGCATTACGGTAAGATGTGATTTTGTATGTCTTCACTTTAATTATTGCTGTTGTTTCGCCACCATAATAGTACATATTACTTCTTACTATGTTTGCAGGAAATATGTCACAGTTCATGCATAACAATTGTTTTTATTTTTACTAGTAAAAGAATAAATTTTTTTGCATGCATTTGTTTTTCTTGTTTACGAAATTCTGTATTGCTATCAACCCGCAGGAAAGCGGCCGAAATGACAAGCCACCTAGAACTCAGAACGGGCGCCCTTGCAAAGGCCAAAAGCAGCCCGCACATGGTGAAGATGCATTGATGATGGTGCTGGCTGCCAATGCAGCTCACATACATCAGAAGGAGAAGGAGATCAAGGCCCGCTAGACGCCGACAGGTTAGTCCAAAGAATAGTGGTAAAGAGAGTGGATGATGGGGTGTGCAAATTACCAGGTGCGCTTAGCAAACTTATTGCAGGATGGGTGATGTACATTACGGATTGCATGTACAGGGATGTACAGGTCATTAATGTCCTTTAACCTGTTTTCTCCTTTCTGTCTTTTATGTAATTGTTCCTATTCTCCTCAAGCATACTTCCTTTTCATGTAGGCAAAGAGTTCACAGCCCTCTAAGGCAAGGAACTCCAGCAGGAATGCTACGAACTCAAGCAAGGCGGCAGCAAAAAAGGTACAGCCCATTCATCCTGTCTTCCCGTTTTAGTGAGTTGTAATTT
Source organism: Volvox africanus (assembly GCA_030268105.1). Taxonomy (NCBI): domain Eukaryota; kingdom Viridiplantae; phylum Chlorophyta; class Chlorophyceae; order Chlamydomonadales; family Volvocaceae; genus Volvox; species Volvox africanus. The sequence goes on along the minus strand of BSDZ01000014.1, from coordinate 869,686 downwards.
TATGTTTCGTTCTATTCCTTTAATTTGCTGCGTGCTTTGTGGTTTGATGTGGCATATGTCCATTTGTTTTTCTCTTTTTAAATAGAAAATGTAAGCTTATAATGTCTAAAATCATATATGTATGTTAACGGTGGCCCTTGAAGGTAACGAACGATGACGATGTGCGGCCATCCACTAAAGTGAGACGGACAAGCACGGGCATCAAAAGAAAGGTACTATATATTGAGGCCCAATATTACTTACTTTTTAATAATATTTGTTATCACTACCTACTCCCTTCACGTATTTTGGACCAGCAGGTGCCGTTGGAAGACAAGTCTACCGATGGTGACGACAATAATGACAGTTACGACCACCAGTGAAAGAAGGTAAATTTCCTGAGTTCAGCTTGTTGTCTTAATTTCCTGCTTGTATGAATGTATAATTTTAATATGTGTTGTTTAGACTGGTACAGGTCAAGAGTGCTTCGGAAGATGTGCGATGTACACGGGCACGATGTCAACGTGGCAGCTCAGGGAGTAAGAAGAAACAGGTAACAAAGTGTCCACGTACATAGTACCTAGAAGCCCTGCCCATTCTTGACATGATTAAAAATATCGTAACCGAAAATGATAATTGCTGGGTCGTGTCGGCTTAATTTACCTTTATACATATGCATGTAAATAACTATAATTTTCATTCCTGAACTTTTCAGGAGTTGCTTGAGGAGGAGGTGAGCAAGGACGAGAAGAGTGAGGACGAGCAGGATGATGCCACCAGTGCGCGAGAGGACGACAACAACAAAAATAGTGAAATAGAAGACGATTAGATAGAACTAACATCTAACATGTTTGTGTCTAAGCGTATGTTAGAGCAGGCTGCTAAATGTGCGGTGGCAAATGAAGTTAGGATGTATGTACCTAATCATGATTGGTGCATGGTACAAATGATAATTGAACTCATAAACAAAACTTGATTGGCAGGATTGGATGTGCAGAAATTTGATTTTTCCCTGGAATTAATGGGTAGTCACTCACCAATGGCTGCTTACCTGGATCCTTTCCGAATAATGAGCTGTAAATTATTGCCTGGAATATCCTCACCTATCAAAACTGAAATCCTATTGATATTCTTCATAACAGCTATGTACATTATGAGAGGATAGTTTCCGTACACACAAAGATAATTCTGCAGCGGGTGGGCAAAGCAGCAAACAATAAAAGGAACGAGAACTGAAACAATAAAGAAATAACAAGAACGACCAAAAGTAGTTCGAGTGAGCAAGAATGCGATGCTGCCTCATACGTAAAGCAAACGTGGCGCGAATGTTGCTATCGCAAGTGTAAGACCTTGTGAAAGCGTGCAAATATGTTAGTTACATGCGCTTAAAACTTTTACGCAACCCACAACTGCTAGCTGTGTACGCATTATTCGCAGCATACGCAAGCATGTGTTAATGTGCGTTAATGCGCATTAGGCGTGCGTATATTGTGCATTAGAGAACTTTAAGTGCGTTAACTTCCATGCACGCTATGTATTTTTGCTTGCGTATGGGTCTCTAATGCTTGCGTTGCGTTAGGCCTAACGCACACCTTAGAATCTATGTGGGTGTGTTTGACATTGCGTAAGTTCGCGTTAGGTTGCGTTAGCTAACGCAAAGTAAACGCAAACATTTTCGTTCCCTCCCCCAAAAGTTTATTTGCGATTGCATTAGGTGCATTAGGATTGCGTTAGCGATACGCAAACAATAACGCAATGTGTTTGATTTGTGTTAGGCTTTGCGTTAGCTCGCGTTAGTTTGTGTTAAGCTTGCATTAGGCTCGCGTTAGGGGTCCCTAACGTGAGCTAACGCACGAATCCCTTGTTATAGTGAACAGAAGCAGTATGTGTGTCTGATCCAGTTTAGACTGTGCTGTTAGGCTACCAAGGTTAAATGCCCAAATGTAGGTAGAAAATGCTTGGATAATAAATGCGTTGTGTGTGGCTGTCAAGGATGAATGTCATGTGTTGATGGAGTGTGCGGCATACCATAGCATATGACAGGAAATATGGGGAAGCTCGACATCCAAATGCAATATGCTTTCTGTCATTAATGAGACAAATCAACGATTGCTGGCAAAGGTGTTATATGATACAAATTGTTATATTGCAGCTCAGTTATTGTTGATGCATTGGTCAATGCGATCTAGCAATATGATAAGCGAACGAAATAAATGCATTGCTGCTAATATATAAGCTAGTTATATAATACTAATATCATACTAATAATACTAATATAATACTAATAATACTAATATATAAGCTAGTTATGCGTTGTGAAATTTATGCAATTGGGATTCTTTGTCTTGCCGTTGCCAGCTGTATCATATAACGAATGTTTGGATCGAGCCGGTAAACGTAGTTAATGAGCATTAAAATGACAGGAATTGTCAAGTTATAATATTTGCTATATATTACCTCAATGCTGGCATGATTGACGCAGTGTGAGAAGTGTGACAACCACAGTGGTTAGTTGGCAAATATTCATATTTGGCCATTCGAATTGCATAAATGCCGGGAATGCTTGATAATACTGTATGCGAAATATCTGTGATACGTTGCTAGGGTTCATCACACTTGTGGATTGACAATCTGGTGTGAGATGTACTGTGTATGGGTATCACGAGTATATAGGATGTCCAAAAAACATAAGCTTTTACCAAGCTCTAATCGGATGACCATCAATGTTTTCATATTGAACTATGATACACTGTGATTGGCCCGAGCCAAGTCTGAGCACTGATAGCCAGTTAGATGATGATCTCCTGGTGTCCGTTCTGATAGCTGTTTCTCAGAAGGCTTATAAGTGCCGTTATGAATCCCTCCGTACCCTACGTCGTATGGGCATTCAGAATTCGTGGATGATCAAGGTGGATTTAGCTGATGCCTTTTATCATATCCCCATCCGTCCAGTGGATCGATGTTTCTTTACCTTCCGCTTCTGTGGCACACTGTATGAGATGAATGCCCTACCCATGGGTTGGTTGAATAGTCCTTACTGGTTCACGAAGATTATGCGGAATGTAGTTTGTTTCTGGAGGGATCCTATTGCAGCGGTCGGTGGCAAGAAATGTCGGGTTACACCTCCCATGCCGCCGCATCAGTTTTTCCCAACATGTGGCAGTGGACGACTAGCCCGTCTTGGAGCTCGGGTTGTACCATACCTGGACGACTTTCTTTTCGTTTTTCCTTTCAAGGAGCAGGCTAGTCTTGGAGCACGGTGGGTGCGGGAGACTATTGAGGTTTTAGGTTTGTCTTGCCACCCAACAAAGTGTCAGCGGATGCAGCTTCTCGTTGGATAGATCGGGATGATTATCATTTGCACCCTCATCTTTTTCATCGTATTGAGAACCATTTTGGTCCGCATGACGTGGACTTATTTGCCTCGCGTATCCACACGCAGCTGCCTTGCTTCTTCTCACTGCATCATTGCCCGGGTTCATCGGGTGTGAACGCACTTTTGCAACCCTGGACTGGGCACAACGCTTACGGTTGCCCACCCCTGGACCTGGACTTTTTGATGGCCGTGGTGCAGAAGGTCCGAGAAGAGCAGGCATGTGTTACCCTGGTGGTCCCCTACTGGACAGCTCAACCTTGGTGGCAGCAACTCATGGAGCTAGCAGTGCACCTGGTTTTCCTCCCATCCAACACCGTGCTGTTTGCTCCTGGGATGGGAAGTTCGAGCACCTTCCTTCCTCCTCCGAGTTGGCAGGTCGTAGCAGTACGGGTGCAGTGGTAGAGTGGGCTCGCTCTCTTGAGGCTAATGCCGTTGCTAGGGTGGCCCCTAGGTATGGCCTTAATCTGGGTTTGGTTGCTGCCCCTCCCGTGGCTTCGGACCTGCTGGTTTCTCATCTTAAGTCGGGAGCTGCAGGGTTAGATCATTCGGCCCGTCTCCAACAGATAGTGCAGGTCGTGATGGCTCAGGTTGGTGCTAGTATTTGGCGGTCTTATGGTTCTCATTTTGCAGCCTTTGTGCGTTTTTGTGTGATGGAAGGCTTGGAGTTTCTTCCTGCAGGCTTGTTGTGGGGTCAGTTTCTTGCAGCAAAAGGCACTGTCCAGGCGTGTACCCACTATAACAACAGATTCGTGCGTTAGGCTCGCGTTAGGCTGCGTTAGGGCGCGTATGTGTGCGTTTTGTGCGTTAGCGGTTGCGTTAGCCTAACGCGAGCCTAACGCAAAGAAATAGAAAACTGGACAGAACGTCTGTTATAGTGCGTCGTTTTCAAGTTCGTTTAAATGAAAACAATATTTATAATGATTATAAAAGTTCCCTGTAATTTTTATTACGTTTCGTGGTGCTCGAAAATCGGGGGCTTGCGTATGTTCTAACGCGAGCCTAACGCAAACCTAACGCACGCGATCGCAAACCTAACGCACGCGTTAACTTTACGCAAACAGCTTGCGTATATCTTGCGTACAGTGCGTTACGATACGCACGTAACGCACTGTAACGCAGTTTACTCAAAGTTTATGTAGATAGCGCATAATAATGTTCGGAGCACGGGTTTGCCGGATTTATTTAGTTTGCTTACTTGCTCTTATTGTGCAGTAGTCTCGAGACTTTGTGCATAAAATATCTTCAAAGTTAATTTCAATTTAGGATAGCGCTATGAATACTAGTCGTTGTACAAGAGATTGCTCTGGTGAACGCTTGTTAACATCGCTAAATCGCTACCATTATACGAATTTAGAATCTGTACATGTGGCTTACTTTATAACATAGAACTCTGAAGTGCCACACATGGCTGTTCAGGGCTACCTTTCTAATTATGGAAGGCTTTCTAATTATTGAGCAGCAAGCTGCCGGAGTTAGCAAGTGTGGGTAAGGACCGAGGAAATTTGGCAACAGCAAACCTTACACAGTAGCCAGGCAACAATCTTTCCAGATGGAGACCCAAACAAAGTCACCAAGAGCCACAGTTACACATCGAGCAGGCCCCAAAAATTAGATAGCCTTGTCTGGCAAGCATCATAGCAGCTTGGCGTATGTGTGAAAATTGACCATGAAAACGAGCATGTGTGAGAGGTACTCTATGACCCCAAGGCTTCCCCAATACAGACATATTGCAATGCAGAATAGTTCAATCGCTGCACGGGAATGAATAGTTCAACGGATTCACGCTACAATTTTCAGCACGGTCATTATTTTGTTATTGCATCAAAAACGTCATGCACATTCCTAACCAGAATTGTTTCATGGCTCCAGAAACTCCAAGCACGTGCCTAAGCCGATGACGGCGCTGTACTGAGGGCTGCCCAGAACCCTTGCCTTCCATCCCATCCCGCTGGCCCTGGCTCCCAAGACGGGGCACATAGACGGGGCATCTCAAGTGCAAACGTTGCAATGGTGATTCTAAACATCCTCGTCACAATGAAGTCACTTCTCATTGCTACTAAAACCAGGAAGAGCCAAGCTTTGAGCCAAGCGGCTGCTGCCTTGGTCGATGCCATCTAGCACATCCGATGCAATGTTGCCTTCTAGTGGTTCCCTTCCAGGCATGACACACTGAAAATGTTCCTGACTTTCAGGGGAAAAGTGTTTTCGGGATGTAAAGAGTTTCATACGGGACTTTCCATCATAAGCAGAAGGCGGCTCCATTCGTTACTGAAGCAATTATTATTTCTTTACAAATATATGATTAGCTGTTGATGCTGCAGAAATTATACGTATGCTGCCTGCGCAAGCAAGGTTGTCCAATAGAACTGCTACTGTATGACATGGACGACCTGACGACTGTGTACAATGGGTGGCATTAAATGTACATATAAAGGATGTTGTAAAGCAGGGTTTCGAAACATTGTTGCTTACATGGGATTGATTGGCAGCCGCACAACCCTGGACGGAGTACGGAAGCACTACTCTTCGCTTTTAAGTAGTAAGTATGCATAAGATTTGTATTTTACTTTAACTAGTAAAAGAATAAGTTTTTTTCCTGCGTTTATTTTTGTCGTGTACGAAATACTTTATTGCCACCAACCCGCAGAAAAACGGCCGAAATGACGTGCCATTAGGAACTCATAATGGGCGCCCTAGCAAAGGCCAAAAGCAGCCCGCGCATGGTGAAGATGCATCGATGATGGTGCTGGCTGCCAACGCAGCTAGCATACATCAGAAGGAGAAGGAGGTCAAGGCCGCTAGACACTGACAGGTTAGTGCAAATACTAGTAGTACGGAGAGTGGATGATGGGGTGTGCAAATTACCAGGCGCGCTTAGCAAAATTATTGCTGGATGGGTGATGTACATTACGGATCTCATATACAGGGATGTACAGATCATTAATGTCCTTTAACCTGTTTTCTCCTTTCTGTCTTTTATATAATTGTTCCTATTCTCCCCAAACGTACTTCCTTTTTATGTAGGCAAAGAGTTCACAGCCCTCTACGACAAGGAACTCCAGCAGGAAAGCTAGGAACTCAAGCAAGGCGGCAGCAAAAAAGGTACAGCCCATTCATCCTGTCTTCCTGTTTTATTGAGCTGTAATTTTATGTTTCGTTATATTCTTTTCATTTGCTGTGTGCTTTGTCGTTTGATGTGCCATATGTTGATTTATTTTTCTCTTTTTTGATAGAAATTGTAAGCTTGTAATTTCTCAAATCATATATGTATGCTAACGTCGGCCCTTGAAGGTAACGAACGATGACGATGTGCGGCCATCCACGAAAGTGAGGCGACCAAGCACGGGCACCAAAAGAAAGGTACGAAATATTGAGGTCAGACATTACTTACTTTTTAATATAACCTTTTTATTACTACCAAGTCCCTTCACGTATTTTGGACCAGCAGGTGCCGTTGGAAGACAAGTCTACGGATGACGATGACAGTTACGACCACCAGGGACAGAAGGTAATTTCCTTAGTTCAGCTTATTATCTAAACTTCCTTCATGTTTGAATGTATAATTATAATATGTGTTGTTTTGACTGATAAAGGTCAAGAGTGTTTCGGAAGGTGTGCGATGTACACGGGCACTACGTCAACGTAGGAGCTCAGGGAGTTAGCAGAAACAGGTAACAAAGTGTCCAAGTACATAGTACAGCAAATGAAAGACTATGCTTTTAGAATGATTAGTGGTACTTAAAAGCACTGCCCACCCTAGACATGATTAAGATTATTGTAACCGGAAGTGATAATTGCTGAGTGGTGACAGCTTAATTTACATTTATACATATGTATGTAAATAAGTATAATTTTCCTTTTCTAAACTTTTCAGGAGTTGCTTGAGGAGGAGGTGAGCGAGGACCAGAAGATTGAGGACGAGCAGGATGACGCCACCACTGCGCCAGAGGAGGACGACAACAGAGAGAGTGAAATAGAATACTATTAGATAGAACTAACATCTAACATGTTTGTTTCTAAGCTTATATTAGAGCGGGCTGCTAAATGTGCGGTGGCAGATGAAGTTAGGATGTATGTACCTAATGATGATTGAAATGATTGGTGCATGGTACAAATGATTATTGAACTCATAAACAAATTTGATTGGCAGGATTGGATGTGTAGAAATTTGATTGTTTCGTTGAATTAATGCGTACTCACCAATGGCTGCTTACCTGGATGCTATCCGAATATTGAACTGTAAATTATTGCCTGGAATATTTTCATCTATCAAAACTGAAATCCTATTGATATTCTTCATAACAGCTACGTACATTATGACAGGATAGTTTCCGTACACACAAAAATAATTCTGCAGCGGGTGGGCAAAACAGCAAACAATAACAGGAACGAGAACTGAAACAGTAAAGAAATAACCAGAACGACCAAAAGTAGTTGCAGTGAGCAAGAATGCGAGGCTGCCTCGTACGCAAAGCGAAAGTGGCGCGAATGTTGCTATCGCACGCGTAAGACCTTGCGAAAGCGTGCGAATATGTTAGTTACATGCGTTTAAAACTTTTACGCAACCCACAACTGCTACCTGTGTACGCATTATTCGCAGCATACGCAAGCATGCGTTAATGCGCGTTAATGCGCGTTAGGCGTGCGTATATTGTGCGTTAGAGAACTTTAACTTCCATGCACGCTATGTATTTTTGCTTGCGTATGGGTCTCTAACGCTTGCGTTGCGTTAGGCCTAACGCACACCTTAGAATCTATGTGGGTGCGTTTGACATTGCGTAAGTTCGCGTTAGGTTGCGTTAGCTAACGCAAAGTAAACGCAAACATTTTCGTTCCCTCCCAAAAAAGTTTATTTGCGATTGCGTTAGGTGCGTTAGGATTGCGTTAGCGATACGCAAGCAATAACGCAATGCGTTTGATTTGCGTTAGGCTTTGCGTTAGCTCGCGTTAGTTCGCGTTAAGCTTGCGTTAGGCTTGCGTTAGGGGTCCCTAACGCGAGCCTAACGCGAGCTAACGCACGAATTCCTTGTTATAGTGACCGTGCAGCCATACGTCAGTGCTGTTAACACAATTCAGGACCTTCTAGGTTATCCTCAGCCTTGTGTGGGAGACAATAAGTTGCTTGTGACCTTCAGAAAGGGTTGGGAGCGTCTTCAGGTCTCCTTTTCCCCCACCTCCTCTTTAGTCTTAGCCTTCAGTGCGGAGAGTGCTTGGGTGCTGTGTGAGGCATTACCGTTAGTTTCGGTTCGCTCTCCAGTTTTCTTGCCGTTTTTATTTGTTGTTTTAAGGTTTTCGAATGCTACCACCACGCAGTCCACCGTGAAGGATCTTGAGGTCGAAGCCCTCCTGCAAAAATATGATGATGTCTTTGGCGACATCCCAGGGCTCCCACCTATGCGCCCTGTCGACCATACAATCCCTCTTGTGCCCGGAGCACAACCCGTTTCACGACCTATGTACAGGTTAAGCCCGTTGGAGCTGGATGAAGTGAAGTGGCAAGTGAGGGATCTGCTCGCAAAGGGTATGATTCGGCCCAGCACATTGCCATATTCCGCACCGATATTGTTTGTCGGTAAGAAGGATGGGACGTTGCACATGTACAATAATTATCGGGGCTTGAATGCGACTATGATTAAAAATCGCTATGCTTTGCCGCGTGTTGATGACCTGCTCGATAAGCTGAAAGGCTCAGCTTATTTTTCGATCGACCTCCAACAAGGGTATAATCAGATATGTATTGCTGCTTCTGATATTCCGAAAACCGCTTTCCGGACCCCCTTTGGTCACTTTGAGTACACAGTCTTGTCGTTTGGACTTATTAATGCACCCGCCACATTTCAAGCAGTGATGGATCGCATGTTCAGACCGTATATCGACAGGTTCGTCGTTTGTTATTTGGATGATATTCTAATATACTCCAAAACGTGCAAGGAGCACCTGAAGCATCTCAAGCTCGTGCTTGAGGTGATGAAGCGGGAGCAATTGTTTGCTAAACGCGCCAAATGTTTTTGGGTGCAGCCTCAGGTGAAGTATTTGGGCCACATCGTGTCGGCCACTGGGATAAAAATGGATCCACGGAAGGTAGCTGTGGTTCGCAAATGGCCCGCACCTCAGAACCTCACCAAACTACACCAGTTCTTAGGTTTGACCAACTACTTCCATAAGTTTATTAATAAATACTCCATCATTGCGGCCCCACTTACAAATCTGACGAGGAAAGGAGGCTTCACTTCTCTCGAAGCTTGGACATCCAAGTGTCAGCGGGCATTCAAAGAGCTCAAGGGAATCATTGCCGACGACATTACCCTTTCTTTTCCTGATTACTCGCTGCCGTTCCGTGTAGAAGTAATATCGGATGCTTCCCTACATGGAAGTGGCGCTGTATTGTTGCAGGAAGGATGACCGATCACCTTTATGAGTAAAACATTCTCGGGTGCAGAGACCCGCTACACGACCGGAGAACAGGAGCTGTTGGCAGTTCTACATGCTCTAAAGGAATGGTGCTGTTACCTTGAAGGCCGCCCTTTTACACTGAAGAGCGACCACAAACCGCTGACATTTTTACAAAGTGTCCCCACACTCAACTGCCGACAAGCCCGGTGGATGGAGTATCTATCTCGTTTCGACTGTACATGGGAATATATCGCCCGCAGAATTAATATTGCTGACACCCTCAGTCGACATCCATCGCTACACGCTGCGATTCTAGCAGCACCGATTACCCGTTTGCACAGTCAGGAGGTGCCGATAGCAGCGGACCTTGCCCAGCGACTCCAGGTGGCGTATGAAGTAGATCCGTGGTTCACTACGCCAAGTAATGTGGAACATCTACGCAAGCGCAATGATTTATGGTTGCGGATGGATGGCTCGACAACACAAATCATTGTGCCGAACGACGATGCTTTGCGCTACGATATTCTTGCTTGGTTCCACGAGGACCTGTTGGCAGGACACCCTGGAAGCACGCGTTTGGCAGAGCTAGTGTGACGTTCATTCTGGTGGCCGCGCATGGTAAAGGATGCGGAAAACTTCGTGCAAAGGTGCAGTTTATGTCAGCGCAATAAAGCACTATCCGGTAAGGGCCAGAGTTTATTACAACCTTTACCTATACCAGATGCCCCTTGGGAAAGTGTTTCAATGGACTTCGTGGTCGCGCTGCCCAAAACTAAGGGGGGATACAACTCGGTGTTCGTCATGGTCGATCATTTGACCAAGATGGTTCACTTAGCCCCCTGCACCTCGTCTTGCACCGCTGAGCAAACAGCACAATTATTTTTTGATAACGTAGTCCGATTACATGGCGTTCCTAAAAATGTGATATCTGATCGCGGCGGTCAATTCACGTCTAAGTTTTGGGAAGTACTATGTGAACTCGTTGGTGCACGCGTTCATTTGAGCACAGCATATCATCAACAATCCGATGGGCAAACCAAACGCACAAATCGCACATTGGGCAATATGTTAAGGACTTTCGTGGGATGCACACCCTCCATTTGGGATACGTTTCTGACTTTGGCAGAATTTGCACTTAACAACGCTGTTAACCGCTCTACAGGTCAAAGCCCTTTCTTTCTGAATTATGGATTCCATCCTGCGCTACCTGTGTGGCGAGAGTTGGAAGTAAATATCCCTGCGGCTAAAACCTTTGCCAAGTCGTTCCTATCCCGCATGACAGACGCGAAGGCATGTTTGGATGCGGCACAACAACGGACGACGGACTACTATAATAAATTCAAACGAGACGTAACAAATTTCGGTGGGAGAAATGGTTTTATTGAGCACTAAGAACCTGCATTCGCTTGCCGACGGTTCCTGAAAATTACTACCTCGCTGGATTGGTCCATATCCCGTTGTTCGCATGGTAGGAAATGTTGCTGTAGAACTATCCCTACCCCCTGATATGAATATTCACCCCACGTTTCACATCTCCCTCATCCGTCCTTATCACGGTACAGTACCCGTTACAAACAACACCGATGCCCCTGCAGTAATGGACCCCGGTCCCAAGACCTGGATTGCAGGCAAGCAAAAGGTGTACCATGTGGAACGGATACTGGATTATCGGGTTCATCGTGTAGGTCGACATCGACGAAAGCGGAAGGTGCACGAGTATGTGGTCAAATGGACTGGCTATTCTAGCGAGCACAACTCTTGGGAGCCAACGCGTAATTTCTTGCCAGAGATGAAGCCCCTATTGGAGGAAGCTCGTCTACGTGCCACACAAACCCAATGATCTCTGCAGTCGATGCTGTGCGATGCAATGAGGATGGAACCGAGCAAGAATATCGTAGTGCAAAGCATCGTTGTTCGGCACGATGATTTGCGTTGTTGAGCCATCCATCCGCAACAATAAATTGTTGGGCTTGCATAGATGTTCCACATTACTTGGCGTAGCGAACCATGGATCTACTTCATACGCCACCTTGAGTCGCTGCGTGATGTCCGCTGCTATCGGCACCTCCTGACTGCGTGAACGGGTAATTGGTGCTGCTAGGATCGCAGTGTGTAGCGACGGATGTCGACTGAGGGCGTCAGCAATATTAATTCTGCCGGCGATATACTTCCATGTACAGTCGAAACGAGATAGATACTCCATCCACCGGGCTTGTCGGCGGTTGAGCGTGGGGACACTTTGTAAAAATGTCAGCGGTTTGTGATCGGTCTTCAGTGTAAAAGGGCAGCCTTCGAGGTAACAGCACCATTCCTTTAGAGCATGTAGAACTCCCAACAGCTCCTGTTCTCTGGTCGTGTAGCGGGTCTCCGCACCCGAGAATGTTTTACTCGTAAAGGTGATCGGTCGTCCTTCCTGCAACAATACAGCGCCACTTCCATGTAGGGAAGCATCCGATATTACTTCTACACGGAATGGCAACGAGTAATCAGGAAAAGAAAGGGTAATGTTGTCGGCGACGATTCGCTTGAGCTCTTTGAATGCCCGCTGACACTTGGATGTCCAAGCTTCGAGAGAAGTGAAGCCTCCTTTCCTCGTCAGATTTGTAAGCGGGGCTGCAATGATGGAGTATTTATTAATAAACTTACGGAAGTAGTTGGTCAAACCTAAGAACTGGCGTAGTTCGGTGAGGTTCTGAGGTGCGGGCCATTCGCAAACCACAGCTACCTTCCGTGGATCCATTTTTATCCCAGTGGCCGACACGATGTGGCCCAAATACTCCACCTGAGGCTGCGCCCAAAAACATTTGGCGCGTTTAGCAAACAATTGCTCCCGCTTCATCACCTCAAGCACGAGCTCGAGATGCTTCAGGTGCTCCTTGCACGTTTTGGAGTATATTAGAATATCATCCAAATAACAAACGACAAACCTGTCAATATACGGTCTGAACATGTGATCCATCACTGCTTGAAATGTGGCGGGTGCATTAGTAAGTCCAAATGACAAGACTGTGTACTCGAAGTGACCAAAGGGGGTCCGGAAAGCGGTTTTCGGAATATCAGAAGCAGCAATGCGTATCTGATTATACCCTTGTTGGAGGTCGATCGAGGAAAAATAAGCTGAGCCTTTCAACTTATTGAGCAGGTCATCGACGCGCGGCAAAGGGTAGCAATTTTTAATCATATTCACATTCAAGCCCCGATAATCAATGCACATGCGCAACGTCCCATCCTTCTTACCGACGAACAATATCGGTGCAGAATATGGCAATGTGCTGGGCGGAACCCTTTGCGAGCAGATCCCTCACTTGCCGCTTCATCCGCTCAACTTTAGCAGGCATAACCTGTACATAGGTTGTGAAACGGGTTGTGCTCGGGCACAAGAGGGATTGTATGGTCAGCAGGTAACATAGGTGGGAGCCCCGGGATGACAAATGGATCGGTATAGTTTGGCAATGGGCGGAGGCTGCGACCTCAGAATCTTTCACAAGAGACTGCGCGGTGGTAGCAATCGATTGCACCCGTGGCCTCACAAGCAATTCATGGGCGCCTTCCCTTATCATTTGATAGGCTTCTTTTGCACCCTTCAAGCTTGGGTTCTTTATTTCAACGGACGAACGCCGCTAACAAAATTAACCGCAGGCTCCGCACAGTTCCGCCCTCCTCTGGTGTGACATCTTGATACGACAGACAAGGTACCTTAGGCGATAGGTTCCCTTTTGCACAATGGCCAATTGTGCTGGACTCCATATCGATGCGCGCAGTACTGTCGTTATGTCGTGGCACCCAATATCCATGTAGTGCTGTCTCCGAGAGACCTTGTTGCACTCATTGGGCCCTAACACGCAGAGGGCCTATCGATAGGCTTAGGGTGATTCTGCCCATGATGGGATGCTTACCTTCATCAACGAGGGTAACCTGTCACAATCAGACGACTGTGGGGTCGACCCCAACGCGTTCACCTCTGCCGCAGAGATGAAGTCGTCACTGGCACCAATTGTTGTATCCTTCCTTCTTCGATCATGCACTGAATCTGCACGTCTGGATGCTAGCTAAGTGTGCACCGTGCTTACGAACAACAAGGCAATCCAACGCGAGTAAAGTGACAGCGGAAGACTCAACAACGAGGAAAGATTCAACTTACAATAGTCTTCAATTACAGATCGGTAGTCTGCCGTCAGACCCCGCGGGCAATGTTCATCATACGGCTGAAGATGATATGCTAGAATAGCTCAGGCCGAATATAAATGAGTATATCGTATGTATGCGAATTAGATTGAGTTAAGTACGTGAGTACTTGATCCAAAGTAGCGTCGAGCCGACTTCGGTCTCTAGGCGGCCATCCTCGCACCTATCATGCCGTGATACCGATGTGCAGTACAGGTCTCACTGGATTCCGATCTCAAGTGTGAGTACCTTCTTAGCACTGTTCTGAATATCGCGTGATCCGTGATATTAATGGATGCAACACATGCAATATGCGAAGGTCCGAATATCAATACTCGGTTGCCGACCCAACCATCGCGATCGTCACGTTCTCGCATATGCGTATGGTTTATGACACAGATGAGGTAATAATATTTAAAGTATTATTACGTGAGATATTATGCCAATAGATAGATCGCGCATTGATATTAGCCTTGAGTCAAACATGTTGACCAACAGCGCGAAGTCGTAGATGATAATGCGACGTGCCTGATTAGCTAGATATACTCGAATATATCATGCTAATATAATTATATCATGATCCATAATGCTTGAATGTATTGCGGTCTACTTTGGTGCAAACGGTGATCAAGCCGGCGTACAACAACTATCCCCCCTCCCATATGCAGCGTCCTCGCTGCATCGTACAGCATCGACTGCAGAGATCATTGGGTCTGTGTGGCACGTAGACAAGCTTCCTCCAATAGGGGTTTCATTTCTGGCGAGAAATTACGCGTCGGCTCCCAAGAGTTGTGCTCGCTAGAATAGCCAGTCCATTTGACCAGGTATTCGTGCACCACCCGCTTGCATTGATGTCAACCTACATGTCTAACCTGATAATCCAATATTAGTTCCACATCGTACACCTTTTGTTTGCCTGCGATCCAGGTCTCGGGACTGGGGTCCATTACTGCAGGGGTATCGGTGTCATTTGGAACGGGTGCCGTGTTGTACCTCTCCTTCGGGTTTGCTCATAAGTATCTGCGTGTCTGAAGGCTTTCGACACCGATGCGCGAGCACTTGTAAGTACAGCAAGGCAAGTGAGAGCAAACAGAGACAGCGGAAGACTTCAAGACAAGAAGAGATATAACTTACAATCTTACAGATGGAAACGATGCAATGGACGTAATCACCGTCAGCACCGGAAGCAAGCAATCATCACACGGCGGTGATAAGCGAAGTTCAGGCTTAGCTCGGGCTAAGTAGAAGAGCGTATAGCAATAGTAATGTTGAACACACGAGTGTTCTCCGGTATCGAATGTCTTGACTTTACTTAGCCGTCCTCGCATCTGTTATACTCGCAGCATCGCAATGCCGTATGATTCACACTAGGAGGCCGATCCTAAGTGTGACAACCCTACTGCGTATAGGCGATGTCCAAGCATAACAACCGATAAGCCTTTCCGGCATTCACATGATGCAAGGGTCCGAATAACGATATTCGGTTGCAAGGCATGTATCACGACGGGTGCGGCGCTCTCAACGTGTGCTGTAATGAAGTAATATTATACCAGATAATATTACTTACCGTTTCATAGCACGAGCATAATGCACACTTCAATGATTCGGGATTTCATGCATGCTAGGCGGATTTGCCATGATGCAATGTCGCGATGGATAACGGTGACATGCCAAATGCATATATAAATGTATACGAATACATTTATATCATGCAAGTTCATTCATATGCATTGATCGTTCATGCATTCATCAAAATAGCACTTCGCCTCGTAGCGTCACATTGACCTACACATCGGGGGGAAACGAACCGTGGCACAACAATTATCCCCCCTCCCGTATGCAGCGTCCTCGCTGCTTCATACAGCATCAACTGCAGGGGTCATTGGGCTTGCGTGGCACGTTTGCGGGCTTCTTCGAGCAGAGGCTTCATGTCCTGCGAGAAGTTGCGTGCCGGTTCCCACGAGTTGTGCTCGCTGGTATACCCTGTCCACTTGACCAAGTACTCGTGTACTGTCCGCTTACATCGGTGTCGGCCCACACGACGCGCACGATAATCTAACACCCGCTCCACATCGTTAAACTTCTGTTTGCCAGCGATCCAGGTCTCGGGAACTGGTTCAATCGCTGCGGGGGCGTTAGCAGGCTCAGGGACGGGTTCCGTACCACGATATGGACGAACAAGCGATATGTGAAACGTGGGGTGAATGGTGATATCAACGGGCAATGCAAGCTCCACAGCCACATTTCCGACCATGCGCATGACAGGGTATGGACCAATCCAGCAGGGTAAGAGTTTTCGGGATCCATCGGCCAAGTTACGCAAGTTCTTGGTGCTTAGCAACACGAGTTGCCCTTCCAAAAACGTCACATCCTGCTTGGATTTGTTGTAGTATTCCGTCGTTCGTTGCTGCGCCAGCACGCACTTGGCAAAGATCTTAGCAGCAGGCACATTCACTTCCAACTCACGCCACACGGGTAGCGCGGGATGAAATCCATAGTTGAGAAAGAACGGACTTTTGCCTGTGGAGCGGTTAACTGCATTGTTAAGCGCGAATTCTGCCGCAGTCAAAAACGTATCCCAAATGAGGGGTGTGCGACCAGCATAATTGCGCAACATATCACCCAACGTGCGATTCGTGCGTTCGGTTTGACCATCAGTCTGCGGGTGGTACGCTGTGCTCAGATTGACGCGCATGCCAACTAGCTTGCAGAGCGCTTCCCAAAACTTAGACGTGAACTGCCCACCGGTCCGAGATCACGTTTTTGGGAACCCCATGTAACCGAACCACATTGTCGAAAAACAAGCGTGCGGTTTGCTCAGCCGTGCAGGACAATGTGCATGGTGCTAGGTGGACCATCTTAGTCAGGCGATCGACCATTACGAACACCGCATCATATCCCCCCTCAGTTTTGGGCAGCGTGACTACAAAGTCCATGGAAACACTTTCCCAAGGCGCATCCGGGACAGGCAACGGTTGCAACAACCCATGGCCCTTACCGGACAAAGCCTTATTGCGCTGGCACAGACTGCATGTCTGTACGAAGTTCACCGCATCCTTAGCCAAGCGAGGCCACCAAAAGGAACGTTGCACCAACTCGACCAACTGCTTGCTACCAGGGTGTCCTGCTAACAGGTCCTCGTGGAACCGCGCAAGGATGTCGTAGCGTAGCGCGTCGTCGTTTGGAACGATGATTTGCATAGCTGCACCCTCCGTCCGTAGCCAAAGGCCATTCTGCTTGCGAAGGTATTCTACATTAGCCGGCTCCGAGAACCAGGCGTCTGTGTTGTAGGCAACCTTCAACCACTCCGCGAGGTCCGTCGCAATCGGCACCTCCTCGTTACACGGTCGCACGACGGGCACTGCCAAAATTGCAGCGTGTAGCGACGGATGTCGACTGAGAGCATCGGCAGTATTAAGTTTACCAGAAATGTACTCCCAGGTGCAGTCGAACCTAGCTAGGTATTCCATCCACCTAGCCTGACGGCGGTTCGACGTCGGAACGCTTTGCAAAAACGTTAGGGGCTTGTGGTCAGTCTTTAAAGTAAATGGGCGTCCCTCGAGGTAACAGCGCCATTCCTTCAAAGCATGCAGCACTGCCAGAAGCTCCTGTTCCCCAGTGGTGTAGCGAATCTCCGCACCAGAAAACTTCTTACTCGTGAAGGCGATCGGTCGCCCTTCCTGTAATAATACAGCGCCGCTTCCAAATACTGAGGCATCAGATACCACCTCAACATGAAACGGCAACGAGTAGTCAGGAATGCAAGGGTGACATCTTCGGCAACAGTTTGCTTGAGCTCTTCGAATGCCCGCTGGCATTGCGACGTCCACGACTCTAGCAAAACGAAAACGCCTTTGCGAGTTAAGTTAGTAAGCGGGGCCACGATGATGGAATATTTTTCAATGAACTTTCGGAAATAATTGGTCAAGCCAAGGAACTTATGCAGCTCCGTGAGGTTCTGAGGCGCGGGCCAATCACGAACCACGGTGACCTTCCACGGGTCCATCTTCACACCGGTGGCCGACACAATGTGGCCCAAATATTCCACCTGAGGCTGCACCCAAAAGCATTTGGCGCGTTTAGCAAACAATTGCTCCCGCCTCATCACGTCGAGCACGAGCCGAAGATGCTCCAAGTGCTCCTCGCGCGTCTTAGAATAAACCAAGATGTCATCCAGGTAGCAAACAACGAACCTGTTGATAAACGGTCTAAACATGCGGTCCATGACCGCCTGAAACGTCGCAGGGGCATTTGTCAACCCAAACAATAGGACCGTATACTCGAAATGACTGAAGGGAGTCCGAAACGCGGTTTTCGGGATATCAGAGGCAGCGATGCGGATGTGATTATAGCCCTGTTGCAAGTCAATCGAGGAAAAATAAGCCGAGCCCTTCAGCTTATCCAACAGGTCGTCAACGCGTGGCAAAGGGTAGCGATTCTTCACCGTGCTCGCATTCAACCCCCGGTAATCGATGCACATGCGCAAGGTCCCATCCTTCTTACCGACAAACAAAATCGGCGCAGAATACGGGGATGTGCTGGGGCGTATCATACCCTTTGCGAGCAAATCCTTCACCTGGCGCTTCACCTCGTCCAGCTCCAATGGACTCAACCTGTACATTTGCCGGGCCACAGGCTGCGCTCCAGGCATGAGAGGGATTGTGTGATCAACAGGACGCATAGGTGGCAGCCCAGGGATATCTTTGAAGACGTCCTCATACTGCGACAGTAGGGCCTCAACCTCAGGATCGACAGAAGTCTGCACGGTGGTGGCACTGCAGCCCACCCGTGGCCTCAAAAGCAGTCCATGGGCACCCTTCCGTAACAAACGGACAGCTTCCTTACGCCCGACTAGCTCCGGTTCGGTTCGCGCGGCCATTGCGGTCACGGCGAAAATAACCATAGGCACCGCCTCAGCTTTGCCCCCCTCTGGTGTGACATGTTCGAACAACAGGAAAGGTACCTTAATCAACAGAGTACCCTTGCACAAATGCAGGGTGGCAGCCTCCATGTCGATGTGCGCGCGGTACTGTCGTAATGTCACAGACCCCATTATGTACGGTGCAGTCTCTGCTAAGCCCTGCAGCACGTATGGCTGGGTCACAACACGCAAAGGGCCTAACGATAGGCTAAGGGTGATCCTGCCCATGATGGGATGCTTACCCCCGTCAGCAAGGGTAACCTGTGGACAATCAGACGACTCTGGGGTCAACCCCAGCGCATTCACCTCTGCGACAGAGATGAAGTCGTCGCTGGCACCGGTGTCAACGAGTGCTTTCAGGGTACGGCCATTCAAACCGATCTGAACCACCGGGACACGGTTATCTACAAGCGACTGCCCAGCAGATAACGTTAGTGCACTTAGGGTGGGTCCGTAACTTACGGCACCCTCATCAGGAGCTTCGTACCAAACGTCAACCGAGTAGGATGTCCCTGGCCACGGAGCCAGCATACCCTCCCGATCCACACCATTAAACAAAACGGTGCCCGGCTCGAACCGGTGGACACACCGCATACCCCTTAACGATGCCTCTGCCTTGCGCCGACAGAAAGCGGGGAGTAATACACATGCGGCGGTGCCTGGATATTGACGCCTACATCTCCTGTATACGGCCAACTGTTCCGACATCTCACGCAGAGACGAGGGGATGAACAAAACCACGTGGTTAGACAGATCGATAGACGACAGGGGACGGCGAGGTGTAAACAAATTACACAACGGATCGAAGCAGAGAAGTCCCGTGCATCCGTCAAGCGTGATGCGTCGTGCAATGACTCCCTCGATATGTCCAAGTACGCAAGGCAACAATGCCTTCATGGCTGGCCGTAAGGATGACCACCGACCACATGTTAGTTCAGAAATCCCAGGCGGTGCCCCCTCCGCAGGAGCCACGTGTTAGTACCTATGCCTATTTCGGCTGAGGTACTAACGGCGGCAGTAACGGGCAATCCTTGGTAGGATGGCTCTCCGCGCACCGTAGACAAACATTGGCCGCTTTCCGACGCTCGAACTCGGAACGATTGCAATTCCATTTTGGCATCAACGGGTCATCCGTGCGAGTCTGCTTTGCATTGGGGTCAGGGTGTTGTGCGGCTGCCGTCGACGGCGCGCCCCCACGCTTCCTGCCCTTAGCTGGGTCCGAGCTCGGACCTGCTCCTCCTGACCCGTGGACACCTGAGCTAGCGCCCCCACGCGCCTTGTGTTGCCGGTTGCTGCGTCGCGTTGCGGCAGTAGGCGTGGGGCGGGTCGCTCCAGGTTCCTGGTCCAGAGCTACAGCTTCCCCAAGCGGATCCTGCACTTGCACGGCATTTGCACGAGGGGCAGACTTGACTTCTTCTTCACCAGCAAGGAGTCGTATCTCCGTACCCTTAGCAAATGTGACCAAGGCATTGTACGACTTGAACGGCACCCAGACAAGTCAGTAGCGCACCATTTAAAAGTTTCGTCAGGCCTCGCTTAAACCAAAAGACACGCTCGTTCTCGGTGAGGTCAGCAATGGGGGTCACTAGTGCTTCGAAGCGTGACTGGTACGCAGGTACATTTTCACCCCGTCAAATGTGATAGGTACCGGCTGCCAAAACCTTGCGAGCCTCCACATCACGTGCTTGCACCTCAGTGGCGAACCGTGCGAGCAGAGCAGAAATCAACTCGTCAAAAGTATATTCGATATTCGGTTGCCAACCCAACCATCGCGATCATCGCGTTCCCGCATACACGTATGGTTTGTGACACGGATGAGGTAATGATATTTAAAATATTATTACGTGATATATTATGCCAATAGAGAGATCGCGCATTGATATCAGCTTTGAGTCAAACATGTTGACCGACAGCATGATGTCGTAAATGATAATGCGACGTGCCTGATTAGCTAGATATACTCAAATATATCATGCTAGTATGATTATATCATGTTCGATAGTGATCAAATGGATTGCAGCCTACTTCGGTGAAAACAGTGACCGAACCGGCATACAACACAGTGCAGCTGCGGCTACAGCACCACAAGCCATAAACAACGCTTCTGCACAAGTCTTCGACCCCAGAGGCCTACCCCAGAGGCCTACCCCAGAGGCCTACCCCAGAGGCCGAACCTTAGCTTAGACTCAGCTCAATCAAGCTAGCCAGCATGGTATGCAATGCAGCACACCAGCAACTGGCATTCAAGGGCACCGTCAACGGCCGTACGGCCGTCATCCTGATTGAAGGTGAAGCCACCGGCAGTTTCGTCCACACTCAGTGGCTTGCCCGCAGGGAAGTCAAGGCCGCCAAGACTGTCAGCAACATGTCGGTGAAACTGGCTAACGGCCAAGAACAAGACTGCCCGTACATCCTACCCAACGCTTCCATCACCATACGCACCTTCAAATGCCGTAGCACTCTGGTTGCCACTGACCTGGGTGACTTTGATGTGGTGCTGGGCAAGGACTGGCTTGCACAGTGGAACCCGCACGTATGCTGGAGGACCAACACATTCAAGCTGTGGACCAGTCTCACCATGCACGTGCTTCGGGCCGACCCACCCAAGGCCGTTAACGAACGCGCCCCCAAGCTCCTGTTGGATCCTTCCTTCTTCGATCATGCACTGAACCTGCACGTCTGAGTGTCACCTACACGTGCATCGTGCTCACGAACAGCAAGACGATTCAATGCGAGTAATGTGACAGCGGAAGACTTATCAACAAGGAAAGATCCAACTTACAATGATCTTCAATTACAGAATAGAAGTCTGCCATCAGACCCCGCGGGCAGCGTTCATCACCCGGCTGGAAATGGTATGCTGGAATAGCTAAGGCCAAATATAAATAAGTAAAGCGTATGTATGAGAATTAGATTGAGTTAAGCACGTGGGTACTTAATCCAAAGTAGTGTCGAGCCGACTTCGGTCTCTAGGTGGCTGTCCTCGCACCTATCACGTTCACGATGTTGTACGCCGGCTCGATCACCGTTTATGCCGAAGTAGGCTGCAATCCATCCGAGCACTATTGAGCATGATATAAGCATATTAGCATGATATATCTAGCTAATGTAGCATGCCGTGTTATCATTCACGACAGCGCGCTGTTGGTCAACATGTTCGATTCGAGGTTGATATCAATGTGTGAATCCACTATTGGCATAATATTTCAGGTAATAATATTTCAAATATTATTACCTCAATCGTATCATAAACCATACGCGTATGTGAGAACGCGACGATCGCAATGGTTGGGTCGATATTCGGACCTTTGCATACGTTGCATCCATTAATATCACGGATTACACGATGTTTAGAACAGTGCTATGATAGTACTCACACTTGAGATCGGAATCCAGTGAGACTTGTACTGCACATCGGTATGGTGAACGTGATAAGGACGACCGCCTAGAGACCGAAGTCGGCTCGACGCTACTTTGGATTAAGTACCCACGTACTTGAGTTTAACTCAATCTAATTCTCATATATACGTTTTACTCATTTGTATTTGGCCTTAGCTATTCCAGCATACCATCTTCAGCCGGATGATGAACGCTGCCCGCGGGGTCTGATGGCAGACTTCTATCCTGTAATTGAAGCTTCTTGTAAGTTGGATCTTTCCTTGTTGATAAGTCTTCCGCTGTCACATTACTCGCATTGAATTGCCTTGCTGTTCGTAAGCATGATGCATGTGTAGCTAACATCCAGACATGCAGATTCAGTGCATGATTGAAGAAGGAAGGATACAACACACGATACCGATGTGCAGTATGAGTCTCACTGGATTCCGATCTCAAGTGTGAGTACTATTATAGCACTGTTCTAAATATCGCGTAATCCGTGATATTAATGGATGCAACTTATGCAATATGCGAAGGTCTGAATATCGATATTCGGTTGCCGACCCAACCATCATGATTGTCGTGTTTCCACATACGCGTATGGTTTATAATACGAATGAGGTAATAATATTTGAAATATTATTACGTGATATATTATGCCAATAGTGGATTCATGTGTTGGTATCAGCCTCGAGTCAAACATGTTGACCAACAGCGTGATGTAAATGATAATGTGACATGCTTCCTTAGCTAGATATATTTGAATATATCCTGCTAAAATGCTTAATAACACGTCCAGCCATGCTTAGATGAATTCCAGCCTACTTCGGCATAAACGGTGATCGAACCGGCGTACAACAGCTCCTGTCTGCATTGCAGTTCAAGCGCATTGTGTGAGCTACCAAGCAGTACAGCCTTTGTGTTGTACATGAGGTCAACACACAGTTGACCCGGCTTCCTAACGCAAGCCCGCATTAGTTGTTGCTCTCGGAACAAAAGCCAAAGAAAAGATACCAGTGCTTAACGGTTGAAGAACTGAACTCCAAATGGCACAACCCGGCCAACAGCTAGAGGGCCAAAAAAAGCTAACACTTAAGGGCAGGAGCGAACACCTAAGTCAAGATAATGCTCCCGCAAAGCCGACGAATAAGCACTCCAACCACCAAAAGCACTCCACCACCAAAAGCTTCCACAACCTCCATGGGAACACCAGCTGCACGGGCCAGCGAGGCACCGCCACGCCTTAGACTATACAGAGTGTGAACGCCCCGAAGGCTCTGCAAACCAAGCTGACCAAGCACCAGGTCGAACCAACGCTCTGCCCCTTGAGTAGGCTGACGGACAGGCCAAAGACGAGACTGGTCCTAAGCTAAACGCTGCAACAAGGCAACTCGGAGAAAAGGAAGACCACAAAGAGGAAACTGCAGCACTGGGGCACGTTCAGCAGGCACTGCCCTACTTTTCCAGTTAAGGGGCTTGTATTGGAAAATCGGGATACCTCCCAACTCCACCACACGTGCCCAACAAACCGAAAGGAGCAATCCGGACGCAGGAACAAACAAAACCTTAAAACAACAAATAAAAACGGCAAGAAAACTGGAGAGCGAACCGAAACTAACGGTAATGCCTCACACAGCACCCAAGCACTCTCCGCACTGAAGGCTAAGACTAAAGAGGAGGTGGGGGAAAAGGAGACCTGAAGACGCTCCCAACCCTTTCTGAAGGTCACAAGCAACTTATTGTCTCCCACACAAGGCTGAGGATAACCTAGAAGGTCCTGAATTGTGTTAACAGCACTGACGTATGGCTGCACGGTCACTATAACAAGGAATTCGTGCGTTAGCTCGCGTTAGGCTCGCGTTAGGGACCCCTAACGCAAGCCTAACGCAAGCTTAACGCGAACTAACGCGAGCTAACGCAAAGCCTAACGCAAATCAAACGCATTGCGTTATTGCTTGCGTATCGCTAACGCAATCCTAACGCACCTAACGCAATCGCAAATAAACTTTTTTGGGAGGGAACGAAAATGTTTGCGTTTACTTTGCGTTAGCTAACGCAACCTAACGCGAACTTACGCAATGTCAAACGCACCCACATAGATTCTAAGGTGTGCGTTAGGCCTAACGCAACGCAAGCGTTAGAGACCCATACGCAAGCAAAAATACATAGCGTGCATGGAAGTTAAAGTTCTCTAACGCACAATATACGCACGCCTAACGCGCATTAACGCGCATTAACGCATGCTTGCGTATGCTGCGAATAATGCGTACACAGGTAGCAGTTGTGGGTTGCGTAAAAGTTTTAAACGCATGTAACTAACATATTCGCACGCTTTCGCAAGGTCTTACGCGTGCGATAGCAACATTCGCGCCACTTTCGCTTTGCGTACGAGGCAGCCTCGCATTCTTGCTCACTGCAACTACTTTTGGTCGTTCTGGTTATTTCTTTACTGTTTCAGTTCTCGTTCCTGTTATTGTTTGCTGTTTTGCCCACCCGCTGCAGAATTATTTTTGTGTGTACGGAAACTATCCTGTCATAATGTACGTAGCTGTTATGAAGAATATCAATAGGATTTCAGTTTTGATAGATGAAAATATTCCAGGCAATAATTTACAGTTCAATATTCGGATAGCATCCAGGTAAGCAGCCATTGGTGAGTACGCATTAATTCAACGAAACAATCAAATTTCTACACATCCAATCCTGCCAATCAAATTTGTTTATGAGTTCAATAATCATTTGTACCATGCACCAATCATTTCAATCATCATTAGGTACATACATCCTAACTTCATCTGCCACCGCACATTTAGCAGCCCGCTCTAATATAAGCTTAGAAACAAACATGTTAGATGTTAGTTCTATCTAATAGTATTCTATTTCACTCTCTCTGTTGTCGTCCTCCTCTGGCGCAGTGGTGGCGTCATCCTGCTCGTCCTCAATCTTCTGGTCCTCGCTCACCTCCTCCTCAAGCAACTCCTGAAAAGTTTAGAAAAGGAAAATTATACTTATTTACATACATATGTATAAATGTAAATTAAGCTGTCACCACTCAGCAATTATCACTTCCGGTTACAATAATCTTAATCATGTCTAGGGTGGGCAGTGCTTTTAAGTACCACTAATCATTCTAAAAGCATAGTCTTTCATTTGCTGTACTATGTACTTGGACACTTTGTTACCTGTTTCTGCTAACTCCCTGAGCTCCTACGTTGACGTAGTGCCCGTGTACATCGCACACCTTCCGAAACACTCTTGACCTTTATCAGTCAAAACAACACATATTATAATTATACATTCAAACATGAAGGAAGTTTAGATAATAAGCTGAACTAAGGAAATTACCTTCTGTCCCTGGTGGTCGTAACTGTCATCGTCATCCGTAGACTTGTCTTCCAACGGCACCTGCTGGTCCAAAATACGTGAAGGGACTTGGTAGTAATAAAAAGGTTATATTAAAAAGTAAGTAATGTCTGACCTCAATATTTCGTACCTTTCTTTTGGTGCCCGTGCTTGGTCGCCTCACTTTCGTGGATGGCCGCACATCGTCATCGTTCGTTACCTTCAAGGGCCGACGTTAGCATACATATATGATTTGAGAAATTACAAGCTTACAATTTCTATCAAAAAAGAGAAAAATAAATCAACATATGGCACATCAAACGACAAAGCACACAGCAAATGAAAAGAATATAACGAAACATAAAATTACAGCTCAATAAAACAGGAAGACAGGATGAATGGGCTGTACCTTTTTTGCTGCCGCCTTGCTTGAGTTCCTAGCTTTCCTGCTGGAGTTCCTTGTCGTAGAGGGCTGTGAACTCTTTGCCTACATAAAAAGGAAGTACGTTTGGGGAGAATAGGAACAATTATATAAAAGACAGAAAGGAGAAAACAGGTTAAAGGACATTAATGATCTGTACATCCCTGTATATGAGATCCGTAATGTACATCACCCATCCAGCAATAATTTTGCTAAGCGCGCCTGGTAATTTGCACACCCCATCATCCACTCTCCGTACTACTAGTATTTGCACTAACCTGTCAGTGTCTAGCGGCCTTGACCTCCTTCTCCTTCTGATGTATGCTAGCTGCGTTGGCAGCCAGCACCATCATCGATGCATCTTCACCATGCGCGGGCTGCTTTTGGCCTTTGCTAGGGCGCCCATTATGAGTTCCTAATGGCACGTCATTTCGGCCGTTTTTCTGCGGGTTGGTGGCAATAAAGTATTTCGTACACGACAAAAATAAACGCAGGAAAAAAACTTATTCTTTTACTAGTTAAAGTAAAATACAAATCTTATGCATACTTACTACTTAAAAGCGAAGAGTAGTGCTTCCGTACTCCGTCCAGGGTTGTGCGGCTGCCAATCAATCCCATGTAAGCAACAATGTTTCGAAACCCTGCTTTACAACATCCTTTATATGTACATTTAATGCCACCCATTGTACACAGTCGTCAGGTCGTCCATGTCATACAGTAGCAGTTCTATTGGACAACCTTGCTTGCGCAGGCAGCATACGTATAATTTCTGCAGCATCAACAGCTAATCATATATTTGTAAAGAAATAATAATTGCTTCAGTAACGAATGGAGCCGCCTTCTGCTTATGATGGAAAGTCCCGTATGAAACTCTTTACATCCCGAAAACACTTTTCCCCTGAAAGTCAGGAACATTTTCAGTGTGTCATGCCTGGAAGGGAACCACTAGAAGGCAACATTGCATCGGATGTGCTAGATGGCATCGACCAAGGCAGCAGCCGCTTGGCTCAAAGCTTGGCTCTTCCTGGTTTTAGTAGCAATGAGAAGTGACTTCATTGTGACGAGGATGTTTAGAATCACCATTGCAACGTTTGCACTTGAGATGCCCCGTCTATGTGCCCCGTCTTGGGAGCCAGGGCCAGCGGGATGGGATGGAAGGCAAGGGTTCTGGGCAGCCCTCAGTACAGCGCCGTCATCGGCTTAGGCACGTGCTTGGAGTTTCTGGAGCCATGAAACAATTCTGGTTAGGAATGTGCATGACGTTTTTGATGCAATAACAAAATAATGACCGTGCTGAAAATTGTAGCGTGAATCCGTTGAACTATTCATTCCCGTGCAGCGATTGAACTATTCTGCATTGCAATATGTCTGTATTGGGGAAGCCTTGGGGTCATAGAGTACCTCTCACACATGCTCGTTTTCATGGTCAATTTTCACACATACGCCAAGCTGCTATGATGCTTGCCAGACAAGGCTATCTAATTTTTGGGGCCTGCTCGATGTGTAACTGTGGCTCTTGGTGACTTTGTTTGGGTCTCCATCTGGAAAGATTGTTGCCTGGCTACTGTGTAAGGTTTGCTGTTGCCAAATTTCCTCGGTCCTTACCCACACTTGCTAACTCCGGCAGCTTGCTGCTCAATAATTAGAAAGCCTTCCATAATTAGAAAGGTAGCCCTGAACAGCCATGTGTGGCACTTCAGAGTTCTATGTTATAAAGTAAGCCACATGTACAGATTCTAAATTCGTATAATGGTAGCGATTTAGCGATGTTAACAAGCGTTCACCAGAGCAATCTCTTGTACAACGACTAGTATTCATAGCGCTATCCTAAATTGAAATTAACTTTGAAGATATTTTATGCACAAAGTCTCGAGACTACTGCACAATAAGAGCAAGTAAGCAAACTAAATAAATCCGGCAAACCCGTGCTCCGAACATTATTATGCGCTATCTACATAAACTTTGAGTAAACTGCGTTACAGTGCGTTACGTGCGTATCGTAACGCACTGTACGCAAGATATACGCAAGCTGTTTGCGTAAAGTTAACGCGTGCGTTAGGTTTGCGATCGCGTGCGTTAGGTTTGCGTTAGGCTCGCGTTAGAACATACGCAAGCCCCCGATTTTCGAGCACCACGAAACGTAATAAAAATTACAGGGAACTTTTATAATCATTATAAATATTGTTTTCATTTAAACGAACTTGAAAACGACGCACTATAACAGACGTTCTGTCCAGTTTTCTATTTCTTTGCGTTAGGCTCGCGTTAGGCTAACGCAACCGCTAACGCACAAAACGCACACATACGCGCCCTAACGCAGCCTAACGCGAGCCTAACGCACGAATCTGTTGTTATAGTGGGTACACGCCTGGACAGTGCCTTTTGCTGCAAGAAACTGACCCCACAACAAGCCTGCAGGAAGGAACTCCAAGCCTTCCATCACACAAAAACGCACAAAGGCTGCAAAATGAGAACCATAAGACCGCCAAATACTAGCACCAACCTGAGCCATCACGACCTGCACTATCTGTTGGAGACGGGCCGAATGATCTAACCCTGCAGCTCCCGACTTAAGATGAGAAACCAGCAGGTCCGAAGCCACGGGAGGGGCAGCAACCAAACCCAGATTAAGGCCATACCTAGGGGCCACCCTAGCAACGGCATTAGCCTCAAGAGAGCGAGCCCACTCTACCACTGCACCCGTACTGCTACGACCTGCCAACTCGGAGGAGGAAGGAAGGTGCTCGAACTTCCCATCCCAGGAGCAAACAGCACGGTGTTGGATGGGAGGAAAACCAGGTGCACTGCTAGCTCCATGAGTTGCTGCCACCAAGGTTGAGCTGTCCAGTAGGGGACCACCAGGGTAACACATGCCTGCTCTTCTCGGACCTTCTGCACCACGGCCATCAAAAAGTCCAGGTCCAGGGGTGGGCAACCGTAAGCGTTGTGCCCAGTCCAGGGTTGCAAAAGTGCGTTCACACCCGATGAACCCGGGCAATGATGCAGTGAGAAGAAGCAAGGCAGCTGCGTGTGGATACGCGAGGCAAATAAGTCCACGTCATGCGGACCAAAATGGTTCTCAATACGATGAAAAAGATGAGGGTGCAAATGATAATCATCCCGATCTATCCAACGAGAAGCTGCATCCGCTGACACTTTGTTGGGTGGCAAGACAAACCTAAAACCTCAATAGTCTCCCGCACCCACCGTGCTCCAAGACTAGCCTGCTCCTTGAAAGGAAAAACGAAAAGAAAGTCGTCCAGGTATGGTACAACCCGAGCTCCAAGACGGGCTAGTCGTCCACTGCCACATGTTGGGAAAAACTGATGCGGCGGCATGGGAGGTGTAACCCGACATTTCTTGCCACCGACCGCTGCAATAGGATCCCTCCAGAAACAAACTACATTCCGCATAATCTTCGTGAACCAGTAAGGACTATTCAACCAACCCATGGGTAGGGCATTCATCTCATACAGTGTGCCACAGAAGCGGAAGGTAAAGAAACATCGATCCACTGGACGGATGGGGATATGATAAAAGGCATCAGCTAAATCCACCTTGATCATCCACGAATTCTGAATGCCCATACGACGTAGGGTACGGAGGGATTCATAACGGCACTTATAAGCCTTCTGAGAAACAGCTATCAGAACGGACACCAGGAGATCATCATCTAACTGGCTATCAGTGCTCAGACTTGGCTCGGGCCAATCACAGTGTATCATAGTTCAATATGAAAACATTGATGGTCATCCGATTAGAGCTTGGTAAAAGCTTATGTTTTTTGGACATCCTATATACTCGTGATACCCATACACAGTACATCTCACACCAGATTGTCAATCCACAAGTGTGATGAACCCTAGCAACGTATCACAGATATTTCGCATACAGTATTATCAAGCATTCCCGGCATTTATGCAATTCGAATGGCCAAATATGAATATTTGCCAACTAACCACTGTGGTTGTCACACTTCTCACACTGCGTCAATCATGCCAGCATTGAGGTAATATATAGCAAATATTATAACTTGACAATTCCTGTCATTTTAATGCTCATTAACTACGTTTACCGGCTCGATCCAAACATTCGTTATATGATACAGCTGGCAACGGCAAGACAAAGAATCCCAATTGCATAAATTTCACAACGCATAACTAGCTTATATATTAGTATTATTAGTATTATATTAGTATTATTAGTATGATATTAGTATTATATAACTAGCTTATATATTAGCAGCAATGCATTTATTTCGTTCGCTTATCATATTGCTAGATCGCATTGACCAATGCATCAACAATAACTGAGCTGCAATATAACAATTTGTATCATATAACACCTTTGCCAGCAATCGTTGATTTGTCTCATTAATGACAGAAAGCATATTGCATTTGGATGTCGAGCTTCCCCATATTTCCTGTCATATGCTATGGTATGCCGCACACTCCATCAACACATGACATTCATCCTTGACAGCCACACACAACGCATTTATTATCCAAGCATTTTCTACCTACATTTGGGCATTTAACCTTGGTAGCCTAACAGCACAGTCTAAACTGGATCAGACACACATACTGCTTCTGTTCACTATAACAAGGGATTCGTGCGTTAGCTCACGTTAGGGACCCCTAACGCGAGCCTAATGCAAGCTTAACACAAACTAACGCGAGCTAACGCAAAGCCTAACACAAATCAAACACATTGCGTTATTGTTTGCGTATCGCTAACGCAATCCTAATGCACCTAATGCAATCGCAAATAAACTTTTGGGGGAGGGAACGAAAATGTTTGCGTTTACTTTGCGTTAGCTAACGCAACCTAACGCGAACTTACGCAATGTCAAACACACCCACATAGATTCTAAGGTGTGCGTTAGGCCTAACGCAACGCAAGCATTAGAGACCCATACGCAAGCAAAAATACATAGCGTGCATGGAAGTTAACGCACTTAAAGTTCTCTAATGCACAATATACGCACGCCTAATGCGCATTAACGCACATTAACACATGCTTGCGTATGCTGCGAATAATGCGTACACAGCTAGCAGTTGTGGGTTGCGTAAAAGTTTTAAGCGCATGTAACTAACATATTTGCACGCTTTCACAAGGTCTTACACTTGCGATAGCAACATTCGCGCCACGTTTGCTTTACGTATGAGGCAGCATCGCATTCTTGCTCACTCGAACTACTTTTGGTCGTTCTTGTTATTTCTTTATTGTTTCAGTTCTCGTTCCTTTTATTGTTTGCTGCTTTGCCCACCCGCTGCAGAATTATCTTTGTGTGTACGGAAACTATCCTCTCATAATGTACATAGCTGTTATGAAGAATATCAATAGGATTTCAGTTTTGATAGGTGAGGATATTCCAGGCAATAATTTACAGCTCATTATTCGGAAAGGATCCAGGTAAGCAGCCATTGGTGAGTGACTACCCATTAATTCCAGGGAAAAATCAAATTTCTGCACATCCAATCCTGCCAATCAAGTTTTGTTTATGAGTTCAATTATCATTTGTACCATGCACCAATCATGATTAGGTACATACATCCTAACTTCATTTGCCACCGCACATTTAGCAGCCTGCTCTAACATACGCTTAGACACAAACATGTTAGATGTTAGTTCTATCTAATCGTCTTCTATTTCACTATTTTTGTTGTTGTCGTCCTCTCGCGCACTGGTGGCATCATCCTGCTCGTCCTCACTCTTCTCGTCCTTGCTCACCTCCTCCTCAAGCAACTCCTGAAAAGTTCAGGAATGAAAATTATAGTTATTTACATGCATATGTATAAAGGTAAATTAAGCCGACACGACCCAGCAATTATCATTTTCGGTTACGATATTTTTAATCATGTCAAGAATGGGCAGGGCTTCTAGGTACTATGTACGTGGACACTTTGTTACCTGTTTCTTCTTACTCCCTGAGCTGCCACGTTGACATCGTGCCCGTGTACATCGCACATCTTCCGAAGCACTCTTGACCTGTACCAGTCTAAACAACACATATTAAAATTATACATTCATACAAGCAGGAAATTAAGACAACAAGCTGAACTCAGGAAATTTACCTTCTTTCACTGGTGGTCGTAACTGTCATTATTGTCGTCACCATCGGTAGACTTGTCTTCCAACGGCACCTGCTGGTCCAAAATACGTGAAGGGAGTAGGTAGTGATAACAAATATTATTAAAAAGTAAGTAATATTGGGCCTCAATATATAGTACCTTTCTTTTGATGCCCGTGCTTGTCCGTCTCACTTTAGTGGATGGCCGCACATCGTCATCGTTCGTTACCTTCAAGGGCCACCGTTAACATACATATATGATTTTAGACATTATAAGCTTACATTTTCTATTTAAAAAGAGAAAAACAAATGGACATATGCCACATCAAACCACAAAGCACGCAGCAAATTAAAGGAATAGAACGAAACATAAAATTACAACTCACTAAAACGGGAAGACAGGATGAATGGGCTGTACCTTTTTTGCTGCCGCCTTGCTTGAGTTCGTAGCATTCCTGCTGGAGTTCCTTGCCTTAGAGGGCTGTGAACTCTTTGCCTACATGAAAAGGAAGTATGCTTGAGGAGAATAGGAACAATTACATAAAAGACAGAAAGGAGAAAACAGGTTAAAGGACATTAATGACCTGTACATCCCTGTACATGCAATCCGTAATGTACATCACCCATCCTGCAATAAGTTTGCTAAGCGCACCTGGTAATTTGCACACCCCATCATCCACTCTCTTTACCACTATTCTTTGGACTAACCTGTCGGCGTCTAGCGGGCCTTGATCTCCTTCTCCTTCTGATGTATGTGAGCTGCATTGGCAGCCAGCACCATCATCAATGCATCTTCACCATGTGCGGGCTGCTTTTGGCCTTTGCAAGGGCGCCCGTTCTGAGTTCTAGGTGGCTTGTCATTTCGGCCGCTTTCCTGCGGGTTGATAGCAATACAGAATTTCGTAAACAAGAAAAACAAATGCATGCAAAAAAATTTATTCTTTTACTAGTAAAAATAAAAACAATTGTTATGCATGAACTGTGACATATTTCCTGCAAACATAGTAAGAAGTAATATGTACTATTATGGTGGCGAAACAACAGCAATAATTAAAGTGAAGACATACAAAATCACATCTTACCGTAATGC
Source organism: Volvox africanus (assembly GCA_030268105.1). Lineage (NCBI taxonomy): Eukaryota > Viridiplantae > Chlorophyta > Chlorophyceae > Chlamydomonadales > Volvocaceae > Volvox > Volvox africanus. The sequence continues at coordinate 836,549 of BSDZ01000014.1, read as the reverse complement.
CTTTTGACAACTCCTGTGCACCAAGGTGGCTAAGCAGCTGCACAGGCGCCACCTACTGGGCCACAAGCTTGCCATCCTCATCCTCCGAGTCAAGAAGCTAAACTGAAACTTCACTGATTGATTTTGTGCCAGCTGCATCAGTAAGGAGCTGCTCGAAATCTACAGCTGACAGATTTATCTCATCCTCAATACGCCATTTTCTTCATTAGGACAACAAACCAGCAGTTTACAAACAACGGGTGAATGTGTCGCCATTCATTATTAGGTTGTACTATTGCAAAGAACTCGCCCCTTGAGCAGGAAACATATAGCTGCAGACATGAGCAATTGGCCTTACGTACATCTAAAAAGTGAAGAGTAGTGCTTCCGTACTCCATCCAGGGTTGTGCAGCTGCCAATCAATCACATATAAGCAACAATGCTTCGTGACCCTGCATTGGAACATTCTGTATATGTACATCGAATGCCACCCGTGAAGCATACAAGAGCAACTGCTATAAGAGTTATGCTGTGCACTAGCCTTTAAATGTTAACATATATGCAAGGTGCAACAGCAATAAGGAATGCTGTTTTACAAGAATATTGATGACTGCCGTCGTCCTACAGTAAGAATTTATGTTGGAATGTGAGCAACACTCATATACGAAAGAATGTCAGAGCAAGTAATATGGCCCACGAGGGGCCGGGCGCTTTGCTAACTTCAACAGGTTATGAGCCCCGTGCAACGGTGCGTCTAGGTGAATCCTGATTATCCAAAAAGTCGGCCGCACGAGGTGGTAGCGACGATAGGACAGGATGGGCAAGGACGAGGATACCAAGAAGGTATTCTTCGGTCACGATGACTACATTACGGTGACCCAAGTTGTGAACGCACACTTGGAGAGGAAGCTCATCGATGACACAATCAGTGACGATGAGGATGTCCTCGCTGCGATCAAGCCAAACGACGACAAATTGGCTCGTGGCACCATCAAGAAATACATTTTACCAGAAGATTTGCTACAGTTTGCGGGCAACACAACGGCACGAGATTTGTGGGTGGCGCTGGCGAAGAAGCACATTCCCAACGTCCGCAATTTCAGGATGCAAATCCAACAACAGCTTAAGGATTTTGAGATGTTGTCAGGTGAAAGTATTGACAATTATTTCCGCCGCTTTTATAAAATTGGCTACAAGGCCAGCCTTATTTCGATGAAGATTGAGCCTGAAGATGCGTTACTCCACCTTATCCGCGGCTTGTCATCGGACTACAACGTAGTCAAGTCCGTGCTACGTCACATGGAGAGCATCGAAAGCGTGGACCAGCTGCAGGATATGCTCAAGACCGAAGAGGGCGAGCTAAGGCTTCAGCGTAACAAGGCTCGCGAGGTGTCCCTGATGTCCCTCTCCCGTACCCATGATGGAGCCCGCGTGGGGCCCAGCCAGGGCGCTGGAGCAGGCAACGCCGATGGAGGCAGGAGTAGGAAGGCGTGCCTCTACTGCAATAAGGAGGGGCATTTCATCGCAGAATGCAGGAAGAAGGTAAATGATGAGCAGCGGGGGATTTGGAGGCCGGCGTTGAAGGGATTGCGGCAGAAGCCCCGAAACCCATCGGCATTAGCAGCTCCACCGCTGGCGCGGCCTCCAGTGGCGCCCGTGGCCCAACCCCCAGCCGCCGCACAGGCAGCGGCTCCCCCACGGCCAGCACAAGGCCAACGGAGACAGCTGATCGCCCGGGTATACTCTTCCCAGTGTTGTACTTCGATCCCCACTTGCACCGAAGCAGACCGCATTACACTCGTACATCATGAAGCATGATACAATCATATTAGCATGATATATTAGAGTATATCTAGCTAATCAGGCATGTCGCATTATCATGTACGACATCGCGCTGTCGGTCAACATGTTTGACTCGAGGTTGATATTAATGCGCGACCTATCTATTAGCATAAAATCCCACGTAATAATACTTTAAATATTATTACCTCATTTGTGTTATAAACCATACGCGTATGCGGGAATGCGATGATCGCGATGGTTGGGTCGGCAACCGAATATCGGTATCCAGACCTTCGCATATTGCATGCGCTGCATTCATTAATATCACGGATTACGCGGTATTTAGAATAGTGCTATGAAGGTACTCACACTTGAGATCAAAATCCAGTGAGACCTGTACTGCACATCGGTATCGCGACGTAATAGGTGCGAGGACGGCCGCCTAGAGACTGAAGTCGGCTCAACACTACTTTGGATCAAGTACTCAAGTACTTAACACAATCTAATTCGTATACATACGTTATATGAATTTATATTCGGCCTGAGCTATTCCAGCATAGCATCTTCAGCCGGATGATGAACATTGCCCGCGGGGTCTGACGGCAGACTTCTAATTTGCAACTGAAGATCATTGTAAGTTGAATCTTTCCTTATCTTTAAGTCTTCCGCTGTCACGTTGCTTGCACTGAAGTGTCTTGCTGTTCATAAGCACCATGCACGTGTAGCTAATACTCAGACGTGCAGATTCAGTGCATGATCGAAGAAGGAAGGATACAACAAATTTGGTATCGAGACAGGTTCGTTGCCTGACTGTCTCATGGTGCTAAATCGGAAGTGAGTTCTCGCTTTGGTGGATGTTGACGATGGTCGTAGCCCTCTAAACATCTTTGCCAAAGAACTTGGACGTGCCATTTTGGACACCGTTGCTTCTGGTTTGTGATTGCTGCTGTCCTTTTAGAGTTGCCTGCTTTTGTTGTGGGAGCTTGCGCTCTGAGTTGCAGGTGAATCTAGTTGTCCGGCACTGCTTGCGATATTTCCTGGTTATAATCTACATTCTGACCAGTGGAGACTTTGATCGCACGGACTACTAAGATTGGGACCAGCTGAGCACGTATTCGCTATACTTGCTCGCAATCCTGAGGAGTACTGTCGCCACTACGACTATGGATGGAACTGTGGATCAACGGGGTCTGCTGTCGCCTCAAATACAGGACCACGCCAGTATTCCTGAGGTGATGAAATTCACGATCCCTGTGCCTAAGCTTCATATTGCGTATGATGAGAAGCCTAGGACCCCCGGACGTAGTGTTGCTGATGCGCGATACTAACAAGTACCTGCAGGCGGTCCATGGTGGTGGAAATGATGGTATTAAATGCCTCTTCGTCGGCAATACCCTCTCGGGCGCGGCGAAAGACTGGTATGACGAGTGGACCTCTGCACGGAGTGGCTTCACGTTCGATGAATTGATTGTTGCATTGCTTGCACGATTTGCTACGGAGGTACATGCACGTAATGTTGAGGCCCGTAAGGCATTGGCGCAAGGCACATATTACATGCGTGCACATGAAAATGTACCTGCGTACCAGTCACGCTTCGAAGCACTAGTGACACCCATTGCCAACTTCTCCGAGGATGATCGCATCTTTTGGTTTCATCACGGCCTGACAAAGACTCTGTCAAAATGGTGTGCTGCTGATTTATCTGGAGAACCGTTCCAGACGTACGATGCCTTGGTAAAATTTGCTCGGGGAACTGAGGTACGTTTCCTCGCTGGTCAGGATGATCCTAAACCTACCCCACGCGCAAATGCTATGCAAGCACAGGATCTGACTGATGAAGCTGTAACCAACGATCATGACCTTGGTGCTGCGCGCCCTACGACGGCTGCGACGGTCATGCGCACAGAGCGGCGCCGCGGTGCTCGTGGTGGTTCAGGCACCGGGGCCCGTGGATCAGTGGGCACAGGCCCAAGCTCTGGTCCAGACAAGAGCAAAAAGCGGGGAGGTGCGCCGTCGGCGGCTGCAGTACAAAACTCCCACCCCCGTGCAAAGCGGAGGCGCACGGAGGACCCCTTCTTGCCGAAGTGGGATTGCAAGCGCTCCAAGCTGGAGCATCGGAAGACGGCCAATGTGTGCTGTAGGTGTGCGGCGGACCACCTCACAAAGGATTGCCCATTGTTGCCGCCTTTGGCCATGTGACCAAGGTAGGGGATTGCCCGGATTGATGTGGAGTTGATTCCACCCGGAATGCTGAACAAACGTGTAGTTGGTGGTCGTTTGTATGACCAGCTATGAAGGCATTGTTGTCTTCTGGTCCTTGAAAACTGCCGTTATGTTCATCCCCTCATCTCTATGTGAGCTGTTTGTGTTGTATCCTTCCTTCTTCAATCATGCACTGTATCTGCACGTCTGGATGTTAGCTAAGTGCACACCACTTAGCTAACAGCAAGGCGATCCAATGCACGGAAAGTGACAGTGGAAGACTCAACGATAAGGAAAGATTCAACTTACAATAGTCTTCGTTACAAATGCGTAGTCGGCCGTCAGGCCCCGCGGGCAATGTTCATCACACGGCTGGAAATGCTATGCTGGAATAGCTCAGGCCGAATATAAATGTATATAACGTATGTATCTGAATTAGATTATATTAAGTACGCGAGTACTTGATCCAAACTTCGGTCTCTAGGCAGCCGTCCTCGCACCTATCACGTCGCGATACCAATGTGCAGTACAGGTCTCACTGGATTTCGATCTCAAGTGTGAGTACCTTCATAGCACTATTCTAAATACCGCGTAATCCGTGATATTAATGGATGCAACGCATGCAGTATGTGAAGGTCCGAATATCGATATTCGGTTGCCGACCCAACCATCGCGATCATCGCATTCTCGCATACGCGTATTGTTTATGACGTAAATGAGGTAATAACATTTAAAGTATTATTACGTGATATAAAATGCCAACGGATAGATCGCGCATAAATTATCAGCATCGAGTCAAACATGTTGACCGACAGCGTGATATCGTAGATGATAATGCAACGTGCCTGATTAGCTAGATATACTCAAATATATCATGCTAATATAATCATATCATGCTTCATGATGCTCAAATGGGTTGCAGTCTACTTTGGTATAAACGGCGATCGAACCCGCGTACAACAACTATCCCCCCTCCCGTATGCAGCATCCTCGCTGCATCGAGCAGCATCGACTGCAGAGATCATTGGGTCTGCGTGGCACGTAGGCGAGTTCCTTCAATAAGGGCTTCATTTCTGGCAAGAAATTACACGTCGGCTCCCAAGAGTTATGCTTGCTAGAATATTCAGTCCACTTGACCAGATATTTGTGCACTTTTCGCTTTCATCGTTGTCAACCTATACGGTGAACCCGGTAATCCAGTATCCGCTCCACATCATACACCTTTTGCTTGCCTGCGATCCAGGTCTAGGGACCGGGGTCCATTACGAAAATGTTACGTTTCGTTTGGATTTGTTATAGTAGTTCATCGTCCGTTGTTGTGCCGCGTCCAAGCATGCCTTCGCGTCTGTCATGCGGGATAGGAACGACTTGGCAAAGGTTTTAGCCGCCGGGATATTTATCTCCAACTCTCGCCACACGGGTAGCGCAGGATGGAATCCATAATTCAGAAAGAAAGGGCTTTGACCTGTTGAGCAGTTAAAAGCGTTGTTAAGCGCGAATTCTGCCGAAGTCAGGAATGTATCCCAAACAGATGGCGTGCATCCCACAAAATTTCGTAACATATCCCCCAACGTGCGATTTGTGCGTTCGGTTTGCCCATCGGATTGTGGATGATATGCTGTGCTCAAATGAACACGCATGCCAACAAGTTGACATAGCGCTTCCCAAAACTTAGACGTGAATTGACCGCCACGATCGGATATCACATTTTTAGGAATGCCATGCAATCGGACCACAGTATCGAAAAATAATCGTGCTGTTTGCTCAGCGGTGCAAGACGAGGTGCAGGGGGCTAAGTGAACCATCTTGGTCAAGCAATCGACCATAACGAACACCGAGTCGTATCCCCCCTCAGTTTTGGGCAGCACGACTACGAAGTCCATAGAAACACTTTCCCAAGGGGCATCTGGTATAGGTAAAGGTTGTAGTAAACCCTGGCCCTTACGGGATAGTGCTTTGTTGCGCTGACATAAACTGCACCTTTGCATGAAGTTTTCCGCATCCTTCACCACGCGTGGCCACCAAAACGAGCGTCATACTAGCTCTGCCAATCGCGTACTTCCAGGATGTCCTGCTAACGGGTCCTCGTGGAGCCGAGCAAGAATATCGTAGCGCAAAGCGTCGTCGTTCAGCACAATGATTTGTGTGATCGAGCCATCCTTCCGCAGCCATAAATTGTTGCACTTGTGCAGATGTTCCACGTTACTTGGCAAAGCAAACCATGGGTCTACTTCATACGCCATCTTTAGTCGCTGCGCCAGGTCCGCTGCTATCGGTACCTCCTGACTGCGCGAACGGGTAACGGGTGCTGCTAGAATTGCAGCGTGTAATGATGGGTGGCGACTGAGGGCGTCAGCAATATTAATTCTGCCGGCGATATACTCCCATGTACAGTCAAAACGAGATAGGTACTCCATCCACCGGGCTTGTCGTCGGTTAAGCGTGGGGACACTCTGTAAGAATGTCAGCGGTTTGTGGTCGGTCTTCAGTGTAAAAGGGCGGCCTTCGAGGTAACAGCGCCATTCCATTAGAGCATGTAGAACTGCCAACAGCTCCTGCTCTCCAGTCGTGTATCGGGTTTTCGCACCCAAAAACGTTTTACTCGTGAAGGCAATTGGTTGTCCTTCCTGCAACAATATAGCGCCGCTTCCATGCAAGGAAGCATCCAACACAACTTCAACACGAAACGGCAACGAGTAATCAGGGAAAGAAAGTTTAACGTCGTCGGCGACGATTCGCTTGAGCTCTTCGAATGCCCGCTGACACGCAGGTGTCCAGGCCTCTAGCGACGCGAAACCTCCTTTCCTCGTTAGATTTGTAAGCGGGGCCGCAAGGATAGAGTATTTATTAATAAACTTACGGAAGTAGTTGGTCAAACCTAAGAACTGGCGTAGTTTGGTGAGGTTCTGAGGTGCGGGCCATTCACGAACCACAGCTACCTTCCGTGGGTCCATCCTTATTCCAGTGGCCGACACGATGTGGCCCAAATACTCCACCTGAGGCTGCGCCCAAGAACATTTGGCGCGTTTAGCAAACAATTGCTCCCGCTTCATCACCTCAAGCACGAGCTCAAGATGCTTCAGGTGCTCCTCGCACGTTTTGGAATATATCAAAATATCGTCCAAATAACAGACGACGAACCTGTCAATATACGGTCTGAACATGCAATCCATCACTGCTTGAAATGTGGCAGGCGCATTAGTAAGTCCAAACGACAAGACCGTGTACTCGAACTGACCAAAGGGGGTCCGAAAAGCGGTTTTCGGAATATCAGAAGCAGCAATGCGTATCTGAATATACCCTTGTTGAAGGTCAATCGAGGAAAAATAAGCTGAGCCTTTCAACTTATTGAGCAGGTCATCGACGTGCGGCAAAGGGTAGCGATTTTTAATCGTGGTCGCGTTCAAGCCCCGATAATCAATGCACATACGCAATGTCCCATCCTTCTTACCGACAAACAATATCGGCGCAGAATATGGCGATGTGCTGGGCCAAATCATACCCTTTGCGAGCAGATCCCCCACTTGCCGCTTCACTTCATCCAGCTCCAACGGGCTTAACCTGTACATAGGTCGTGAAACGGGTTGTGCTCCGGGCACAAGGGGGATCGTATGGTCAACAGGTCACATAGGTGGGAGCCCTGGGATGTCACCAAAGACATCAGCATATTTTTGCAGGAGGGCTTCGACCTCAAGATCTTTCACGGTGGACTGCGCGGTGGTAACATTCGATTGCACCCGTGGCCTCACAAGCAACACATGGGCGCCTCTCCGTATCATCCGATCGGTCTCTTTGTGCCCAATCAGCTTGGGTTCTTCATTTCGGCGGACGATCGCCGCTAAAGCAAAATTAACCTCAGGCTCCACAACAGTTCCGCCCTCCTCTGGTGTGACATCTTGGTACGACAGGAAAGGTACCTTAGTCGATAGGTTCCCTTTGCACAAACCAAGTGTGGTGGACTCCATATCGATGCGCGTGCGGTACTGTCGTAATGTCGCGGCACCCAGAATGTACTGTGCCGTCTCCGAGAGACCTTGTAGCAAATACGGTTGGGCCCTAACACGCAGAGGGCCTATCAATAGGCTCAGGGTGATCCTGCCCACAATGGGATGCTTACCTCCATCAGCGAGGGTAACCTGTGCACAATCAGACGACTGAGGGGTCAACCCCAATGCGTTCACCTCCTTTGCCGAGATGAAGTCGTCGCTGGCGCCGGTATCCACGAGCGCCGTCATTAGTCGACCTCCGAGGCCAATTTCGATGATAGGGACATGGTTTCCTGTCGGAGTCGACTCCGCAGAAAGTAGAAGTGACCCTATGGCAGGCTCGAACCTGGTAGAATCCAAAAGAGGGGCCTCAAACCAAACTTCAGCAGCATAAGGTAGTTTGGGTAAGGGCGTCGGCTTTCCCGTCACATCCACACCATTGAACAAAGCGGTGTCCGACTTGAATCGGAGGACACATTGCATACCTTCCAACAGGGACGCGACCTTGCGTTGACTATAGGAGGGAATTAATATGCAAGCTGCAGTGTCCGGATTTTGACGGCAGTATCTCTTGTACCTGGCAAGTTGTTCGCATAACTCACGAAAAGAGGAAGGGATAAATAAGGTAACGTGACCGGATAAATCGAGGGAAGAAAGAGGACAGTGCGGTGCAAACAAGTTACACAGCGAGTCAAAATGATTTAGTCCCGTGCAACCGTCAAGCGAGAAGCGTTGCCCGATAGCGTGCTTGATTTGTCCAATAAACGGAAGGTATAAGAGCCTTCACAGCCGGACGCAACGACGGCCAGCGGCCACGTTCACTTCCTTCAATCCCGGGAGGAGTCCCTTCCTCCGCATCCTGGGCAACTTCCTAAGTCGTCTTAGGCACGAAAGGCGGTAACAAAGGACACTGACGAGTAGGGTGCTCTCCCGCACACCTCAAGCAAAGATTAGCGAACTTCCGACGATCAAACTCTGAACGCCGGCACTCCCACTATTGCATATACATATCGTCATTCCGGGGCTTTTTAACACTAGGAGCCGCGTTCTGCATGGCAGCTACAGTCGGCGTGCTCCCCCGTCGTTTCCCTTTCACGTGGCCCGAACTTGGCCCAGCTCCTGCAGACCCACTGTTACTTGGGCTTTGGCGTCCGCGAGCATCATACCGTCTTTCCTTTCGAACGGTAGTTGCGGCCACCACAGGGCGTTGACGATCAGGACCCTGGTCCTTCAGTGTCGATTCCGAAGGTAGTTCCTGCGCTCGCATTGCGTGAACGCGAGGATTAAGTTGCTTAGCATCTTTACCGGCCAGATTCCGAACCTCTGCGCCTCTAGCAAAAGTTACTAAGGCATCGTAAGACTGGAACGGAACCCCATTGAGGTCAGTGGCGCACCATCGCGCAAGGGATTCAGTAAGACCGCGGTGAAACCAAAAGATGCGATCTTCCTCAGGAAAGTTAACAATAGGAGTTATCAGTGCCTCAAAGCGCGACTGATAAGCAGGAACGGTTTCGTGCGGACGCATATGGTATGTACCTTGCGCCAGCGTCTCACGGGCTTCATTGCTGCGCGAGCGAACTTCGGTGGCAAAACGAGCGAGAAGAGCATCGATCAGGTTTTCGAACGTATATTTAACCCTAGCAGTTGTCCACTCGTCATACCAATCCTTTGCAGCACCCTCAATGGTATTCCCAACGAACAGGCATTTAATGGAGTCACATCCCCCGCCGTGCACCGCTTGCAGATACTGCCTAGCGTCACGAACATAGGCCCGCATCCTATCCGCGACACTATGTCCTGAATTCTTTGCTTTATCGTCGGCGGATATGTTAAGCTTAGGCACGGGGATAGTCAACTTCATTACCTCCGGTATTCCGACGGGTTCTTGAACCGTGGGTGTTACCGGAGCCCGTTGCGCTCCAGCTCCTTTGCTTGTTGTAGCCGCTGCCGACAGTGGTACAATCAAGTGTGAAGGGGTCTGGAGGACAATAGGATCTGACATAAGACGAGTCCCGACAGTATCGGGATCAACGAAAGCAGTTCTAGCAGTGAGACCGCCGTCAGGCTGACTTGCCGTGCCCAGATAAGAACTATCTTCGCGTCCCGACATGGGGCACGAACTTATACTTATAAACAGGAATTTACTAAAGACCTGTGAACAAGCTAACACAAAAGGAATTTTCGATTACTCTCGTACCAACAGAACTCCCGAGTAATTCAAGAAGAAAGGCGATGTAATCCGTCAGGCCATCTTTTATCTCGGTGGTTTTCTGAATTAGGGCCTTGATCTGTTCTGTGTTTAGGTGTTGTCCAGCCAACACCGCGTCCAGCGTTGGCGCACGTTCACCGGAAGCGGCGGCATCCAGAACGGCGCGACCAAGATCCTCAGCAAAGGTGTCTAAAGGGCTGCGGCGCGTGTCGTCGTCGCTCGCCATTGCGAGAACCTACTTCTGATGAGGGACAATGAGACAGTCGTGAATTTACCCGTCTCGATACCAAATTTGTTGTATCCTTCCTTCTTCAATCATGCACTGTATCTGCACGTCTGGATGTTAGCTAAGTGCACACCAAGCTTACGAACAGCAAGGCGATCCAATGCACGGAAAGTGACAGTGGAAGACTCAACGATAAGGAAAGATTCAACTTACAATAGTCTTCGTTACAAATGCGTAGTCGGCCGTCAGGCCCCGCGGGCAATGTTCATCACACGGCTGGAAATGCTATGCTGGAATAGCTCAGGCCCAATATAAATGTATATAACGTATGTATCTGAATTAGATTATATTAAGTATGCGAGTACTTGATCCAAAGTAGCGTCGAGCCGACTTCGGTCTCTAGGCGGCCGTCCTCGTACCTATCACGTCGCGATACCGATGTGCAGTACAGGTCTCACTGGATTTTGATCTCAAGTGTGAGTACCTTCATAGCACTATTCTAAATACCGCGTAATCCGTGATATTAATGGATGCAACGTATGCAGTATGCGAAGGTCCGAATAAAAACAGTTTGTACAGCTTACTTTGTACAGGAGTACACGTCAATATCCAGACACCGCTGCATGTGTTTTGCTCCCTGCCTATAGCCAGCGCAAGGTTGAGGCTCTGCTAAAGGGTATGTAGCGTGTCTCCCGGTTTGCACCGGGCACCATGGTGTTTGATGGTATGGATATGGAGGGAATGCCAGTTCCGTTGCCCGGACTGCCCTTTTCTGCTGATGTTTGGTATGAACCTCCTGCTGAAGGCTTTTGCTAGTTCACAGCCCACCTTGGGAGTTCCGCTGTTGTCCTTGCTTTTCAGGTCGGTCTTGCTGGCCGTACACTGGAGGCACTTGCCGTGCCATAGACGACTTCACCTATTATGCAGAGGTGAATGCCGTGGGATGCCCCCACAGTCGTCGGATTGGGTACAGGTTATTCTCATGTATGAGAGTAAATGTCCCGTTGCTGGGCAGGATTACCCTTAACCTGTTGCTAGGTCCTCTGCGTGTTGTGACCCGTCCGTACGTGCTGAAAATCTTGCTGGCACTGCGCCGTACGTATTGGGGTCTTTGACATTACTGTAGTACCATGCACGCTTCGACATTGCAGTCTGCCACCCTTATGCAAAGGGGACTCTGTCGAAGGGTACCAGATGTCACACGGGAGGGGGGCAGAGCTGGGGCGGTGCCTATGGTTAACTTTGCTGCGACCACAATGGGCGCGCAAACTGAACCCAAGCCAGTCATGCGTGAGGGAGCTGCTCGTATGCTACGACAGGGTGCCCATGGACTGCTTGTTAGGCCTTGGTTGCATTTGCAATGCCACCACCGCACAGACTTCTGTGGATCCTGAGATCGAAGCCTTGCTGCAAGGACATGCAAACATCTTTCATGATGTCCCTGTAGTATCCCGAGGTATCTACGGGTCGTGTCAACGATTGGACCGCCGACGGTCATCTTTCGATTGGGCCTCTGTAGGCTGCCACAACAGTACCTGAAGTACAACCTGTTGCACGACCCATGTACAAGTTGGGTCCACTATGATGGGCGAAGTGCAGTGCCAGGCGACTGATTTGCCTGCTATGGGTATGCTTCACCCCACGTTCCATGTATCCCTCGTATGCCTTATTGTGGTACGGAACCTGCCCCTGAGCTTGCTAACACCCCTGCAGCGGTTTAACCAGTCCCAGAGATCTGGACCGCTGGTAAACAGAAGGTTTACAACGTGGAGCGGGTGTTAGATTCTCGTACTTGCCGTGTGGGCCGACGCCGGCATAAGTGGACAATGCACGAGTACCAAGTCGAGTGGACTGGGTATTCAAGCGAGCATAACTCATGGGAGCCAGCACGTAACTTTTCGTTGGATATGAAGTCTTTATTGGGGGAAACCCACATCTATGCCACACAGACTGAATGATGTCTGTAGTTGATGCTGTTTGATGCAATGAGGATGCTGCATATGGAAGGGGGGATAGTTGTTGTACACTGGTTCGATCCCCACTTGCACCGAAGCAGACCGCATTACACTCGTACATCATGAAGCATGATACAATCATATTAGCATGATATATTTGAGTATATCTAGCTAATCAGGTATGTCGCATTATCATCTACGACGTCGCGCTGTCGGTCAACATGTTTGACTCGAGGTTGATATTAATGCGCGACCTATCTATTGGCATAAAATCCCACGTAATAATACTTTAAATATTATTACCTCATTTGTGTTATAAACCATACACGTATGCGGGAAGGCGACGATCGCGATGGTTGGGTCGGCAACCGAATATCGGTATCCAGACCTTCGCATATTGCATGCGCTGCATTCATTAATATCACGGATTACGCGGTATTTAGAATAGTGCTATGAAGGTACTCACACTTGAGATCAAAATCCAGTGAGACCTGTACTGCACATCGGTATCGCGACGTGATAGGTGCGAGGATGGCCGCCTAGAGACCGAAGTCGGCTCAACGCTACTTTGGATCAAGTACTCAAGTACTTAACACAATCTAACTCGTATACATACATTATATGAATGTATATTCGGCCTGAGCTATTCCAGCATAGCATCTTCAGCCGGATGATGAACATTGCCCGCGGGGTCTGATGGCAGAATTCTAATTTGGAAATGCTATGCTGGAATAGCTCAGGCCGAATATAAATGTATATAACGTATGTATCTGAATTAGATTGTGTTAAGTACTCGAGTACTTGATCCAAAGTAGCGTTGAGCCGACTTCGGTCTCTAGGCGGCCATCCTCGTACCTATCACGTCGTGATACCGATGTGCAGTACAGGTCTCACTGGATTTCGATCTCAAGTGTGAGTACCTTCATAGCACTATTCTAAATACCGCGTAATCCGTGATATTAATGGATGCAATGCATGCAGTATGCGAAGGTCCGAATATCGATATTCGGTTGCCGACCCAACCATCGTGATCGTCGCATATGGTTTATGACGTAAATGAGGTAATAACATTTAAAGTATTATTACGTGATATAAAATGCCAACGGATAGATCGCGCATAGATTATCAGCATCGAGTCAAACATGTTGACCGACAGCGCGATATCGTAGATGATAATGCAACGTGCCTGATTAGCTAGATATACTCGAATATATCATGCTAATATAATCATATCATGCTTCATGATGCTCAAATGGGTTGCAGTCTACTTTGGTATAAACGGCTATCGAACCGGCGTACAACAATACTCAGACGTGCAGATTCAGTGCATGATCGAAGAAGGAAGGATACAACACCCAGCAGGACGACTGGGAGCGGGAGTTGTGGCTGTTCGACACTGGAGCAGAAGTCCATGTCACTGGAGACAAGGACAAGCTCCGGAACTATCAGCATTGTGGTTCAGATTGTAAAGTGTGGTTAAAAACAGCGAATCGAAGCGTGGTACGCCGGGAGGGCCATGGGCAGGTCATGTTCCGCTCCTCTTGTTTTGAGACAGATGTCGAGGTAGACATGTACCATGCACCGGGGATCATGGGTCATATTCTGTCTTTGAAGGCGTTAGAGGGCAGTTTTGGACCAAATGTGGTTCCCCAGTTCTCAGGGGTCTTGCCACACGTGGAGATTGGTGGGGCACCCGCGATTGAGTTGGAGAAGATCGACGGGTTGTTCTATGCTGAGGACTCCAGCTACGACAGCTGGATGGGTCGTTATGGGTCCGACAGGTGCTTGAGTGGTAAGAAGGTCCGTGAGGAATTGAGGAAGGTCAAGCTCACCATCACGAAGCAGGATTCCAATCTTGGCGTTCTTTGGCATAAACAGTACGGACATTTGGGTTTTGACGCCCTGGCCAAGGTGGCCAGCAGTGATATGGTCACGGGTTTCGGTGCAAGTGTGGATGATGTGGTGACTGTGAAGGGGCAGTTCTGTAAGCCCTGCGCCGAAGGCAAGCAGACACGGCAGCCGCACCCATCAACCGGTAATGTTACAAGTAAGAGGCTCGATTTGGTGCACATGGACCTTTGCGGTCCATTGCCAGTGAAGTCGTGGAATAATGCGAAGTATTGGGTCACGTTCTACGATGATTGCACGAAGTTTTTGGAGGTGTGGTGTATCACTGACAAGACCGTGGTTCCTGAGACGGTGAAGGAGGTGATAAAGTTGTGGGAGCGGCAGACTGGCGACAAGGTCCGCCGCATCCACACTGACCGTGGCTTAGAGTACATAAATGAAGAACTGGCTAGCACTTTGCGGGACATGGGCATTTTCCATGAGAAGACGGCGCCGTACACACCACAGCAGAATGGCGCCACGGAGCGTTTGAATCGCACTCTGGAGGAGTGTGTGCGCACCATGTTGGCCGATTCAGGTTTGCCGCAGGAAATGTGGAGTGAGGCTGTTATTACGGCCAATACTCTTCGCAACGTATCTCCCACGAGGGCAGCAATCTCATGCCTTGGGAGCGGTTCATTGGTGAAAAACCAGACGTGTCGAAGTTGAGGGTTTTTGGCTGCCCTGCATACGTCATGATTCCTAAGCAGCAGCGCCATAAGCTGGATCCCGTGAGCGTGCCGGGCCAGTTTGTGGGTTATGCACCAGGCATGAGTGCATGGCAGGTGTGAATACCGAAGGATAGGCGTGTCCGCATCAGTTGTGATGTTAAGTATGATGAGTGGGGTGTTCGTGGGAGCATGGAGTTCGACGCCTCAGAATCAGAGGAGGAGGATGTCTCTGGGTCCGATCCTGAGGCTGATGAGGGCAACAAAATACAGGAGGAGTCGCCGCCGGAGCAACCCCCGGAACCAGCACCCCAGCCGGAACCGGAGTTAGACGTTCCAATTGCATTACGTAAACCGCAGCATCAAAATACCAAGTACGCTAAGTCGATTTTAGGGGTAAACGTGGATATCCCCGCTACATATGAGGAAGCAATTGCATCCCCCTTGGTTGATTTCTGGATTGAGGCGATGGAGGAGGAGTTTGCTTTGCTGCAGGAAAAGGGCACCTGGTCGCTGGTTGAGAAGCCGGCGGACAAGCGAGCCCTAGGCGTTAAGTGGGTTTACTCAGTGAAGTTGGATAAGCATGGGGTCGTTGAGCGTTTCAAGGCGCGCCTCATGGTGAAAGGATTCATGCAGCGTGAAGGTGTGGACTTTGAAGAGGTCTTTGCACCAGTTAGCAAGCATTCCACTCTGCGTGTTTTCTTAGCCATGGTAGCTGCGGACGACATGGAGCTATACCAGCTTGATGTGAAAACGGCTTTCCTAAATGGAGACCTGGAGGAGGAAATCTACACTGTGCAGACCCCAGGCTTTGAGAGTGGTGGTCCAGGCCTCGTCTGTCGTTTGCACAAAGCGTTGTACGGCTTGTGCCAGGCCTTGCGCGCCTGGAACAAGACCTTGCATGAGAAGTTGATTCAGATGGGTTTTGAGGTGTCCAATGCGGACCCAAGCCTATACATACGTCGTGATCTAGACGGTCAGATATGCACGTACTTGTTAGTGTACGTAGATGACGTATTAATTGCATCTCACGATGAGCAGACTGTTTTGGAGGTGAAAGAGGAGATCAAGCAGTTGTATGAATGCCGTGACATGGGGGAAGTGGAGGTGTTTTTGGGTTTAGTCATCAAGCGGGACCGTGAGACCCACACCCTCACAGTGTCGCAGGAGCACATGATCCATGAGCTGATCGAGCGGTATGGCATGGTTAATGCAGATCCAAGATCCATTCCCATGAGCCCGGGGACGATCCTGATGCGGGCTGCTGACGGGGAAGTTTTGGATCGCTCGCGATATCCGTACATTGAGCTGGTAGGCAGCTTGATGTACATCACAAATTGCACCCGGCCTGACATTGCACAAGCCGTGGGAGTCCTCACACGCCACATGTCAGCACCCACGGAGCAGCATTGGAGAGCTGCGAAGGCGGTAGTTCGCTTCTTGATGGCAACGCCTCAGTACGGCATCATTTTTGGTGGTGAACGTGTTGAAGAAGGTTTAATTGGTTTTACAGATTCAGATTATGCAGGATGCATTGAGAGCCGCAAGTCAACTGGTGGTTACGTTTTCACTTTGCATGGAGGCTCAGTGAGTTGGTCGAGCAGGCTACAGCATACAGTTACGAGTTCGACCATGGAAGCGGAATACGTGGCGGCATTGGAGGCTACCAAGGAGGCACTCTGGCTACGTCTTCTGCTCTTGGAGTTGGGTTACTCGTTACATCCGACCACCATCAACTGTGATAGCCAGTCAGCGATTAAGATCACGAAGGACCCAGTAATTTCAGGAAAATCAAAGCACATTGCTGTGTGATATCACATGGTTCGTGAGCAAGTGGCGCATGGAGCGGTGGTCATGGAGGACTGTAGCAGCGACGACATGGTGGCGGATATCTTGACGAAGTTGCTGCCATTGGAGAAGTTTGCAAAGCACCAGAAGAGCATGGGCGTGTGCAAGATCTGACCGCGTGGGAGTGTTGGAATTTGGCTTTACGAGTTCGGTCAGACTTGCCTTTATGATGTTTTTGGTTAGAAGTCGTTTGTGTACGACTGACTATATCGGTCCTTTGTTCCTTGCCTTGAGATTCTTGTTGCCTTGAGAATCTTTGTAACATGTAACCGACAATACACAGGTAAAGTCCAATAGGTTATGAGTCCCAAGCGCACGTGCGTGGCTGGCCGATTCGCCGGCTGGCCGATTCGCCGGCTGCCGGTCGCGTTTCAAATCCCGCTGACTGATGACCAGGGCAGGGATGCCGAGACAAGGCAGTCATCGGGAGACCGTAAAGATTGACGGAGTGTCGCTCATGGGGGGGTGTTGGTATGTGAGCAACACTCATATACGAAAGAATGTCAGAGCAAGTAATATGGCCCACGAGGGGCCGGGTGCTTTGCTAACTTCAACAATTTATTTAGCTATTTGCATGCGGCTACCTATTTGCGGCATGTAATGGCTGGTTGTCGTAGAACTCAACAAGTTCATGAGGAACAAATTTTAAGAAACCCTAATCATATTCTTATTACAAAGCTCCTGGAAGTATGATGAGGCTGTATCCAACTACTTCACGTACATGCATGTATAATGAGCTTCCTGTGCGTATGCATGTAATTTACTATGTATGTCTATCATTCGTTATTTGGCAATTTACTTTAAGTATAAATTACGGGGACATACACGTTCCACTTTATTACTTCGTACTTCACATGCATGAATACTGCCTGTACCACTCCATACAATGAAGTCGTTGCCCATGTCAGATTTCAGTTCTTCAAGGAGAAACAGTCTCATCCTGCTATGTTACTGTTATTGTTACATGCTCATACCACTCCTTTTATTAGGCTTTTTCTGTGGCATCACTTTCAGTATTGCTGTTGCCTTTTACACTACTCTGTATGCTGTTGTGATATTTTGTCAGACTTCTTCCCATCTTATTCTGTATTACTTAGGTTTTTAGTTAGACGCTTTTTCAGGACAGAATTGCGTCTGGATCGTGAATGCGAAGGGTCTTATGTACAACCTTATCGCCGAGTCGCTATATGTTTTCTGAAGCTGAAATGCTTATTTAGCTGTTTGTAACATCTATTACTCGCCCGGAATTTGTTGTGTCGTTGTGGCTTAAGGCATAGTGTCAGCTTGCTTGTCCAGCATTGTGCTGAACTGGACCTTTTTACAACTGATGTGACGCGAGTTTCACAACATATGCCCCTGTCTTGGCTGATGTATATGTAACAGAATATTTAGTGTGGATCCTCATGGGTTCTTCTGTTTTAGTTCTCATCACAGTGTTGGGCGTTGTGATAGGGCAATACCGCTCAATGGTTTAAAGGAGAACTATAGGCTCTTGCACAAGGAAATGCATGGCCGCCTTCGGAAAAGTGCCGAACTGGTTGACGAAATAGCGACACAGGTTCACAATACTAGGAGGGTTGTCAGCCCTCAACACGCATACAGGCACAATAGGAGAACTCGCAGACTTCTTAAGTTCATGATGACATGGATAGCACATTGGAGAGTATGATTTTGTTGCACCGGTACCTGGGAGCCAGGGCCAGCGGGATGGGATGGAAGGCCAGGGTTCTGGGCAGCCCTCAGTACAGCACCGTCTAGAGGAATGGCACGTGCTTGGAGTTTCCGGAGCCATGAAACAATTTTGGTTAGGAATGTGCATGGCGTTTTTAATGCGATGACAAAATAATAACCGTGCTGAAAATTGTGGCGTGAATCCGTTGAACTATTTATTCCCGTGCAGTGATTGAATTATTCTGCCTTGCAATATGTCTGGATTTGGGAAGCATTGGGGTCATAGAGTACTAGAGTACGTCTCACACATGGTCGTTATCATGGTCAATTTTCACACCTACGCAAAGCTGCTATGATGCTTGCCGGACAAGGCTACATAATTTTGGGGGCCTGCTCAATGTGTAACTGTGGCTCTTGGTGACTTTGTTTGGGTCCCCATCTGGCAACATTGTTGCCTGGCTACTGTGTAAGGTTTGCTGTTGCCAAATTTCTGCGATCCTTACCCACACTTGCTAACTCCAGCAGCTTGCTGCTCAATAATTAGAAAGCCTTCCATTATTAGAAAGGTAGCCATGAACAGCCATGCGTGGCACTTAAGAGTTTTATGTTACAAAGTAAGCCACATGTACAGGTTCTAAATCCATATAATGATAGCAATTTAGCGATGTTAACAAGCGTTCACCAGAGCAATCTCTTGTACAACGACTAGTATTCATAGCGCTATCCTAAATTGAAATTAACTTTGAAGATATTTTATGCACAAAGTCTCCAATGCTACTGCACAATAAGAGCAAGTAAGCAAACTAAATAAATCCGGCGGACCCATGCTCCGAACTTTATTATGCGCTATCTACATAAACTTTGCGTAAACTGTGTTACAGTGCGTTACGTGCGTATAGTAACGCACTGTACGCAAGACATACGCAAGCTGTTTGCGTAAAGTTAACGCGTGCGTTAGGTTTGCGATCGCGTGCGTTTAGTTTGCGTTAGGCTCGCGTTAGAACATACGCAAGCCCCCGATTTTCGAGCACCACCAAACGTAATAAAAATTACAGGGAACTTTTATAATGATTATTGTATTATAAATATTGTTTTCATTTAAACGAACTTGAAAACGACGCACTATAGACGTTCTGTCAAGTTTTCTATTTCTTTGCGTTAGGCTCGCGTTAGGCTAACGCAACCTCTAACGCACAAAACGCAGCCTTATGCACACATACGCGCCCTAACGCAGCCTAACGCGAGCCTAACGCACGAATCTGTTCTTATAGTGGTTGTATCACTGTGTTAATATCCACCAAATTGTTTAGGCCCGATTGAAAGATCTCCTGTTTCCAGAACATCCTGGACATTAGCCTTAGATACCCCACGATACTACAGCTTTAAGGGGAAGTAGTCTTACAGGTGGCACTGTTCACCCCATCCATTGTTTTGATTCCGGCATATTTTCAACCCTTGTTGATGAATATCCGATACAAACTCACTCGGTTTCATTTAAATTCTTTGACTTCTTCAGGTAACCCTAAATCGATCTTTCATCTCCTCCATGATCTCAGAAACCCCAACCCTATAGTGGGCTAGAGTGTTCAAGCACTCCTCAATGCCTGGTGAAGGACAGATAATATTATAATAAATTCAACCCTAATGCCTGAAGAACCCATATCACCTTACAACCCCAAGAGTCCACTCCACAGTTCGAGCCAAAAGCTAATCTTATCTCCTTTCAAAGGGCTATGGTAGATAGTGATTTTCATGGCAATTAGCTTATTCCAAAAGCTAAAAACTAGTTTGGCCCAGAGAACATGTAGTGGGTCCTGGTTTAGCTCTCTGAACAGAAGATTATTGGTCACCATTTTGGCGCTCACATAATGCAAAGAAAAGATTACTGGAACTTGACCATACATCACTCATGGCATGCTCAAAATACCCCTCCTGGCCTTCCAAAATGTCCAGCTCAGTAACCTGAAGGATTAGGTCTGGGCTCCGTACCTGTGTCACGTAAGACAAAATAGACCTACCTTGTATATATATTAAAACATTTGAGCCCACTGGAAGGGTGAAGTAATCCTTGACGATGAAGTTTCTCTTACAAGAGAGAACATAGCCCGCTGTTTAGTTCATTTAGGGTGAGGTCATCAGCGTAAAGCAGCATGGGTATGCATTGACCATCCGTCGTTGGGCAATACCCAGCACACATGTAATCGGGACATTCCATAGTATGTATATTTACAAAATCAACAAAAACCTCACCAAAAACACCATTAAGTGTTGGGCTGAGAGGGCAGCCCTGCTTAACTCCTTGCTTGGAGACTAACTATTCGCCCACCATCCCATTCACTCGCACTTTCAGCATAGCTTTTTATTATCTAGCCTTTATGGCATTCATAGCCACTGGGACTGCACTGTATTTTGCGTCCGGGGAAATTGTGCTGCTGGTATGCCTCCGTGCCTCTGTGGCGCCGCTGTCTGGCCACTGCTGGTGGATGCACCATGGCTCACTTCAGCAGCTCTCTGGTCCATGTCGGTGTTGACCGGCGTATCTCTGCCGCCTCCTGGCGACGGAATGCCGCCAGACTCCTCGACATCCTCCTCGTCGGAATCTTCATAGCGATCTCCAACTGTTGACTCGTCAAACTTGACTGTCGAGTGTGTGCTGATGACATTATTGATCAAGATGCGGTACTGCCTCCCTTGCTTGTATCCAACCAGCACTCCTTTTTTACTCACGGGTTGCAGCTTGTTCTGCTTTTCCTTTGGCACGTGTGCATATGCGGTACTGCCGAAAACTCTCAGATGGCTTATGTCCAGCTTCACCCCCATGAACGCCTCATGGGGCGTTACTGATGCCCCCACGACCGGTGAAACGTTTCGCAAAAGATTCGCCATAGCCATGGCTTCTGCCCAGAGCTTCTGCGGTAGTCCTGACTCCGCCAGCATTGCCCGGGTCTTCTCCAATAGGGTCCTGTTGAGGCGCTCCGCCGCCCCATTCTGCTCCGGTGAATACCCAACGGTCGTACCATGGATAATCCCTTTTTCGCCTAAGTAGGCGCTCATGGCTGAGTTAAGGAACTCGGTCCCACGATCCGTGCGTGCCTCCACGCGACGGCCAGTCATATTCTCCAGCGCCTTGATCATTGTCTTGACCTTCTTTCGAACTGCATCCCTGGTCTCCGTGAACGCAACAGTAGAAAATCCCGTGCAGTCGTCCAGCAGTGTAGTAACGTAACGGGATCCACCTATCGAAGTCTCGGGCATACGTTCGAAGAATTAATTAACGCACTCCTTACTCATTTCGCTCCTGGAAACCAGTCGCAAGTGGCTGCCATGTACCGAGAGTTACACGCAGGCACTTATCGAATGCGACCTAACGAGTCCGTGGAGGACTACCGGTTGCGTTTCGAAGCAGTAACAGCACCCATGATTGGCTTCTCAGAAGGAGACTACATTTATTGGTTCCAACGCGGTCTCTCGCTTCAATTAGCCCGAGCGAGTATCACGGACCTGACACTGGAAGGGACGAGGTCGTACACGTGATGGGTTCAGATCGTTCGTGACGTCGAAGCTCGCCGTGGAGCGGGACAAGAACAACCAACATCCTTAGCACCGCTACCAGTTGACACGACGCAAGATATCTCTAACGAGACTGATCCAGCACCTGAGACTACTGGCATTCCTCTGCCTCCAGCTCCGATGCGCCGTGGTGGCACCCCTCCGACTAACCACGTTCATACTCCTGGTACCCAGGAACTAATTCCAAGGGATTCGCAGATGACTTGGAGTACACGGAAGAGGAAGGGCGTGCTACAAAATACCGCCGAGTCACGTGGAGCTGCATCAGAATCGAAGCGGTCAAGAACACAAAATCGATGGCTTACCAAGTGGGGATGTACGCAAACGGAGTTTGCGCAGCGACGACAATTGGGAGTCTGCCTTCGATGCGCATCAAATCACCTTACAAGGAACTGTCCGCTTTTACCCCCATTAGCTGTAGGACTACCTTCAACGGACGAGACACCTGACACGATTTCCGTTGATATCGTCAGGGCGTCCAGCCCCCGCTAACACAGAAATGTTAGCTGACATGGAGTACCAAATTACGCACTGGCTTGGATAAATCTTGATTGAATCCGGCAATATTGATATGAGGAGACTCTTTGCTACCTTGACTAGGTATACTCGATGATTAATAATGATGTGCCTCTAACGGATCCTTTTCTGCTGACTAGCATGGATCGTAGGGATGATGCGGATGTACGCCACGTTTGACTTCTTTGGATGGCAACGAAATCGATTTTGTTGACCGAAATTTTGGGACACCTGTGTGCTACAGGTGTTATTGACGACCTTATCTTAAAGAAGTGATAAGCATGATGGGGTTGACCCCATAGTCGTCTAAGTGTTCAGGTTACCCTCGTTGATGAGGGTAAGCATCCCATCGTGGGCAGGATTACCCTTAGTCGATGAAGGACCCTCTGTGTGTTAGGGCCCAATGAGTGCAACAAGGTCTCTCGGAGACAGCACTACATGGACATTGGGTGCCGCGACATAACGACAGTACCGCGCACGCATCGATATGGAATCCAGCACAATTGGCCATTGTGCAAAAGGGAACCTATCGCCTAAGGTACCTTATCTGTCGTACTAAGATGTCACACCAGAGGAGGGCGGAACTGTGCGGAGCCTGCGGTTAATTTTGTTAGCGGCGTTCGTCCGTTGAAATAAAGAACCCAAGCTTGAAGGATGTAAGAGCAGCTTATCAAGTGATAAGGGAAGGCATCCATGAATTGCTTGCGAGGCCTTGGGTGCAATTGGTTCCTACCACCGTGCAGTCTCTTGTGAAAGATCCTGAGGTCGCAGCCCCCTTATTGTCAAATTATACTGATGCATATGTCATCCTGGGGCTCCCACCTATGTTACCTGCTGACTATATGATCCCCTTTGTGTTCGAGCACAACCCGTTTCACAACCTATATACAGGTTAGACTGCCAAAATTGAGCGGATGAAGCGGCAAGTGGGGGATCTGCTCGCAAAGGGTATGATTCGGCCCAGCACATCGCCATATTCTGCGCCAATATTGTTTGTCGGTAAGAAGGATGGGACGTTGCGCATGTACATTAATTATCGGGGCTTGAATGCAACCACGATTAAAAATCGCTACCCTTTGCCGCGCGTCGATGACCTGCTCGATAAGCTGAAGGGCTCAGCTTATTTTTCCTCGATTGACCTTCAACAAGGGTATAATCAGATACGCATTGCTGCCTCTGATATTCCGAAAACCGCTTTTCGGGCCCCCTTTGGTCACTTCGAGTACACGGTCTTGTCGTTTGGACTTATTAATGCACCTGCCACATTTCAAGCAGTGATGGACCGCATGTTCAGACCGTATATCGACAGGTTCGTCGTTTGTTATTTGGATGATATTTCAATATATTCCAAGATGCGCGAGGAGCACCTGAAGCATCTCGAGCTCGTGCTTGAGGTGATGAAGTGGGAGCAATTGTTTGCTAAACGCGCCAAGTGTCTTTGGGCGCAGCCTCAGGTGGAGTATTTGGGCCACATCGTGTTGGCCACTGGAATAAGGATGGACCCACGGAAAGTAGCTGTGGTTCGCGAGTGGCCCGCGCCGCAGAACCTCACCGAACTACACCAGTTCTTGGGTTTGACCAACTACTTCCGTAAGCTTATCAATAAATACTCCATTATTACGGCCCCGCTTACGAATTTGACGAAGAAAGGAGGTTTCGCTTCCCTTGAAGCCTGGACATCCGCGTGTCAGCGGGCATTCGAAGAGCTCGAGCAAATCGTCGCCGATGACGTTACCCTTTCTTTTCCTGATTACTCGTTGCCATTCCATGTTGAAGTTGTATCGGATGCTTCCTTGCATGGAAGCGGCGCTGTATTGTTACAGGAAGGACGACCAATCGCCTTCACGAGTAAGAAGTTCTCGGGTGCGGAGACCCGATACACGACCGGAGAGCAGGAGCTGTTGGCAGCTCTACATGCTCTGTAGGAGTGGCGCTGTTACCTCGAAGGCCGCCCTTTTACGCTGAAGACTGACCACAAACCGCTGACATTCTTGCAGAGTGTCCCCACGCTTAACCGACGACAAGCCCGGTGGATGGAATATCTATCTCGTTTTGACTACACGTGGGAGTATATTGCCGGCAGAATTAATATTGCTGACGCCCTCAGTCGACATCCATCATTGCATGCTGCGATTCTGGCAGCACCGGTTACTCGTTCACGCAGTCAGGAGGTGCCGATAGCAGCGGATCTCGCGCAACAACTCAAGATGGCATATTAGGCCGATCCATGGTTTGCTTCACCAAGTAATGTGGAACATTTGCACAAGCGCAACGATTTGTGGCTGCGGAAAGATGGTTCGACCACACAAATCGTCATGCCCAACGACGACGCTTTGCGCTACGATATTCTTGCACGGTTCCACGAGGACCCGTTAGCAGGACATCCTGGAAGTACACGTCTGGCAGAGCTCGTACGACGCTCGTTCTGGTGGCCGTGTGTGGTGAAGGATGCGGAAAACTTCATGCAAAGGTGCAGTTTATGTCAGTGCAATAAAGCACTATCCGGTAAGGGCCAGGGTTTACTACAACCTTTACCTATACCATATGCCCCTTGGGAAAGTGTTTCTATGGACTTCGTAGTCGCGCTGCCCAAAATTGAGGGGGGATACGACTCGGTGTTCGTTATGGTCGATCATTTGACCAAGATGGTTCACTTAGCCCCCTGCACCTCGTCTTGCACCACTGAGCAAACAGCACGATTATTTTTCGATAACGTGATTCGATTGCATGGCGTTCCTAAAAATGTGATATCCAATCACAGTCAATTCACGTCTAAGTTTTGGGAAGCGCTATGTCAACTCGTCGGCATGCGCATTCATTTGAGCACAGCATATCATCCACAATCCGATGGGCAAACCGAACGCACAAATCGCACGCTGGGCGATATGTTGAGGAATTTCGCGGGACGCACACCCTCTGTTTGGGATACATTTCTGACTTCGGCAGAATTCACGCTTTACAACGCTGTTAACCGCTCTACAGGTCAAAGCCCTTTCTTTCTGAATTATGGATTCCATCCTGCGCTTACCGTGTGGCGAGAGTTGGAGATAAATATCCCAGCAGCTAAAACCTTTGCCAAGTCGTTTCTATCCCGCATGACAGATGCGAAGGCATGCTTGGACGCGGCACAACAACGGACGACGGACTATTATAATAAATCCAAACAAGACGTAACATTTTTGGTGGGACAAATGGTACTATTGAGCACTAAGAACCTGCGTTCGCTCGCCGACGGTTCCCGTAAATTGTTACTTCGCTGGATTGGGCCATATCCCGTTGTTCGCATGGCAGGGAACGTAGCTGTGGAACTATCCCTACCCTCTGACATGAATATCCATCACACATTTCATATATCCCTCATCCGTCCTTATCGCGGCATGGAGCCCGTTACAAACAACCCTGATGCCCCTGCAGTAATGGATCCCAGTCCCGAGACCTGGATCGCAGGCAAGCAAAAAGTGCATGATGTGGAGCGAATATTGGATTATCGGGTTCGTCGTATAGGTCGACAACGACGAAAGCGGAAGGTGCACGAATATCTGGTCAAGTGGACTGGCTATTCTAGCGAGCATAATTCGTGGGAGCCGATGCGTAACTTCTCGCCGGAAATGAAGCCTTTATTGAAGGAACTCGCCTACGTGCCACGCAGACCCAATGATCTCTGCAGTCGATGCTGTCCGATGCAGCGAGGACGCTGCGTACGGGAGGGGGGATAGTTGTTGTACGCCGGTTCGATCACCGGTTGCACCAAAATAGGCCGCAATGCATTCGAACATTATGAAGCATCATACAATCATATTAGCATGATCTACTTGAGTATATCTAGCTAATCAGGCATCTCGCATTATCATCTACGACATCACGCTGTCGGTCAACATGTTTGACTCGAGGCTGATAATTAATGCGCGATCTATCCATTGGTATTTTATATCACGTAATAATACTTTAAATATTATTACCTCATTTACGTCATAAACCATACGCGTATGCGAGAAGGCAACGATCGTGATGGTTGGGTCGGCACCCGAATATCGATATTCGGTCCTTTGCATATTGCATGCATTGCATTCAGTAATATCATGGATGACACGATATTTTGAACTGTACTACGAAGGTACTCACACTTGAGATCGGAATCCAGTGAGACCTGTACTGCACATCGGTATCACCACGTGATAGGTGTGAGGACGGCCGCCTAGAGACCGAAGTCGGCTCGACACTACTTTGGACTAAAGTACTCGTGTACTTAACATAATCTAATTCGGATATATATACATTTTATGCATTTAAACCCTAAACCCTAACGCCGCTCAAGCGAAATTAACCATAGGCTCCGCAACAGTTCCGCCCTCCTCTGGTGTGACATCTTGGTACGACAGACATGGTACCTTAGGCGATAGGTTCCCTTTTGCACAATGGCCAATTGTGCTGGACTTCATATCGATGCGCGCGCGGTACTGTCGTTATGTCACGGCATCCAATGTCCATGTAGTGCTGTCTCCGAGAGACTTTGTTGCACTCATTGGGCCCTAACACACAGAGGGTCCTTCGTCGACTAAGGGTGATCCTGCCCACGATGGGATGCTTACCCTCATCAACGAGGGTAACCTGTCACAATCAGACGACTGTGGGGTCGACCCCAACACATTCACCTCCTTTGCTGAGATGAAGTCGTCACTGGCACTAGTATCCTCAAGTGCCTTCATCATTCGACCAGTGAGGCCGACTTCAATAATGGAAACACAATAACCTGTCAGAGTTGACTCCACAGATAACAAAAGTGATTCCAGGGCGGGCTCAAAATTAACAAAACCCGCTACAGGAGCTTCATACCAGACATCAAAGGCATAGGACAATTCCGGCAACAGAACTGTGGATCCCGCCACATTCACATCATCAATCAATACAGTGCCTGACTTAATCGGAGGACACGTTGCATACTGTTTAACAAAGGGGTAGCCCTACGCTGGCTGTGAAATGGTAGCAACAAACATGTGGGAGTGTCCAGACATTGATGTCTACATCTCATGTACCTGACCAGCTGTTCGAACGGCTCACTTTGAGATGAGGGGATGAACAAACGATACGTTCTCAAGGACTAAAAGCAACGATGCTTCACAGTTGGACATACGAATGACCACCGACCATGCATTTGTTCAGCTGTCCCGGATGGAGTCAACTCCGCATCAATCCAGGCATTCCCCTACTTTGACCGTGGGGCCAAAGGTGGCAACAATGGCAATCCATCATGAGATAACCCACCGCACATCTCCAACAGAGAGTGATCTCCTTCCGACGCACAAGCTTGGATTGTGTACACTCCCCTTTTGTCAGTCATGAGTCCTGCGCTTGCATGGCAGTCACATGAGGCACAAATCTCAAAGCATTCTGTCTAGCTGGAATATGCATCTCAGCTCTTAGGACAATTGGCATCACAAGAGCCTCAAAATGTGATTAGTAGGCAGTTACAGTTTCATTCAGAAACATGAAAAATGAGCCAAAGGCTAACATACAGTGTGCCTCAATATCACGTGACTGAGCTTCTGGGGTAAAGTGTGCAAGCAGGGTGACAGTCAACTCATCAAACGTGAAGTTTTCCCATGCAATGATCCCTTGATCATACCATGTCTTTGCTATACCCTCGAGGGTATTCCCAACAAAGAGACACCTCACCTCATCATGTTCACCGCCACGGACCAACTGCAGGTACTTCCAAATATCACGTAGATAGGAACGAGTTGCATTCACAATGTCACGTCCAACATTCATATCATGCAAGATAAATAATTTCGGTGCTGTGATAGTAAACCTCTTCACCTCATTACCATCGGCACAGTCTTGCATTTGAGGCAACAGTAAACCCCGTTGATCAGCAGTTCCATCCACTATAACAAGAGATTCGTGCGTTAGGCTCGCGTTAGGCTGCATTAGGGCGCGTATGTGTGCGTAAGGCTGCGTTTTGTGCGTTAGAGATTGCGTTAGCCTAACGCGAGCCTAACACAAAGAAATAGAAAACTTGACAGAACGTCTGTTATAGTGCGTCGTTTTCAAGTTTGTTTAAATGAAAACAATATTTATAATGAGTATAAAAGTTCCCTGCAATTTTTATTACGTTTCGTGGTGCTCGAAAATCGGGGGCTTGCGTATGTTCTAACGCGAGCCTAACGCAAACCTAACGCACGCGATCGCAAACCTAACGCACGTGTTAACTTTACGCAAACAGCTTGCGTATACCTTGCGTACAGTGTGTTACCATACGCACGTAACGCACTGTAACGCAGTTTACACAAAGTTTATGTAGATAGCGCATAATAATGTTCGGAGCACGGGTTCGCCGGATTTATTTAGTTTGCTTACTTGCTCTTATTGTGCAGTAGCATTGGAGACTTTGTGCATAAAATATCTTCAAAGTTAATTTAGGATAGCGCTATGAATACTAGTCGTTGTACAAGAGATTGCTCTGGTGAACACTTATTAACATCGCTAAATCGCTACCATTATATGGATTTAGAACCTGTACATGTGGCTTACTTTGTAACATAAAACTCTTAAGTGCCACACATGTCTGTTCATGGCTACCTTTCTAGTTATGGAAGGGTTTCTAATTATTGAGCAGCAAGCTGCCGGAGTTAGCAAGCGTGGGTAAGGATCGCGGAAAGTTGGCAACAGCAAACCTTACACAGTAGCCAGGCAACAATGTTGCCAGATGGAGACCCAAACAAAGTCACCAAGAGCCACAGTTACACATCGAGCAGGCCCCCAAAATTATATAGCCTTTTCTGGCAAGCACCATAGCAGCTTTGCGTAGGTGTGAAAATTGACCATGAAAATTGACCATGTGTGAGACGTACTCTATGACCCCAATGCTTCCCGAATCCAGACATATTGCAAGGCAGATTAGTTCAATCGCTGCACGGGAATGAATACTTCAACGGATTCACGCCACAATTTTCAGCACGGTTATTATTTTGTCATCGCATAAAAAAACGTCATGCACATTTTAAGGGGAAGGCTTGGAACCAGGCTCAGAAGAAACTATCCATATATCCCTAAAACAGCCATCTGTTCAATTGGTATCCCCTGAAGTAAGCAGAATCAGTATACGAAAGGATCATGATCGTGGTGAGCCATCAAAGCGGAACAGGTCACATGAGCAGGCCGCCATCAACAAAGCCGTCCGCGACAACGTGCCGTACAACCTCGACAGCAGCCTGAAGAATCCACGGGTCCTCATTGCGAAGGATATTCAACGTGTGCCGCATCTGCAGCCCGTTTGGGATAAGTGCTTTGCTGCTGGCTTTGCACAAGTGGCTGACTTACAGCCAAGAGTTACGGTCGACTGCTTCAAGAAGAAATGGAAAAAGTACGTACATGTTTATTTTCCTACTGTTATGCTTCTAGTGATTATCTTGTTTGTGGTCATCATACATGCCATCCATATCATTAGCTTACTTTCAGTGGGGACAGACAACAATAGAATGAAGCATGCACAGTATAAAAAGTAAGCAGTTTTATTCGGTGCATCCCATGTACTTTGTAGATACGCAACGGATTACAATGCCCAACATGCAAGGTATGAAAAGGTGAAGGCCACCCAAAAGGAGGAACTTGCCTGCAAGCCAGGTTTGTGAGCTCGTACTGCTACTTGTCATCCATATACTTTTTTACAACATATTTTGGTCAGGTTGTTGATAAAAAAAATCCTTTCAATGTAATCCTTTGAAAAATGGAATATGGGGTAAACGCGGGCCAAAGATTTGTTTTACGACAAAGGACATGCCATGCCTCTTACGCTATGTACGGGATTACGAAACCTTTCGACAATGATGTGTATCATGGCATCTGGCGTTGATGTTCGTCTTCACATTATTTCCCTGTTTCATTTGTTCCATACTTTCCAGAATAAAATCAGTACCTTTGTGACCAGAGGAAGTTTTGAACCCGCATTTATAGTCTAGTTCTTTCCCTTGGTAAAAATGTCTCGGCAAGTTTGCGATTCAGCAATTTTCTCCAAGTTTACAGTCGATAGGAAGTTCAATAGATGTTATTCCAAAAGCATTTTGGAAACAGCAAAGTGACAAGACAATTACTAAGCGAAAGTATAAAAAAAATATTATTTATATATGATACCAAATAAATAATAGGCCTCTATCCTCCTATTAACCCTCTGGTAAGGGCCGTAATCGCTTGCAAAATTTAAATCCGCTCTCCTGGCAACTAGCAACCGAAGCCCTACCTTCCACAGCGGAACATCTTCCTTCTCCCATTTATTTCCTGTATCCTGATACTTATAAGCATAAGCACTAAACTCCTCTCTCGCCCGGCTCACATCTAAATCCCGAGTCTTGTATACCTCATTCTCTAAACTCTCTTTATCTAGATATATAAAACACTCCTCCCTATGCCGCGATACCCCAACATTAAATGCTTCATAGCCGCTATGCTTATCAACGCTATAGAAAAACCTATCAACATCAGCTCCCTGTACCGCGTGCCCTGTTAAGGCATAACCATGCCTAAAACTTACCGGCAGCACATCCTCTCCTGTCTTAACCTACCATCACCTAATATTTGTATTTGATAAAAGGAGGATTTGAACAAAAGGAGGATAAATGAAAAAATTACTTTATATCAACAAACTTGGGAAATTATAAAAACATCAATCCAGCACAATATCAGATGGCTATTGGCTGACATGCAATTTTGCTAAGTGCGAAACTCCTGTTGGGAATTAGGTGGGGTATTGCCCGAACATCGTACAGATAACTTAAGCGCAGCTACTAAGCGGTGTGGTGGTAGTAGGGAATTGAAAGTTTTAGAGAAACGTAAAGCTGAAAAAGAAGCCCCTGGAGAAATAGAGACAGAGCATCCTGGTTACCTTGGATCACAGGATGTTTATTATGTTGGTACTTTCAAGGATATCGGCAAAGTATATACGCAAACTTATATTGATACATATTCAAGAGGGTAATGCCTCCATTTTGCAGGATTGATAGAAATATGCTAGAATGCATAAAGACTAATAGCTACCAATTTATTATTTCTTCAAATAAATTTATTATATGATACTAATAGCCGGTATGGTTTACATGTTAATATTGTACTTTTTTAAAATACACTTAATTTTCAGGAAAAAAGCTGATGGATAAGCAGTCAAATTATCAGGATTTGTTGAAACTGGTAGCAATAGTTGTAATGGTTGTGGATCATTTAGGAACTTGGTTTTTTCCTGAAATGATGACATTAAGGATGATAGGTAGATACGCTATGCCTATATTCGGATTTTTTGTGGGGTATAACTTTAAAAATTCAGTAAATTTCCATATATTGTGTTATGGAGTGATATTATACTTAATATCAACAATCTTTATAATTGAAACCTTCTTTTCTGCAAATATTTTAATATCCCTTTTTTTAGGCCAACTTTATCTTCTCTTTTTTCAGGAGCAATTACGCAATTTAACAAAAGGTTGGTTGCATTTTATCATTCTAGTTATTTTATCCCCATTTACCTCGTATCTTTTTGATTATGGTTCACTAGTTATAGGTATAATTGTTATAGGTTATATGGTTAAGGTAAAATCTATAGATCTCAAAATTAATATATGATGAACAAATATTATCAATATTTATTATATTCCTGTCTTAACCTACCATCACCTACCAATAAACAAGGAGAATCCTGATCAATATATTTCGATACCTCTTTATAAATCTCACTAGGGCGGAAATTCTGGCTATTTAACCACCGACTTGCACTATCATGAGATAGTTTAACAGGACTTACTTCCGACAAGGCTTTACCGCTATATCTTATGCTACTCGCTTGTAAAAATGATTTGTATAACCCTTTATTGCACTTCGATCTTGCCATTCCTTGCTAAAAATATTTTTTCTCTAATTTATCATATTTTCTCCCAACTGCGAAACTCCTGGAAATGTATACTAGCGTGAGCATCTTTGGTCTTGATAACGATATAATAAATTATACAACCTACAGTCAGGTAGGGCACAGCGCAGACAGGATAGCAGCAATAGCTGGTAGCATGCAAGCGATGATACCTTATATTGCCTATCAAGCAGTAGCAGGATCTGCTGGTGGTCTTATGCATTTAAGTGGGCAGATCATGAGTCAGGGAGCAGTGGCAACAGCAGCAGAGGAGCACGTTAAGGGGCGGATAAATATCAATAACGTGGCAATTGATACAATGCAAAGAGCTACGCAAACGGCATTTAAGACTGACTTTAACCGGCAATTATCAGCAGGTAGCTCCATGACTGCTCAGTTAGATGGTTCCCAAGAACGTATTACTGCTGATGGCCATATCCATTATTTAACTGGAGCGGGCTTAAACCTTGGTAGTTATACCAACAAAATAGATTTCCGTGGTGAAAATATATATTTTATGTAGATGAGTTTGAGAAGAAGCCATGGAAGAAGCTGTGGAACAAGGAGTCTTGGGCAGCCTGGAGGAGCTTCAAGTACGCTCAGCCAGATAACCCAGATGCGGGTCCCAGTGAGTGCCGCATTGTGATGGAGGATTTGAATGTGACAGATCGGCAACAGGAGCTTATTAATGCACTTGTGCAGCGGAAGCAGATTGAAAGCAGTAAGACATCCTTTGCCATACCAGCCACTCCAGTGCCGGTTGGAGCTGGTGGAACAGCTCAGCATACACCAGGCCTTGGTGCACTGGAGTTGCCAAAAGGCACTACGGTAAGATGCGATTATGCATGTGTTCACTTTAATTATTGCTGCTGCTTCGCTACCATAATAGTACGTACTTCTTAGTATGTTTGCAGAAAGTACGTCACAGTTCATGCATAACATTTGTTTTTTATTTTAGCTAGTACAACAATAACAATGTTTTCATGCCTTTATTTCCTTGTTTACAAAATGCTTAATTGTTACCAAACCGCAGAAAAGCGGCCGAAATGACGAGCCGCCAGGAACTCAGGATGGGCGCACTAGCAAACGCCAAAAGTAGCCCGCACATGGTGAAGATGCATTGATAATGGTGCTGGCTACCAATGCAGCTCGCATACATCAGAAGGAGGAGATCCAGGCCGCTCGACGCCGACAGGTTAGTCCAAATAATAGTGGTAAAGAGAGTGGATGAAGGGGTGTGCAAATTTCCAGGCGCACTTAGCAAGGTTATTGCAGGATGGGTGATGTACATTATGGATTGCATGTACAGGGATGTACAGGTCATTAATGTCCTTTAACCTGTTTTCTCCTTTTTGTCTTTTATGTAATTGTTCCTATATTCCTCAAACATACTTCCTTTTCATGTAGGCAAAGAGTTCAGAGCCCTCTAAGGCAAGGAACTCCAGCAGGAATGCTACAAACTCAAGCAAGGCGGCAGCGAAAAAGGTACAGCCCATTCATCCTGTCTTCCCGTTTTAGTGAGTTGTAATATTATGTTTCGTTCTAGTCTTTTAATTTGCTGCGTGCTTTGTGGTTTGATGTGGTATATGTCGATTTGTTTTTCTCTTTTTTAATAAAAAATGTAAGCTTATCATTTCTAAAATCATATATGTATGTTAATGGTGGGCCTTGAAGGTAACGAACAATGACGATGTGCGGCCATCCACGAAAGTGAGACGGACAAGCACGGGCATCAAAAGAAAGGTACATTATATTGAGGCCCGACATTAATTACTTTTTAATTATATTTATTATCACTATCTAGTCCCTTAACGTGTTTTGGACCAGCAGGTGCCGGTGGAAGACAAGTCTACGGACGGTGACGACAATAATGACAGTTACGACCACCGGCGAAAGAAGGTAAATTTCCTGAGTTCAGCTTGTTGTCTTAATTTCCTGCTTGTATGAATGTAATATTCTAATATCTGTTGTTTCGACTGGTAAAGGTCAAGAGTGCTTCGGAAGATGTGCGATGTACACGGGCACGACGTCAACGTGGGAGCTCAGGGAGTAAGAAGAAACAGGTAACAAAGTGTCCACGTACATAGTACCTAGAAGCACTGCCCATCCATCATGATTAAAGATATCGTAACCAAAATTGATAATTGCTGGGTCGTGTCGGCTTAATTTACCTTTATACTTATGCATGTAAATAATATCTAATTTTCCTTTTCTGAATTTTTCAGGAGTTGCTTCAGGAGGAGGTGAGCAAGGACGAGAAGAGTGAGGACGAGCAGGATGATGCCACCAGTGCGCGAGAGGACGATGACAACGAAGATAGTGAAATAGAAGACGATTAGATAGAACTAACATCTAACATGTTTGTTTCTAAGCTTATATTAGAGCGGGCTGCTAAATGTGCGGTGGCAGATGAAGTTAGGATGTATGTACCTAATGATGATTGAAATGATTGGTGCATGGTACAAATGATTATTGAACTCATAAACAGAATTTGATTGGCAGGATTGGATGTGTAGAAATTTGATTGTTTCGTTGAATTAATGCGTACTCACCAATGGCTGCTTACCTGGATGCTTCCCGAATATTGAGCTGTAAATTATTTCCTGGAATATTTTCATCTATCAATACTGAAATCCTATTGATATTCTTCATGACAGCTACGTACATTACGACAGGATAGTATCCGTACACAAAAAATAATTCTGCAGCAGGTTGGCAAAACAGCAAACAATAACAGGAACGATAACTGAAACAGTAAAGAAATAACAAGAACGACCAAAAGTAGTTACAGTGAGCAAGAATGCAAGGCTGCCTCGTACACAAAGTGAAAGTGGCGCGAATGTTGCCATCGCACGCGTAAGACCTTGCGAAAGCGTGTGAATATGTTAGTTACATGCGTATAAAACTTTTACGCAACCCACAACTGCTAGCTGTGTACACATTATTCGCAGCATACGCAAGCATGCGTTAATGCGCGTTAGGCGTGCGTATATTGTGCGTTAGAGAACTTTAAGTGCGTTAACTTCCATGCACGCTATGTATTTTTGCTTGCGTATGGGTCTCTAACGCTTGCGTTGCGTTAGGCCTAACGCACACCTTAGAATCTATGTGGGTGCGTTTGACATTGCGTAAGTTCGCGTTAGGTTGCGTTAGCTAACGCAAAGTAAACGCAAACATTTTCGTTCCCTCCCAAAAAAGTTTATTTGCGATTGCGTTAGGTGTGTTAGGATTGCGTTAGCGATACGCAAGCAATAACGCAATGCGTTTGATTTGCGTTAGGCTTTGCGTTAGCTCGCGTTAGTTCGCGTTAAGCTTGCGTTAGGCTTGCGTTAGGGGTCCCTAACGCGAGCTTAACGCGAGCTAACGCACGAATTCCTTGTTATAGTGATCTGTAACCGTTATGGCTTCCGAGCATGGTGTAGTAAGATGGATAGGGGCCTGAAACACAAGAGGATCTTGAGCAGTAATTGTGTCAATAATCTCAGGATCCCTATCAAACATTCTAGGAACGGTACCCAGCTCAGGTTGACATGCCAAGCCTACAAACGACGGGTCGTCACGTCCCGCCATCATGGAACACTGACCAATATATTCAAATTGCGTGACAATAACCGATGCACATAATTCTAAAGCAAGTGTGCAAGCGATTCACACGAATCTAGCACAAGAATACAAGCAATTTGGTCAGCACACCGACAATACTTTGGCAGACTTCGAGTACATATGGCAGATATGTACTCAGTTGGTCCCTGTAGTCTGCACGATCAAAGCCTCCAGCTGATTAGAACGCAAGTTGTAACCAGGAGCTACCGCAAGCGGTGCCGGACCACTAGTTTCACCTGCAACTCAGAGCGAAGGCTCACACCACAATTGCAGTAAACTACAAAGGTATAAAAGCAATCACAATTTGGAAGCAACAGTATCTAATACAGCGTGGACAAGTTCTTCGGCGATGATGTCTAGTGGGCTACGTCACCCATGGTCGACAGTTGTCCTAGAAAGAACTTACTTCCGACCGAGCATCATTAGACAGTCAGGCATCGAACCTGTCTCGATACCAAATTTGTTGTATCCTTCCTTCTTCAATCATGCACTGAATCTGCACGTCTGGATGTTAGCTACGTGTGTACTGTGCTTACGAACAGCAAGGCAATTCAATGCGAGTAAGATGACAGCAGAAGACTCAGCAACAAGGAAAGATTCAACTTACAATAGTCTTCGATTACAGGATGGTAGTCTGCCATCAGACATTGCCGCGGGCAATGTTCATCGTCCTGCTGGTGATGGTATGCTGAAATAGCTCAGGCCGAAAATAAATGAGTATGACGTTTATACGCGAATTAGATTGAGTTAAGTACGTGGGTACTTAATCCAAAGTAGTGTCGAGCCAACTTCGGTCTCTAGGCGGCCATCCTCGCACCTATCACGTCGTGATACCCATGTGCAGTACAGGTCTCACTGGATTCCGATCTCAAGTGTGAGTACTATCTTAGCACTGTTCTAAATATCGCTTAATCCGTGATATTACTGGATGCAACGCATGCAATATGGGAAGGTCCGAATATCGATATTCGGTTGCCAACCCAACCATCGCGATCGTCGCGTTTCCTCATACGCGTATGGTTTATGACACGGATGAGGTAATAATATTTAAAATATTATTACGTGATATATTATGCCAATAGAGAGATCGCGCATTGATATCAGCTTCGAGTCAAACATGTTGACCGACAGCATGATGTCGTAAATGATAATGCGACGTGCCTGATTAGCTAGATATACTCAAATATATCATGTTAGTATGATTATATCATGTTCGATAGAGATCGAATGGATTGCAGCCTACTTCGGTGAAAACAGTGATCAAACCAGCATACAACACAGCGCAGCTGTGGCTACAGCACCACAAGCCATAAACAACGCTTCTGCACAAGTCTTCAACCCCAGAGGCCTACCCCAGAGGCCTACCCCAGAGGCCGAACCTGAGCTTAGACTCAGCTCAATCAAGCTAGCCAGCATGGTATGCAATGCAGCACACCAGCAACTGGCATTCAAGGGCACCGTCAACGGCCGTACGGCCGTCATCCTGATTGACGGTGAAGCCACCGGCAGTTTCGTCCACACTCAGTGGCTTGCCCGCAGGGAAGTCAAGGCCGCCAAGACTGTCAGCAACATGTCGGTGAAACTGGCTAACGGCCAAGAACAAGACTGCCCGTACATCCTACCCAACGCTTCCATCACCATACGCACCTTCAAATGCCGTAGCACTCTGGTTGCCACTGACGATGCACATAATTCTAAAGCAAGTGTGCAAGCGATTCACACGAATCTAGCACAAGAATACAAGCAATTTGGTCAGCACACCGACAATACTTTGGCAGACTTCGAGTACATATGGCAGATATGTACTCAGTTGGTCCCTGTAGTCTGCACGATCAAAGCCTCCAGCTGATTAGAACGCAAGTTGTAACCAGGAGCTACCGCAAGCGGTGCCGGACCACTAGTTTCACCTGCAACTCAGAGCGAAGGCTCACACCACAATTGCAGTAAACTACAAAGGTATAAAAGCAATCACAATTTGGAAGCAACAGTATCTAATACAGCGTGGACAAGTTCTTCGGCGATGATGTCTAGTGGGCCACGTCACCCATGGTCGACAGTTGTCCTAGAAAGAACTTACTTCCGACCGAGCATCATTAGACAGTCAGGCATCGAACCTGTCTCGATACCAAATTTGTTGTATCCTTCCTTCTTCAATCATGCACTGAATCTGCACGTCTGGATGTTAGCTACGTGTGTACTGTGCTTACGAACAGCAAGGCAATTCAATGCGAGTAAGATGACAGCAGAAGACTCAGCAACAAGGAAAGATTCAACTTACAATAGTCTTCGATTACAGGATGGTAGTCTGCCGTCAGACATTGCCGCGGGCAATGTTCATCGTCCTGCTGGTGATGGTATGCTGAAATAGCTCAGGCCGAAAATAAATGAGTATGACGTTTATACGCGAATTAGATTGAGTTAAGTACGTGGGTACTTAATCCAAAGTAGTGTCGAGCCAACTTCGGTCTCTAGGCGGCCATCCTCGCACCTATCACGTCGTGATACCCATGTGCAGTACAGGTCTCACTGGATTCCGATCTCAAGTGTGAGTACTATCTTAGCACTCGACTTCGGTCTCTAGGCGGCCATCCTCACACCTATCACGTCGCGTTAGCTCCTGCTACGAGACTTTGCCATTGCCATTTCTGTTACAGATTGGCTGTGCTCTAACGGCCTGACCAAAGAAAGGTCGTTCCGAACCAAAGGAAAGAAATAACGTAGCATAGTGACAGGCGGGTGACGCGACTTCCAGGGTGGGAGGGCAGGGCGCGAGCTGAACAACAAAAACAAGATAAGTAATAAAGCTAGCGAGTGCTACTTATAGCGAACCTGAGGACACGGATCGCCCTCCTCGAGTCATACCACTCATCGGACGTAAGGTCCTGTACCGCAGCTAACCCGGCTTAAGCTACGCATAGCCCGCATTAGCTCCTGCTACGAGACTTTGCCAAAGGAAGAGAAACCCCCTCTCAGCGGTTGAAAAACTGTCCCGCCACTGGCGCGACGCGCCGGGCCGTGAGAGGGCTAAAAAACGCGAATGCATAAGGGCAGCCACGAACCCCCAAGTCGAGGTAGTGCTCCTGCAATGCTGAGGAACCTGCGGCCCAGCCGCCGAAGGCTTCGATAATATCCAGGGGCACCCCCACCGTGCAAGCGGCGGAAGCACCGCCACGACGCAGACTGTACAGGGTATGTACGGGCCGAAGCCGCTCCAAACCGCACTGCGACAAAACACGACCAAACCAACGCTCCGCCCCTTGCGTTGTCTGGCACACCGGCCAGAGACGCGACGTATCCCGTGCAAATAACTGTGAAAGGGCCACCCGTAGGTGCGGCAGATTGCCCAACGGAAACTGCAATACCAGGGCCAACTCAGGCGCGACTAAGCGGCCTTTCCAGTGCAGGGGCTTGTACTGGAAGGTCAACTCGCCATCAACAACAGACACACGCGCCCAAACGACGGACAGTAGGGAGTCCGGCCGGAGAAACAGACAAAAACTAAGTACGACAAACAGGAGAGGGATAAACAGGTCGGACGCGACTGGCACCGACGGGAGCCGCTCATATAAGGACCACGCGTCTATGGCACTGAAGGCGAGGACCAGGGCGGAGGGCGGGGTTAGCGAGACCTGTAGGTGCTCCCAACCCCTGCAAAACGCCGACAAAAGTACGTTGTCTCTGTCACACGGCTTTGGAAAGCCTAATAAATCATGCACCATGTTAACTGCGCTAAAATAAGGTTGCACGGTGCGCGCCTGGACAGTCCCCCGGGCAGCCAGGAATTGCGCCCATAACAACTCAGTGTAACGGGAGGCAGGCAAGAAGTCCATACCCTCCCCGATACAAAAACACACAAACGCTGAAAAATGAGAGGCATAAGACTGCCAAGTCTTGGTACCGATACACGCCATGATGACTGTGGCGATCTGCTCCAGGCGCGAGGAGTGATCCCGACCAGGAGCCGCCACTTGCAGATGTTCAGTCGCCAAACGTGTGTCCAACGCATAGCGAGGCACGGGGGTAGCAGCTCCGTGTGCGCCACGCATGAGCGCCCAATCTACCATTGCACTCGTACTGCCACCACCTGCCACTGAGGGGGGGGTAGGTAGCGGCTCGACCCACCCTCGCCCGGAGCGAACAGCTCCGTATTGGAAGGCAGGAAGACCAGATCCACCGGTAGCTCCATCAGCAGCTGCCACCATGGTTGTGCCGTCCAATAGGGCACCACCAACGTGACGCACGCTTGCTCCTCCCGGACCTTCTGCACCACGGCCAACAAGAAGTCCGTGTCCAAGGGCGGGCAGCCGTAAGCATTGGACCCACCCCAGGGCTGCAGCAAGGCGTTGACCCCGGCCGAGCCAGGGCAATGAAAAAGCGAAAAGAAGCGCGGCACATGCGTGTTAAGGTGCGTGGCGAACAGATCCACATCGAACGGACCAAACCGGCGCTCTAGCAAACGAAAATAACGAGGGTGGAGTTGGTAGTCACCCCGATCAACCCAATGGGAAGCCACATCCGCCTGATTAGCTGCACTATCGACACGCTTGACTTGCAAGATGATGCCGTGCTTCTGAAGAAAATCCCACAAGCACTGGAGCTCAGCATGCATAGTGGGCGACCGAGAAGAAAGGCGGCCTATAACGGCCTGCGTACACATGTTATCCTCCCGAATCAAAATGACTCGCTGCTGCACGTAAGGCAAAAAGGACT
The DNA here is from genome assembly GCA_030268105.1 of Volvox africanus. Classification (NCBI taxonomy): domain Eukaryota; kingdom Viridiplantae; phylum Chlorophyta; class Chlorophyceae; order Chlamydomonadales; family Volvocaceae; genus Volvox; species Volvox africanus. The sequence continues at coordinate 795,848 of BSDZ01000014.1, read as the reverse complement.
CCAATGCATAACGTACGGCACGCAGCTCCTTCCAATTGATGTGCGCAGGCACCTCAGCACACGACCAGTAACCGCGTGCCGTGCGACCATGCAGCACGGCGCCCCACGAGTGACGGGATGCATCCACAGACAGCTCAACAGCCGCGGGGCCTAAGTGAATGGCCGCAGAACAGTGTCGGGTAGGCACCGCCGTCCACCAATCAAGATCCCACATAGAACCCCGAGACAGGCGCACCCTGCCAGACCAGCCCACCGGCTGCTTGAGGTCATCATAGAAGTTGTGCAGGAAAAGGGGGGCGGGGGTGAGGGCCAGCTTCACACTCTGAGCGAAACCACACAACTTAGCCAGCTCTCGCTTCTGAACCAGGCGGCGGTTCTTCTTGGCTGTAATGTGCAGTCCAATCGCCAGCCAGCACAACTTGGCCAACTTCTCCTGGGGCACCTCGAACAAACCATCCACCGTATTAACAGTGATACCTAAATGGTAAACGGACTGAGACGGCGTCCACTGGCACTTCGTGGGATGGCAAGATAGGCCCAAGAATTCAATGCTCTCCTTGGTCCACTGGGCTCCAACACGGGCTTGTTGCTCGGAAGCAAAAACAAACAGGAAATCATCAAGGTACGGTAAGACACGCACACCCAGCCGGGTGGGCCGACCACACTGTGCCGGGGGATAAAACTGGTGTGGGGGAAGGGGGGGTTTTAGGTGAGGACGCCCACCACCAACCGAGGCCAGGGGATCACGCCAGAAACGCACGACGTTGCGCATGATCTTGGAAAACCAATAAGGGCTGTTGAGCCAGCCCATTGGTAGTGCGTTCACCTGGTATAACACACCGCAGAAACGAAAAACAAAGAAACGACGGTCGGCCTCACGAATGGGAATGTGGTAGAAGGCATCCGCCAGATCCACCTTAACCATCCATGAGCCCTGAATACCCATCCGTCGCAGTGTACGGAGGGACTCATAACGACACTTGTATGCCTTCTGCGCAATATTCATGCGCTTCAGGTTGACAACCAGCCGCCACGACCCACTACCCGGTTTGGGCACACAGAACGCGTTCACCACATGCTTGACTGCCTGAGGGGCCTCCACCCGGGATATAGCGCCAAGCGCGATCAACCGGGGCTCCTCTTGTTCTAACCACCATCGGCGCTGCTCAATGGTGACCGGGAAACTGGGTAGATCGAACACAGGTGGCGGACGGTCCCCCAAGAACTCCACCGGGACACCATGCTTCAACACATGTAACGTGCGTGTATCCGCACCAATAGCTTTCCACGCAGCCAACCTAGCAGCGACCCGCGCATGCAGGGGTGTAGCGGAATGCAAGGGCATGATCTAATGGCCCTGCCCCGACCCCGTCTGGGCCAAGGCACCAGCAGCCGTGATGGCGCGTGCAGGCTGAACAACACGACCACTGATGCCACGTCCACGACCCCGGCGGCCAAGGCCACCGTGCCCACGGAACTGTTCCCTATTGCTGCTCCGATGAACCTCCTGCTCAGCTAAAGACCTAAGGGTCACCTTTGCTCTAGCCTTCGCGTACTCTGCATCAAACTCCCGAGTAACGTCATCCAGTAACGGACGTTCCGACTGGGCGAAATAGCGCTGATGGAGTGCGACGAGACCATCGCGGCCCCTACGGCTAAATTATAGGGCCGAAATGATGTTATACATCCAGGCAACATCATAAAGCAGGGTGTCACAAGCACATGATAGCGCAACCAACCAATCCTGTCGAAGGTTACAGTGGCCTATAAAGCGCCGAATAATGGATAATCCGGAACGAACTAACTCAACCACGCTAAGTAGAGTGAGCAGAATGCTCATCTCGTAAACGAGCGATCCGGCGCGATCCGGATGACCCCTCTGCGCCTGCTCCAAGTGCTGCCATTCCGGGATCCCACGGTAGTTGTGTAATACCAGGTTGTCAGCAGACATGGTCCCCGGTAAATTGTGAAGGAGAAAGTCAGGAAACGGGTACCGGGCGCCGCTAGGTGACCGTTGCACTTGTGGCGATGCGTATTCCTCTAGCAATGCACGCAGGTCAAACTCAGGGCCAGACGTCGCACCTTGACTGTTGAGTCGGGCATTGACACTGGCTAAGTCCTGCTGCATTTGTGACAGCATGCCGACGATGTCTGGTCCCCCTGGCGCGCCTTGAGCCAATATCTGCCTAGGCATCAAGCCCGGATGCACTGCTCCGAGAGGCGTGTTACCGCCGCTCATTGGTCCAGAATGCTGAGAGAAGTATTGTTCGGGCGTCATGGCAGTTACTTCACAAGCATAACCGCCGACCACACGAAGATGAGCAGACTGGATGCCAAATTTGCCACCGATGATGGCAACCAAATATTATGTCCCACAGCGGGTACTGAACTCTAAGAGTCTTGCTGAAGAGCCGAAGGCACAGCGGTTACTAACAGAAAGCGCGCCTAAGGTGCGGGACCTGTTTAGTTGTTCAGCGCAAGCTGAACAACAAAAACAAGATAAGTAATAAAGCTAGCGAGTGCTACTTATAGCGAACCTGAGGACACGGATCACCCTCCTCGAGTCGTACCACTCATCGGACGTAAGGTCCTGTACCGCAGCTAACCCGGCTTAAGCTACACATAGCCCGCAATACCGATGTGCAGTACAGGTCTCACTGGATTCCGATCTCAAGTGTGAGTACCTTCGTAGCACTGTTCTAAATATCGTGTCATCCGTGATATTAATGGATGCAACGCATGCAGTATGCGAAGGTCCGAATATCGATATTCGGTTGCTGATCCAACCATCGCGATCGTCGCATTCTCGCATACGCATATGGTTTATGAGGTAAATGAGGTAATAATATTTAAAGTATTATTACGTGATATAAAATGCCAATGGATAGATCGCGCATTAATTATCAGCCTCGAGTCAAACATGTTGACCGACAGCGTGACGTCGTAGATGATAATGCAACGTGCCTGATTAGCTAGATATACTCAAATATATCATGCTAAAATAATCATATCATGCTTCATGATGCTCAAATGGGTTGCAGTCTACTTTGGTATAAACGGCGATCGAACCCGCGTACAACAGGATTGTCCTCCCCTTTGCTTGCACGAGTGCTTTGTTGTGGCCCAGCTGAATGGTGGCGCCACGCTCATCAAAGATCCCTGCTGAGATCAACTGTCGCCTTGGGCACCACATATACGTTCTTGAGCTCAATTTTCAGCCCCTTCACGGTGTTACTCCACATGGTGTAACGGCCTACGTGGGTCAGCTTATACCTGGAGCCATCATAGCCAACCACTGTGAACATTTCTTCTGGCTGCACAGCTCTCACGTCCTCCAGCTCTGACGAGTTGTAGGTGATATGCCATTCTGACGCTGAGTCCAGGTGCCAGGCGTTCGACCGCGACTCGTTTTCAACTGCATACGCCATTTTTGTGGGTTCCCTGTGCTGAAGGTTGCCCCCGCCGCGTCCATAGTTTAGCTGTTGGTCTGCCAGGCGCTTCTTGCATACTCCGATAAAATGTCCTGGCTTGCCGCAGTAATGACAGATAGCGTTTGACTTACTCCTCTGCTTACTTTGTTGATTACGGCCTGTAGAGCTTGCGTTGCCACCACTTCGGTGCGTGATGTATGCGGATGATGACTCCCTGTTGTCATCGTCTGGTATCACATACGCCATGAGTCCCGCGACCACTTGCGAGAAGTCCAGCTCTCCTTCACGCATTATCAGGGCTGTTGTTACCACATGATACTTGCTCGGAAGTCCTCTGATGACAATTGTAGAGAGCTCCATGTCTGCGACTACATGTCCCACATCCAGCAAGTCCGACTGTAGCTGTCGCGCGCGGCTGATATATATTGGCAGCTCCTCTCCATTAGCCATTTTAAAGTCACTTAGCTCCTGTCGTAGTGCTACCTTTCTCGTGTTGCAGGTTGATGCGAACGTAGCCGCCCAAGCGTCCCAGGCGGCCTTCGCATTTGCCGCCCGAACAATTGTTTGGAGGTGGTGGTTTTTAACGTTCTTGGCCATCACACTCTTGACCTTGTCGGAGATGATGACATCCGCTTCTGCAATTGGTGCTTGTAGCAGGGCGCGACTGTATCCAAGCTCCGCGCACAACAATTGGAATCGTAGTTTAACCCTAAAACCCTAAGTTGAGTAGTTGTGTAGGTCCAATGGCTCGTCCAGCCTATCCTTTCCCATTGTGAAGACCTATAAACGCGAAGATCAACAATAGAATGGGCAAAAGATGTCAGGCTCCGCGGTCAACGATGACCAGGGCTCATAACCTATTGAGACGTAGACTATCAGACATTAGGAAGCCTGACGTAATAACGAGAAAGTATACGTTACATATTATCTGATAGTAAAGAAGTCCGAATAGTTCGTTCTGGAGTCGGCACATATACTTGCACGTATAGCACTACAAACAGTACGAACGCGGGTCGATAGCTTACCGCCGAGTACAGCTACAACAGCGGGATTGTTGCTAGTATGGATCGCTATATCCAACTGATATACCATTTTATAACATGAGCATTATTAAGTAGTTTTTCCAGTAAGCGACGTGTGACAGCAGCGTAACCGCAGGGGTCTCCAAATGATAACTGTATGTTCGCGCTATGCCGAATATCCGGCCGTCTTTGATTCAGTTCTTGTGGCCCCTGTTGAGCTAAGGCGCTTGGTTTCCATGTCAACATACAGGGGACCTCTCCTCAATACGTTAACGTGATCCAGGGGCCATTTGGCAATCGGAATGCAGTATTTCTGCATGTGCTTTTTCTTGCCCTCTAGCTGTCAAGGAATGGCGGAATACATTGTTGTAGCATCTAAGGCGAAATAAACGAAAGTTTATTTCATGTTCGTGATGTTACATAAAGATAGTCTAACAAGGGCTATAACGTAAAATGACCAGGCCTAGTGGTGAAGCGCTTGGATGCTAGAAAGACTCTTCGGCTTTTGAGGGTAACCTTCGAAGCGAGGAGACACCAAACCGTACAGAAGTCGTTTCAGCCTCCTGTGCAACAAGAGCATTTAATGCCCTTGGGAGGAAGCTAGGAGGAGATTAGAATTCTAAGAACGAAACCTATGCTCGACGGGTCGTAACCGTCCTGAGACTTTGTTTACTTCGGTCAACCTCTTACTACGAATTCTAGAGCTAGACGCTCTAACATACATGAAATTGGAGATCGGAGCCGGCGTGGCAATCCCATCAGCCCTCCACCATGGTCAGCAACGCATGGTATTTCGCTTGTCATGATAGGGGTGCATTGCGCATTTTTTAGACCATCTAGTATTTGGTTTGAAAGGTCAAAATAAATTCATGGTGCTCAGTCGGACTTCGTTAATGACCACGTGCATGAGCATAAGAGCTTCAGTCAAGGTCAAAATCGTATTATTTACTGCTTTATGACGTATCACAACCATTCTTATTGGCCTTGTTACCTTTGCTATGCAGCAGTCCCTAACAATAGTCTTGATGATATTATTGTACGGTATAACAGTCTGTCCTCAGAGTCATTGCGAGGTTATGGAGGTTCATTACTAGATAAATATTTGTTAGAAATAAGTGGATCTACACCACGTATTCGTTACAAGGATAAGAAAGTAAACTTTGGTAGAGCCGCCATTGGCTCACTAGCAGAAACCATGTTGCGAGTCTGAACGAACTAATTAACGTAATTCTAACACTCCCACGCGGTCAGATCTCGCAAACTCCCATGCTCCCACGGTGCTCCACGAACTCATTCATGGGTAACGGCTTTGTCAGTCGGTGCGACAATCAACCATAATCACTGACCCAAAGGCAACTGCCTCACGAACTGCATGATATCGAACACTGATATGCTTCGACCTAATTGAAATAATCGGATTTTTAGTGACCTTGATACTGCTCTGGTTGTCACAGTTAATCTTGGTCGGTCGTAGCTCATATCCAAGGTCCGACAGGAGTTGACGCATCCACAGCGCCTCCTTGGTTGCCTCGGACGCCGCCATATATTCAGCTTCCATAGTCGAAAAAGCAGCGCTCCGTTGAAGCTTGCTAGGCCATGTAACTGCTCCACCGTGAAGCGTAAAAACATAACCAGTGGTAGACTTGCGGGAATCCATACAGCCCGCATGATCGGCATCACTAAATCCCGTGAGCCCTTCGTTGATACGACTACCTCCAAAGACTAAACCAAAATCCGCAGTACCAGCTAAGTATCGTACTACTTCTTTGGCTGCCTTCCAATGAACTAATCCAGGGCACGCCATGTGCCTCGTCAACACTCCCACGGCTTGGGAAATGTCCGGACGCGTACAGCTCGCTATGTATATCAATTTCCCAACAAGCACATTGTACGGGTATTTTTCGCACTCCAACCGCTCGTCCGACTTTGTTTGCAGTAGGACAGTTCCAGGTGCCATGGGAACCGGCTTCGGCTTGGCATCATTCATGCGGAACTCCTCCACCAAACCATTAGTCAAGCGGTTCTGTGTAAGGCAAATGCGACGTAATTCCCAATCTCGTCGGATCTCCATACCTAGGAAATATTCTGCCTCGCCTAGGTCTTGAATCTCAAATCGAGTCATCATTTGCAATTTCACCTTAGCAAGTGCCTCAATACTTCATGACGCGATCAACACATCGTCAACGTAGATGAGCAGGTAAACTAATGCGCCATTTTCTTCACGCATGAATAACCTCGGATCAGCCTGTGACACCCGAAAACCTATTGAAATTAGGTATTCACGCAAAGTGTAATACCATGAACGAGAGGCTTGACGTAAGCCATATAATGCCTTGTGAAGACGGGCTGCTATTTTAGGCCCTCCTTCGAAACCCGGCGGTTGCTTAACGTAGATGACCTCATCTAGATCACCATTCAGGAAAGCAGTGGCAACGTCCATCTGATGCAATTCCATGTCTCCAGTCGCGGCCATTGCTAGCAAGATTCGTAAAGTTGCATGCTTGCTAACGTCAACACTCCCACGTGCAAATACGTCCTCAAAATCAATGCCTTCGCGTTGCAGATATCCTTTCACCACTAAGCGGGCCTTAAAGCGATCCACCACGCCATGCTTGTCCGTTTTAACAGAGAACACCCACTTAACGCCCAACGCACGCATCCCTAGGGGCACCTCCTCCAAGGAGTACGTACCCTTCACCATCAGAGATTTTATCTCTCTCCATGGCCTCGCGCCACCACTGCGCATACGGGGAGGACATAGCTTCTTCATACGTCTCCGGAATTGGCACCTCGAAAGACTTAAGGCTCAAAATCGGAACTGTTGCACCAACAACGAAGTCCTTCAACCGCTCAGGCTGCTTACCCTTGTTCACACGCCCAGAAGAGCGAACTGGTACAGGTGCGGGTTCCGCTGATGCATCAGTTGCTAGCTCCTCATTTTCATCTTCAGGCCCACCATCACCATTACTATTGCTATTAGATGGATCAGGGGAGTCCACGAAGGAGTGATGGGCGACGGAGTCGGACTGATCTGGTTCTTCCTCCTCGTCCGAGTCTGTAGTTTTGTCGACAGTATTCGAAGAAGTAGAAAGCTTGCGAGCTGATTCGTCAAATTTGACGTCTGTGCTGATATGTATGGTTCCATCCAAAGGAACCCAAACTCGCCATGCACTAAAACCTGGCTCATATCCCACAAGATAGCCCTGCACCGCAACAGGATCCAACTTACTGCGCTATCGCTGCGGTAGCATCACATATGCACGCGACCCCAAAGACGCGCAATTTTGACAGATCTGGCTTACTGCCAGTGAAACGCTCCCACGGCGTCAAATCGCTATTTACTGTTGGAGACAAATTTTGTAGAAAATTGGCTGTGAGCAAGGCTTCACCCCACATCTGCATCGGAAAGCCTGAATCAATAAGCATTGCACGCATCTTCTGTAGCAATATCCTATTCAAACGCTCAGCAGCACCATTCTGCTCCGGACTGTACGGGGCAGTCTTCTCACAGAAGATTCCAAACTCACGAAATACATTCAATAACTCCTTATTAACGTACTCCGTGCCTCGGTCCGTGTGCACACGCTGGACCTTATCTCCAGTCTGACGTTCCCACAACACCAAAGCTTCGCGAACGATTTTTGGCACTTCTGACTTTTGCGAAACCAAGCTAACAGACGAAAACTTGGTAAAGTCATCATAAAATGTCACAAAGTACGATTTGCCGCCTGCCGATTCAACAGACAGCGGACCACACAGGTCCATATGCACTAACTCAAGTCTGTTCTTCGTAACAGTGCCCGTTGATGCATGCGGTTGACGGGTCTGCATCCCTAGTGCACAGGGCTCGCAAAACTCCTCCTTCCCCGCCAACACATCCAGTTCAGATGTCCCTGCACCTGTAACCATGCCCGACGAAACGAGCTTTCGTAAGTTACCATACCCTAGGTGACCCATTCGCCGATGTAAAAGAGTTGCGCGCGCTACCCTCGCACGGGCAAGACGTAGATCTACTTCACAGGACTTCCGTGCAACTGATGCTACACCAATCTCCGCACGGGTCATCTCAGTCCTGACCTTTTCCCACGCACCTCGTTCAAACGCACGAACTACGGAACTCTTTACACCAGATCCAAACAGGCGAACCCACTTCGTTCCACCTTGGACGATGGGTTCACGGATCACTCCACTGCCACTGGCGGGTGCCCCTTGATTGTTTTGGGCTTCATCCCGGGCGACCTCAACTGTAGCAACATTACGCATCGGAACCAAACCATTTCTTGTGAAATCACGAATAAGGAACATTCCGTCTCGTGAGTACACTTCAATCGCTGGCTCACCTCCAATCTCTATGTATGATTTGCTGTCCGTTGACAGGACTGCACACACCGGAAGCTTCAGCTCCCGTTGAAGGGCCTTGACTGAAAATAAGTTGATGTGTACGTCGGGGACAACGTGGATCTGCTGCACCGTCACGTCTGTATTATAACGGACAGAACTAAACGTTACCGTCCCTATCCCCGACGGACGAACTAAGCGCATGCAAAAGATTGTATCACACGCCGCCTCCACAGGTGTGAAAGCCACCAAGTCGTTTGACGATGTTGTGACATGAGCCTCCGCTCCAGTGTCCACTACCCACTCTCCTGGAGCCATCTGCAGACCCAGGAGAAATGAGTTGATCGATGCGATGAGGTGTCGATACTGCCCCGGCACCTGGCGCTGCCCCGGCGGCTGCGCCTGCTGCTGCCCAGCTTGTCGCCGCGCTGCCTCATTGGCTTGGCGCTGCAAACAATTTTGGATCGTGTGTCCCGGCTCTTTGCAATAAAAACATTTGCCCTTGAAAACACTCCCGCCATTGCGGTCGTTGAATTGTAGGCCACGGCTGCCACGACCTACACGTGGGTTGCCGCCGCCACCGCCGCCACGTCCATGGCGACGCCTATGGCCGCCGCGGCCACTTCGGCCGGTATCATTGTTGTTGTTGGCGTAACTTGTGCTGGCTATTGTGACTTCATGTTCTTGCTGTCCGCGGGCGATGTCGCTCTCCGCTGTCAGCAATGGAGCCAGAAGCTGTTGGTACTTGGTGATGTTGGAATCGTGGGTGAGAACCGTTCTGATGGTGCAATACTCACTACGAAGACCACCAAGGATGTGGCTGATGGCCAAGTTATGGCTGATCGTCTCGTCGGCCACCTTCATTTCACCATCCAAGATCACGAATCTTGTGAAGTAAGCCTGTATTGACTCATTTGGAAGCATCTTGAAATTCTTCAACTTATGAAATATTTCCATGATACTGGCCTTGGTGACTTGTTCATATGTCTCCCTGATGGCCTCCCAAAGGTTCCACGCAGACTCGCATTCTGCGTATTGAGGGCGATCCATGGGGTTCAGGAACTCGGAGATGATTCCATATGCTCTCTCCTCCGCCATTTCAGATACTTGGTCTCGACGATCCTCATCGGAGTCAATGGCCTTGGAACAGGTTTTCTTTTTCAATTGGGTCAACACCGCTTGCTTCATAACAGCATACTCCTTACGTCCAAACAACATCGGAGACGACTGCATCCCCGGATCCTTCATGACGTGCCGGCTCAACGCACACGGCAAGGATATGGCCTCTCCTACGCGCGCCTATGCGCGGGGCTCATAACCTGTTAGAAATAAGTGGATCTACACCACCTATTTGTTTCAAGGATAAGAAAGTTAACCTTGGTAGAGCCGCCATTGGCTCGCTAGCAGAGAATTTCCGTACAATAAAGTCGTATGGTTTCGGAACCATGTTGCGAGTCTGAACGAACTAATTAACGTAATTCTAACAATATTCCTCCCAACTCTAGGTTTGTATTCTTACAGCGACGGGGAAGGGTTATCGCTTGCGGACTTCCAGGTTGGGAATAACGTCTTATGTCAGGCAGCTTTGGCAGCACCGGCGCTGTTGTGGCAAACGAAGACCTTGACGCAGGTGATTGAGATTTGGATCGCGGATGCCCTTCATTATCAACCTCTTTGGTTGGCTGCTCAATTCAGGATGGCCAGCTAGAGCCCTGCGTGCAGTGCTAGATCGTTGTGCAATGCGAATGCGTTTGTAGCATAAGTCACAACTTGTCAAGTTGGGTGGATCGATGCGTGCACGATGATGGGGAATTCCTGGTGGAATGCATCTGTTTTGGTGATTGTGGCAAATTTGTCCAGCCGTATGTCTTCCAATTCCAGATCTCCTTGTCAGTTTGACATGCAGGATTCGTTGCGCTGGAAGCCCTCCCATTCGTCCTCGAGAATGGCGTAGTGGAGCCTGCTATTACTGTCGGATCGAGAGTTATGGAACGGCTCCGGGCATCACTTGGCTTCCATCGGCTAGTTAAGCTCCCTTTCTCCCCTCCCTCCTGTGTTGACGAGTTACGGGACACGTCCGACATGCTGCTGTTCACTCTGGTTTTGAAGACTCCACACGCTGCTCAGAAAACCAGCAGTTGGGGTGTGCTGCCTCAGATAGAGTGCTGAAGGATGATCTCGGACTGGAAAATCAAGTGCTATTTGTTGGCAATGATTGGCCCTCGGGGCCCATGCCGTTGTGGCTGAAGGCATACCGTGAAGAGCTTGCCTCATCAACTTCGATGCACGAGGTGGGAGGTTACCAATTTCTGAGTCCACACCTTGAGGCGACCACGTGATAAGCTTCATGCACTGCAAGCAGGGCATGTACCATTCCTGAACACATGGCGACCAAATTCTCCAGGTTATACTTGCATCGACGTAGGGCGGTTCTATATGCACAATTAGAAAGCAGTTCTGAAAGGTTAGTATGAATGCGTAACCTGTTCATATTAAACCAGTCCTTATTTGTAGATCAATCGTCATCTTCAGGCTAGGCTGAGGAGGCTGCAGCCAGCGGGGGGGAGCGAGCCCGAAGCCCTCACTACTGCTGGCCCAGTCAGCGGCAATGCATGAGTGGTGCCACGGAGTTTACAACCGCGGCCGCCCTTAGGGGTAATAGCGATGAGAAGTCCGTGGCCTGCAAGTATGGCAGCTCTGTGCAGATGATCGGCGAAGACAAGGCAGGGAATGGTTTGCATTATACCCCTGAAGGCGTGAACCGGGTCCATCCTGCCTCATCTGATGCCTGCTCCACACCAGAGCCGCTCATAGCTGACACACTGTGTCAGGTCGCCATATCGGATGGAAATGTGATGGCGCAGTTCACCAACTGGCTAGAGGGCGATGCACTTAGGTGCGTCCCCCGACTTCGATGAGTTCGGCAGTGCTGCTCTTACAAGGGCCGGGGCTTCACAGGATAGCGATATAGACTGTGGAGGGGACACGGTCTTGGACAAAACCTCTCCATGCGGACGATCGAACGGGAAACGTTGCTTCTCTTCTATCCCATTTATCTACTATGAGAGCTTACCACCCTATGTGTCTAGCTGCCATGAACAGGTGCGGGCTTGAGGGTCCTTTCCCACAGCTACCGTCAACACACGACCCACGACCAGAATGTCTGTCAAGGCAATTCGCAGGTGCACATGCGGCAGACAGTTCACGTGTTCCGTTCTCTCATCGTGTCGCGTTTGAATGGCGCCAAGGTAGTACTGGCAGTGCACAACTTCGCATTTCAGGACTTATTTCCTGCGGACTCATTATGGCGGTTGGGGCTGCCCCTGTTCGCCTTGCAGCAAAAAATGATAATCCAACCAAGCTATATCCAACCCTTCTACGGCGGGCATCTCCAGTCACCTCCGTGGTTGCAAGTATAAGGCCAGGGAAAACTGCTGCATACCATCAAGGTGGATCAGTAGTTGGTGCCATTACAAATGCATAGTGTTCGTTTCAATAGATATCATGGCTCGAAGGTGCACTTCTTTCCAGCGATTTACTGGTCACCGTCAGTCCGAGCTATGCACGTGAGGTTATCGGGATGGAGGCAACGGCTCGGCCATTGTGTGATGCCAGGCAGCATCAGCCTGCAATGCATAATATTGCTGGACTTGGGAACGCTGTGGACAATGATCCTGGTCTCCCACATGGTGCGTCGATATTACGCGGTATTGTTGCGTCTCGGGTCTTCGTGCTATATTGAATAGCCTTAATGTCTCGCTGTGGAGCCCCTCGCTACTTCCTGTTAGGAGCTGCGCTATAGCCGTGAGGACGTTTGTGGAGGTAAGGCCCGCTCGAAGGCGCGACTGCAGTCACTCCTTGGCTAGGAGGTTGATGCTTGCACTCTGTTTGGGTTTGTAGCCGTCTTGAGCAACAAAAAGGTGTAGACGTAATCTTGGCCGCGCTGCCGCAGCTGCTTGGTCCGCCCGACGTTACTGGCACTTTCAACCGGTCCCTGGATTATAACTTAACCACGTCGGACTGTGCGGCCAGGCTAGCGCAAAATGAAGTCTGCTGCGCAGAAGTCGTCGCAGGCATTGCAATCGCTTTTGCGAAGTCTTGGAGCTGAGCAAATTTTTTCACAACAGCTCTCGGGGCAGGGTCAGCTAGGAGTAGCTCAACCATATACATCAGTTAAGGGCAGAGTGAACTTCAGGAGGCCAGGCATTTACGGAGCACCTTGATGGAGCACGGACAAGCAACTGCAGGATCTGGCGTTATGGGCTTAGGTGAGCAGCAGAAACATTTCCAACTAGTCATGCTGAGTGTTGGACAGCAGTGGCTGCAGGATAGCCTGGCGGCCCTTTCGAACGCGTGCCCTGGGCGTGCAGCGGCTTACGTTGGTTTCGATTAGTCATTGTGTCACTTGCTAATGGCTGAATGTGACTTCCTTTCAGTACCATCTCGTTGGGAGGCATCTGCCCTTGTAGTTATGGCTGCACTTCGTTATAGCAAAGTTCCGGTGGTTGCGCCAACAGGTGGTTGCGCCTAGCGTTCACGCTTCTGAGCCAATTCCATGGCACGGGCAGGAGACCTCACCGAAGCCTTGCAAAGGCAAGCAGATGCGTTATACGCGGTCTTTGGGGCGAAAAGCTTCCTGAGAGCTTGAGATGCAATGGGAGATCGATGGAATATTCGACCAGTGCTCACCTGGGTGTTGTTATGGACGAAATTGTTGGCGATCATTAAGATAGCTTTGCCATGCGCAAAGCAGTTTAATCATTGGTGCGCGCTATCAAACGAGCATGCAAGCTGTACGGAACTGTGGCGCACAATGTCCTCCGTGACAAATGCATGCCTGCTACTGCATGCGTGCTTCTATCTGATAACCACGCACATACACCTGCTAATAACCTAACCCTGTCACTACACAACCTGCACAATAATGTGTGACATATCATACATCAAAACTAACTGCAATCATCGCACTTAAATCAGGGGCACTTACCATTTAGGAACTTATCACACAGTGACAAATAAGGCAAGAATGATTGCATCCATGATTGTGTCTTTCCTGTCAAGCATCTTATGAATAATCCCTTCCTCACAGGCAGTTCTCTAGCACTGTAATATAAGGATGCAGGGCTCGCTTCATATGTAGGAACCGCTATCTGACAAGCAGGCCTACCTAGAAAGTTGCGGGATTGCACACTATCCTGTTCCATATCCCTCTTACTCAATAGAGTTACATTTCATGAATGTACGGGCAAGTTTGGTTAGCAAATTTCGACAAAAGTTTGTTACAGACAGGACTATTGCTCCGCGGCACAGGAGCGCGAGACTCTTATGGACCAAACTGAGACCTCCGAGCCGCATTTCAACCCAATTCGTTAGGAAGATTCAAGCTCTCTTAAATGAGATAGATTAAGTTATAAGACAGGGACTGTTCGAGGATGCACTTTGTCCGCTCGACTTTTCCGCCAGGCCGTTTCGACTGATCCCGTGCTCAGGAAATATGTAAACTACATGCACGACACTAAGATAACGTTTTAGGTGCAAAGTCAAGAGCATCTATTTTACAAGCAAGGCAACTGACACTTGCCCGGTATGCAACATAAACGTTTTCACAACTTCCTACGCTTCACGAGCCACTTGAATACACGTATGGTTCACATGTGAATGAGCAAAGTCTTGCGATTAAGTTCGACAAAAATGTTTCTTACAGGCCCCCTTATGTGAGCGTATCCTTCCGCAGTCTAAGATTGCTCCGGGAATTTGACAGAGAAGCCCCCCAACACACATTTCCTGTCATATACCATCAACATATGACATTCATCTCCGATTTCATCAAAGCCACAGAGAAGGTATTTACAACCCCAGCGTCCCCTACCATTTGGACGATTAACCTTGATAGCCCAGCAACACAGTCCGAACTCGTATGGTGGTTCAAGGATGTACCCCTTCAGGTGACACGGTTAGCCCATCAATTGTCATTACCGGCATATATTCATCCCTGGTTGACGATTATCCGACACAAACTCACGAGGATTCGCTTGAAGTCTTTGACCAGCCCATTGAACTCTAAACCGATCTTTCAACTCCTCCATGACCTCAGAAGCCGCTAGCCTATAGTTAGCTAGATTGCTCACACGGTCCTCAATGTCTGGCGAAGGACAGATACGGTCTAATTCCAACCCTAATGCCCGAAGGACCCGTATCACTTTACGATCCCAACATTCTACTCACCAGTTCCAAATATGTGCTAATCTTATCCCCGCTCGAAAGGCGCTATGACAGACACTGCTTTTCATGGCAACTAGCGTATCGATTATAATGGCAATACGGTGTGTTGTACTAATGTACGGGCTAAGTAGAGTGTTGCATCGTGCCTCCAACGTTATCGTAATTGGTTCGAGTCGTTGCAAGAGCTGCGAGGGTGAAGCCCTATATAAACATATCTTTAAGTTGTGCATATGTCCTGGGCGCCTAATTAACTACCGGTATTCGACGACCTTTCGGCTAACAATTGACACGCTTGCCGCACAGCTAACATTGCTTAAGGACCAAGGTACTTCCATAACCTGGCCTCCTTTTCAGGGATATTTTGATTATGTATGCCGTGTAGGCCGCCGCATGAATGTGTTACGCGGTAGACGACAGCATCCTTATACAATAGCAGCTTGCAGATCAGGCTCTGTTACCTGTTGGACGTGGCATATCAGGTTGCCACAGTCAAGGTGTAGTTGTTGCGCGGGCTTTTTGGCGGTGAGATCAGGCCTATTTGTTTCTTTGCCTGCTTGATGCTCTGCTTGCACACAGATCCTATGTCAGGAGAATCTGTACCATCCGAACGGCCGCGGCTACAACTCAAACCTCGAGACCCAAACGCTGTTCAGGCCTATGAGGCTCAGAGGGTGCGCGCTGGCAGTAACCCTTTCGGTGCGTAATAAGGTTGTTTTCGTTGTTTTGACGTTCATCTAATCCTGTCGTTATCGGTTTTGTGGTTTAGGCGCTGCAAAGCCAAGGGAACAGGTTATTGCTGAGCGGTTGGGCAAAACGGAGGAAGAGGTCTTGAAGGAGACAGTTAAGAAGGAGCGGCCGAAGTTACGCCTCAATTCGGAACAACTGGAGCAGCGGAAGCAAGCCGAGGTGGGTGAAGCAGGGAAAGCCTGTGTTGGTTGCTTCATCCGATTTCACGTGATAAGGCTTTGCCCCACTGCACGAGCTCGATATCTAGCTGGTTCTGATCTGGTAACTTGGGCCTGCCAGAGAGGTTTTACTTAACTACTCGCTACTGAAAGGTCGTGATGTGCGCCTTGGTGTTTTTATTCGGCCGCGGCCTATCCAGGCACGTATTGAGGAGGTCAAAATCCAGTTGCAGTTGGAAACTGCTAATGGCGGGGATCAGTCCGCGCTGGAGGCTGAGCTGGCTTCCCGTGAGGTACGGCGATACGACGAAAGGGATTGCAGCCAATCAACCTTATGGGAACGGGTCTACCGGGGAAGCACAGCGTGGCGGGCTTTTAGTTGTAAGCGGAAAGGCAGGAGCATGGGGAAGTGCGGTATGTGGAAAGGCGGAGGGCTGTCGGCAACACAGCATTGGGTAACGCAAACGCCATATAATGTTAGGTTGATGTGCTGGATGTAATGTCGGAGGAGGGCGGTTGATTGCATGCAATCTTGGGGTGGTCTGGCCAGGTGTAAATGTAAGTGGCAGTGTCGAGAAGTAATGCATCAGTCGGCGTCCGAAAAGTGCATTGTCAGCTTTATGCTGTAATGCGCCGTTTAATTTTAGAACTTATTTGATTTTAGACGGCAGCAGATGGACAGCATCAGCGCTCTGTTCGTCTGGTCCCCATATTTGCGGCTTAATCGAGCATGCCATGAGTAAGTCTTGAAGGTACCCAGTACCCTAAAAACCCTTAACCTCTTGGTGAACACGTGAACTTGAATGCAGCTGCGGACGATTATTGGCTGTGGGTGCTCCTATAACAGGAGGCAAAGGCTCTACCGCAACTGCCGCTGCATTGCAGGCTGATCTTGAGGTTCTCCTGGATACCTTCGAGGCGCTAGCACTCGAGGCTGCACAACGTGGGGAAATCCAGCGCCCCAGCGAGCGCCGACAGCAACAGCAGCAGGGGCATGGGGATATTGAAGCCGGTCGACTGGGGGGACGGGCAGGCTACAGCGAGCGTGGCGGTTATGACCGGCATGGGCACGGACGCGGGCACTACGATAAGGAGAGCGGAGCCAGCCGTGGAGGGTATGGAGGAGAGACACGCGAGTACGATAGATTTCGCGGGGGTTTCGACAGGGACGTTACCAACTATAGTCGTGGAGCCTACGGGCAAAGGGGTGAGTCATGAGATCAGGAATACTTTGGAAAGGTTCAGGGACACTTTGAAACCGATTTGCTTTCGCATTTCTTCTATGTGAAAGTGGAATACTGAGTAATAGAAATTGTTTCATTCATCCAGTCCGTCATTTTACCATAGCTAGGCTTGAACCTCACGGTGATCGCGATTTTGGTAATGATGCGTGAGAAGAGAAGTTTGAAATGAAATTTCAGGTAGTATCTGAATGTACAGCTGATGGAGCTTTGTCCCGTAAGTAGGCCAAGTTGGCCAAGCTAAGCTTAAAATGCATTGTATGATTTTTTCCGGAGGATCTTACACTAGGAAGACTGACCTGGCATTGTATGGTATCTCACAGTTTTCTGGGATCTGTAGGTGGTCGAGGAGGAGCTGTGTACGAGCGGGCGCCGCGTGATGGCGGCTATGACCGGTACGAGCGGTCTTATGACCGTGATGGTGGGCGCAGTGGCGGCGACAGAGAGGGCGGTCGTAGTGGCGGTGGCTACGAGCGCAACGAAGGCGACTA
Source organism: Volvox africanus (assembly GCA_030268105.1). NCBI lineage: Eukaryota > Viridiplantae > Chlorophyta > Chlorophyceae > Chlamydomonadales > Volvocaceae > Volvox > Volvox africanus. The sequence goes on along the minus strand of BSDZ01000014.1, from coordinate 778,198 downwards.
TAACAATGGTCCTCGCGGTAATGTGCATAATCCAGGTCTTTCATAATGTTACTGGGGCTGGTGTAAGATGAGAAGTTTCACCGTGTCGTCCCTAAGTAACCGCAGTTGGCCGAGGCCCAGCGTAATTGTGGCTCATCCTAGGTCAAATGCAAGGTGGACGACTGAGGACACTGTTGCCGCGGAACACTACCTATTTAGTACATTGAGAAGCAGAACACCGCGCATTTGGAAAATCTACCCATCTAGCCATTTCTCTAATTCCCAAAGCCCCCGCGACTTCATGCTGTCTGTCTAATTTGCAATAGTGGACTCATGGCTTTATGACAGGTGGACGCGGCGGCGACTGGGGTGGAGAGCGTGGGGGATACTCCCGCGGCGGTGGTGGCTATGATCGCCGTGGTGGTGGCAGCAGCTACGACCGTCGTGATGATGAGGGTCTGCAGGTGGGCCACAGTGGCGGGATGGATGACGGCATTCGGGGTGGCCGCAGCAGCCGCAGTGGGTACGGCAATCGCGGCCGGGGCTACGACCCTGCATATGAGGAGCTCAACAGCATGGACTATGTAAGTCCTTATCAGAATACCCAGGATCGCTTCTAGGGGGGACATGTAAAGGTGTTCCACATTGAGAGCAACGAAACCTTAGAAACGGGTACACAATGTGCTTGGGAGTAATTCGGCGCGGAGAGTGAATGGCCGAGGAAGGATTCCGGGTGGGGTTTACCAAGCCAAGGCGATATTGATTAGCTCCTGAACCGCCGGTGTGAAGCTAACTGTTTGTAGCTTTGGTTGGCGGCTACAAGGCCCCCTCCTTGGGTAACGATATTTTAAGGAAATGAGGAAACTGGAGACGGGTGCCATGGATTGGGCTCAGGGTTCGTGGATGGGCCTGGGCGCAGTAGCGGTCGATGGCGGCTTCTGCTCGCATTAGCCGTATAGTTCAAGGCGTTTCTACATGGCGGCATTTGCGTGCATATCCGGCACTGTATGATTTAATGATTAAGTCATTTTCTTCCCGTTGTTTGGTGTCGGTCCGGATATGGCCCCCAGCGGGTTTCAGAGGTGGCGTTGCGTTGAGGATTAAAAGGCTTACTCATTAGCGATGTGGATGTCACGCAAGCAGTACACAACACGTATATGCTTTCCGTAGTTGGGCTTTAGATGTGTCACATTTTGCGCACCAACCGGTCTATAGCGTGTGCAAAGCGATGGACGTAGAAGAACTGGATATAGAGTGTTGGACATGTGAGCCTTGACTTTCTCCATGGCCATTAGCTTTGCCAGATTGCGGCTATGCGAGAAGTGGCGATCACCAATGAAGCGTAGAAATCGGGCAATCTCCTGGTTCAGGTCCCATATTGGAGAGTATTCGTGTAATTTTACCAATTTTACTCGCTGGCTCTGCCTGTATATAACATATCATCTGGGCTTGGTGTTTTAGGCGGGATTAGGCGGGCTGCTAAGGGACCTTTACATTACTGCAGAACTGGAGTTGTGTTTTAAGGCTTTGGGTGTTCAAGGGTTTAGGGTTGGGTTTTAGCACTGGGTCTGGCAACAAATGAGCTCCTAAAATGGAACTAGTCAGCCGGCCAACGGCTTAGTCATTCAGGTTAGCGAGCCGGCATTAAGCATACAGAGCTGGCAAGAACCAGTCAAATGAACTGTGCCACCAGTGTGGTTGATGCCAAGGCTATGGGAGATAAGAGCAGTAGCACGCGCCGATAGTGGAGGGAGGATATTAGAAAGGGTTATAAGTAGGTGAAAGAGTTTACTCTACAAGCCGTACTGCGGCCATACTAAACTCAGCCTAGAAGCTCTAATTGCTGTGCGCATATCGCATTTAAGCGGAAATGTGATGTGGGCCCCTTCACGGCCATCTATGTATATATAATCCTTTTATATACAGCGAGGTCAACCGAACGCAACGGCTGCCAAAACATCCAAGGAACTAAAGCTAACAGTTCTCGTGAACAAGGAAGTGAACAAAGCGGACATGCAGCCTGACCCTGTAGGCAAAAGTTACGCTTTCTGCTGCTCCACAGCCGTACCGAAGGGACTATAACGAGTTTTCAAAACTGCTTCTTGGCAAGTCCAAGACCTTGCTTTAAGCCCTCGATGGGCCCACAAATGCTCACGAAACGGGGCAACGGACTGGACCAAGGGCAGAAGGTGATTGATTGAGAACTACAGGATAGGGGCCGACATTACAAGCTAAGCTCGACAAGTTCCGCTCCACGCAAAGGCAGGCCAGCATGGTTCGACAATACAGCCCACAGCGCTCAGAAAGGCTATCCTTATCACTTGAGCGCACAAGGGAAACTCACAGCAGGGGAAACCAAGGATGGGAAAAGTCTCACCCTGTTGAGCAGCATGCGACCGGTGTTTTTCTGACCACCTGCATGACGGTGATGACATGGTAGTGCAGTGTTCATCAGTCTCCACGGGCTCTAGATGGTGGTACACCAGTCTCCTCAGTCCTCCCCCCTCCCCATCCCGCCGGTGTTCTCCCGCAGGTGCCCCTTCACATGCACATCACCAACTTCAGGCGCAAGGCTGAATCTGGCTGTATGTAGGCCAAAAGCGCTGCTGACCTCCACCTGCCCTGGCACTTAATATCCTCCAGGCTCCCCACACCCTTAACCTCTGTTGTTGCCCTGGCCCTCCGCAGGATCTGGGCTAGAAAGCGGAAGGCGTCCAGGTTCAGCTGCGGATATGCATGGCCCAGCTCTGCCACAGCTTGTGCAGCCGCATGGTGAAGTCCCCTTTCCCCTAGTCCATGGGTGCGCACCCCACTTAGCACCCTGGAAGAAGAGGGGATGTTAGGCCGAGTCTCTTTCCTGCGCCACGCGTTGACGATTCCATGCCCTGATTAGTGAGCCCGCTCCCAGACACGGCTGCCAGCAGCACTTTGGATCCTGTCCCAAACTGATCAGTCTTTCTCTTGGCCACCCAGATGTGCACGTCTCCACCTGTCTGGCCTTCAGCCCATACAGCTGGCTGCAGAAACCCACCACCAGCCAGCAAACCCACCACCAGTATCCTCTCTGCTGTGGCTGTGGGGTGGCCCCCCAGCACAATGCTGAGCCATCATACGAACAGTGCCAATAGGAGCCTTGACCCAGGGATTGTTGTATTAATATGCGCGAAGGGACATTAAGAAAATGTCTGAAAGGTAAACACAAGGAAAGATAGAAACCACAATGCGGTGGTAGTGAGATCTACAGGTTAGTTCGTACATGAGGTTAAATAACCCAGGCCGGCAATTGATGAACTCGAGGGAGGGTGGCACCAAGCACTGATCTTGTCCATGAGCCCACTTCATGAGCCTCTCACCGCTGTCAGGCGTAAACTAACCGGAGGCTGGCTTCCATAGGAAACCCTTACTCAGATAAGCCGGGATACACAGTCGCGCAGTAAAAAACTCACCAGTGTTCAAGCGGCTCTTGTTTTATTGCAATCATGGGTATAACGTATAGTCTTCTCGTAACGCATGTATGGTGTGATATATTCTAAACTCGCAATCTAGGATAGTAGAGCCCAGCTGTATGGCTACGCGCGGAAGTTTGAACATGGACCGAAAGGTGTAGCGCAAGAACATGCATGCTCTGTTTAGCTGAACACTCCGTAAGGTAATTTAAACGATTTGTCATTGCCTGGATGCGGCAGCGTGCTGTCCCGTGGCTTGCATGCACCTCCCTTGGTCATTCGATCAATGAGCCGTTACGTGGAGGAATGCGCCACAATTAGGACATTCAATACAATCGCCAACGCTGGTCTGATACGGACGAAATCAATGCAATGCCAGGCTGTTGCAATTAGCTTCCTACTTCGGCGAGACCACAGCAACAGAGATGCGTGAACAATAGATATGCTTCGAAAAGCATTCTAAAATAGATAAACACGTAGCCCTACGATTCCGCACTGAGCCTGAGCCGCCCTTACAGAAGAAGTATGACCGATCAGCAGCGTGGGCTTCAAATGCCAAGAAATATGAAAGCAGTACAAAACAGATATCTAAAATTAGAAACGCAACGGGAACCGCAAGCCCTGGAATAGTGAAGGATGACACGATCAGACCAACAACCCAACCAAAAGCAGTGCGGCAACAGTGAAGAATTAGAAACCAATTTTAAGTAGTTTAAATCAATTTTGCCTTCAAATCCAGAAGCCTTGGAGCAGCGAAAGGTGCTACGTACATTACCTCGCGCTCCGCAAGTAGAAGGGAAATTTACAAAATCTTCAGGCTACTAACCATATAAAACAGTCGATCCAAAGCGATCAACGCCCAATTATGAGGTCCACGAAACCTCTGAGCCTGCCAGCCGTCAGCACTTGCCGTAGTTGCAGTATTTCTGTACGATGTCTATCATGGCCCTTTCTTGGCGTCTTTTCTTCTGTAACGAAAGCCATCTAGTTGTAATATGCCATATTTCACGTATTCAAGATTGACAAGTTTAAATTTTGGAATATTCGCGATTACGTTGTCAGCACAAGTGATACTAGTCCTCAAGTCGATAAGCTTTGGTTGCTGCTGCTCAAGAATCCATAGCCATTTCAGTTCAAATCTATTGTCCAAATTGTCTGACACGGACAAATGTCAATAGACACCCGCAAAACCTTCGTGGTAACCAGTATTGCGTGTGCCATTGCGCCAGTAGGACAGCAGGTATTCTTCTTGTTACGCTATTTGGTACTTGGTCCTTGAATTGATTTACAGATTTCAGTCTGTCCTTCTGCCCTTCGTAGGAAGAGTATGCCTCTTATCTGGGGCAAGATGAAAATGGGGCTATTGCGGCCTTTCTCGATTCATCTCACGCTACCCTGCAGGTGGAAAGAGGTGTTCGTGGAATTTCCATGAACACATGTATATCCGATTATGAGTTGCCCCTAGCTTTCCCGCTCTCATAGATGTCATGAGAGGCAAGCTATACGACTTGAACAAGTTGCATGTCGGCTTCCATGTGTGCAGGCTGGTGTGTCAGGGCTTGGCACAAGTCAGCTCAAGCTCAAGCTTTCAAACTTCGCCGAGTTCCCCGATGGGTGTGAATTCTCGGTTAAGTTTTTTCTAAAAATTTAGGTCCTTTTTTGCTTGCTGATGTGAATAAGTATACCTTGCAGGTAATCCTTACGAAACTGCGTGGTGGGCCTTTACGCGCGGAAGATGTCCCTGCCGGCGTAGCAATTGCAACGGTTGCTCACTCGCCTCTAAGTAGCTTATACCATGCTCTCAAGGACGTATACAGTCCATTGATACACTCGCAATCAGCCGAAGAATCAATGGTGGTTGACAAACGGTTACGTGAGCTCCTGACTCAAGTGCAGGCTGGTCTGGGAACCGCCGTTCGCAAGGGTATGCCGGTAAGTATAGACTCTTTGCACGTAGATATATGCAAGCGTTTCATAATGCTGGGCTTCGATGCTTTCCCATCATCGCACCACGTTGGCCATTCGCCAGTTCACGATACAGTTCACCTCCCACGCCTCCCTTGTTTTTGTCCGGTCTAGGCAAGCGCACAGGAGGTATTGGACCCGAACCAGGCACCCATTGAGGAGATTGTGACACCATTAGACGAGATTAACTTCTGGGCGGAACTCACCAACAGTCCGAATGCAGGCCCTATTAAGAATGCTGCATTGCAAGTAAGACACATTTCGTTAGCACCAAAGGTTTACACTATGATAGTGACATTTCCAATGAAGCGGTAATCTCTGGGCACCACTTCAGCTGGCGTGTGCATCGGTTGGCGCTTTACGATGAGCGCTGGTTCCCGTAGCAAGACTCGCCTAACGTTGGGGTTGCAATTCTCTGCAGATTTCCGCAGCACTGGAGCCGTTGCGCCAACCATACGAGCTACTGTCCAGTAATCCTTCGCATGCGGATAGGGCGCCGGAAGTGACCTGGGAGTTTGCGAAAGAGCTCATTGACCTAACTGTCACGGCTCTCCGTTCAGCGTGGCCAGTTAAGTTGCCGATCGGCGGCTGGGCGATGGGTCAGAAGCGTGCTGATAACTTCATGCGTGTGGTCGGCGCCGCATTGGCAGCTTATGTGCAGCGCCGCGCTGCAAGGTTGGCAACACATGAAAGCAAGGGCGGAAGTGAGCTTTGGAAATGGCCATTTGGCGAGGTCCGTGCTGTGCTAGTTGGAGCCAGCGGCCTCATGACGCGCTGGGGCCAAGAGGTCAGCGGCATTGTAGAAGACTGGCGGCTGGGTGTGGAATCGGGCGGCCATGACTGGGAAGGAATGGGCTTCGCGGATCCATACGTGCGTGCATTCCGAGAGCGCCTTGAGGAGGTGGGTGGGCGTTGGGCTTGCTATTAAAATGTGTTTAAATTTGTGTTTCCTGTAGATTCCAGTTGGTACATCATTTGCATCAAATTGTAGTTCGATGATGTCTGATAGTGCACAACCTTACATCTAAGAAGTGGTGACAGGAGTCAGGACCGCAAGGTTGGGTCTGAATCCGGACATTAACGCGCGAGTCCTGGATACGTTCTTCATGGTGGACCGACGAATGTGTCACTGTTGACGCTATCATTTTGGTTAACCCGTTAAGGTATACAATATGCGCGAAATGGTGGATGAGCTTTCAAAATTGCTGGGTCGCGAGGAGGCGGGTGCTCTTGGTGTGCAACAGGTCTTCACACCTTTCCTGGGTTTCGAGGCATTGCAGGTGAGGTTGACTGCGCTTATCTCTTTTGCTTGCAGCATCGGTATAACCATGCTCGGTTCACGTGCCGTCGTGCCGCTAATCAGCGGCAGAGGTATCCAGGACGATCCTTGGCAAGCTTTCGCCCGCGACATTTATCTGCATTACATTAATGCGCTTAGCTTCACTTATAAAGGATTTTCCATGTGGTCTGACCCTTATGTGCTGTCTTTTAATTCCTGCATCATTCCTGAATGTGGTTCAGGTGAGCGAGTTTACAAGCCATGTTTGGAAGGCGGCAGTGGAAAATTTTGAGCAGCGTATGAGCCCAATTGAGCAACGCATCAGCCAGAAGCTAAAGGAGCTCTTCGGTATGTTAGGCTGAATTCTTTTGCATTTGGGGAGGGGAATGTGGAAAGGAGAGTCCCTTTGGGCAACCGGCTGAACGGGACAGCATGAATCCCAATTCATCAGGATCAGGATCACGAGGATGAAATAGCTGCAAACATGTGGCTCCACTTACGTCCTGCAAGGAGCCTTATGCGCGTTCTTGCATGCATAAATGTGCTCATAAAGCTTGGCTTAGTCCCAATTCATCAGCGACCGCTTTTCTTTGGCGTTCAGGTTCCGTTATCATACCGAGCCTTACGAGCGCCACTGGCCCAAGCCGCGGTGGAGACAGGTCTGCAACTGGTACCTTGCTTATACAACCACAGCAAGTGTTTGCTGAGATAAAGCGCTACAGTACCCTAATGGGCCGTCGTACCATTGCCGCAGCGCTGCAGGTGAGATGTCCTATCGTTCAGATAAGTGCGCATGTGCGCGGATATCAGTGCGCATGTCAGGATGCTTCATGAGTTTAGTCAAAAGGGTTCACATGCAAGAGCATAGTCATATTCTGGGCAATATGACTATTATAAGCCGTCGGATTATAACGAGGCTTTCATGTTGCTTGCCTTGTGATGCAATCGTCGCAGACCGAGAAGGAGCACCTGGCAAAGCAGGTTGACAGGCATCTCGAGACCGTGCAGGTAATATGAACTAATCTTAAACGTATAAGAAGGATCACCCCATGGGCCTGATGTCTTGGCAGGAAAATGCCAACTTCCCTCATTACGCGCGGATTGACATCGACAACACTGCGTTAATGAAATCGGGTCCGTTCTACTATTTGGCAGTGGAAGCTGCAGTCTTTTGATGCAGTGTTTTAAAAGCATCCATGAAGGTTGGCGGTTTTGAGGCATTGACATGCTGTAATACATCCGGAGGTGTTGCCTCCTTCAAATAAAATTATCGAGTATTTTTTTACCTAATGCTAGTGCCGATGCTCTCTTCCCTGACAGTCCGTATGCGGTTAGATGCTGTTTTGTAATGTGCATGCAATGACGCAGAATGGATTTTGCAGCTTTGGTTGTCGTGCCTCTGGAATTATTGTCAAATATATGTATTGCCATAAACACACGAGAAGGATCGTGTTCGTGGCAGCGTGATCAACTTCGGATGATAACTTTATGTGTCCCGCCATGCGCAGTACTTCATGACGCTGCTGACCGTTGTGCTTCCGTTACTATTGCCCTCTGTAGGCAGAGTTTGATGCTCACCGCGATGCAGCCGATAGCGGGTCTAGGGTTGCGGGCGTGGGCCGCGTCACTGCATCTATCGTGGAGCGGATAATGTGGTGCTTACAGGTTTCACATAAGCTAGGAAAGGTGTGCAATCCTGTAATACGTTTCCGTACGTATCCAGCCCACCTTAGATTGTGGTCATACAGCATCCTTGGGTCTGCCATAATGGTGTTATGCCTGCGAAACGCGTGCTGCCATCCGCTGTGCAGGTCAACGAAGTGTTGCGTCAGATGCTTCGCGGCACGGCTTCAGGGGACGAGGGCAGTGGCGGCATGGCACTGCGCAATACTCTTGGCGTTGTTTCGGAGCTGTCCAAGGAGGTTGAGGCCTTTCGCAAAGAGCAATATGCTGCATGGGAGGTGAGCAATAGTCATTGACCCATTGATTATTCCACAATATGATCTAATCCTTGGCAACATAGAAAGCATGCAATCTATGATAAAAAATGTCACTCTTTAAGCATTATCGTACATCCACCGCAAGATTCAAAGCATATTCAATGGTGCATGAACAGCGTGGGGAACGCATGAAATATGAAGTGCTTTGATTGGCAGTGGGGTATTGCGAAGCAAATTATGGAATAATGACCGGTAAAGTTGAGTGTAGCTGCCTACATGCAAATGTCCGGCCTTTACATGCAAACGTCGAGTTTCAGACCTTTGCAGTTAAGCAACACTTATTAAAAATATATGTAAGCTATTGTAATATATCAGTTTATCTAGGTTAGTAAAAATAGGAAAATAGGGAAGATTTGACTGCGGGCTGTGACATTATATTTAAGCTTATTTCACTTAAACCAGGAATTCATAGTTGAATAGAGGATGTTAAAACGATGTTTAGCACTTATCCTTGTCAAACCCAAAGCGAAACGGTTGATTAAATAAGCACCGTTGGGTCTAGAGTGAAATAAAGGGAAGCGAGGCATGTTTTGAAAATAAGTACGGCTGGAAAAGCGTTGACATCACCTTGACCTCATGAAAACTTATGTGCTCTTACGATATTTGATTGCTACAGAAAATGCCATGATACATAGAATATGTAGTAATTGAGAGCCGCAAAGGCCTCTCGAGATGCTGACAGGGTGCTTCTGCACCTTGTATTGTTCTGGTGTGTGCTGTACATGCACGACGACTACACTCTCCGTCCTCTTAAAGGCATGTCTCGGGCACATTAACTCTATCAGCTGATGCTCACTATCGCCTACCCCGGCCATGGGAAGATTACTCTGTCCCACGTCATGATATGTGCCGAGTTCGCATGCGTCTTAGCATCAAGTCTTATTAGCGAATCAACTGTACTCCTGCTTTCGAACCTGAATCACGTCAGACCGGTTGTCTTTTACAGATTATGACTTCTGGGATTGATCCTGGAATCTCAGGATCTGAATCTGACTGTTCTGTCTCACTACCAATATATAAGGTTATATTTATTGCCTTCAAAATGGGCGCAATGATTTTATGCTCGTTACAGATGCGCGCACACACCCGGACATGGGCAGTCCTACTGCAGGGGCTCCTGAGGCGCATTACGTCGGGACCCCGCCCCAAAAGTTTAAGTTTGGTAAACCTTATCTGGTTTGTTGCATCCCGATGTGACATAAGTACCCCCACTGCCTAGGACCCTGGCGCAACTTCCGTACGTGCCTGGGGGTGCCTCCAAGAAGTCTGTTTGCATCTATGGTTATCCACCACGACGTCATGTCGTTCCAATCTGACCTCTCTTTGGATTTCCTTTTTTGGAAAGCATATTGACTAAGAATCCCACCGTGGGGAAGGTAGTCAACGAATTATATAACAGGATGTGTAGAGTTAAACTTAAAGTCTATTTTGATACTTGTTTTGCAGCATGACATCAGGTGACAAAGACTGCAAAAAGCAACATTGAAAGCCCTTGGTATGCAATGCGATCAAGTGAAGTCGTCCTTGAAGGGGAGGCATTTAGACCAATGCATGAGTTAGGTATGGACCGAGGGCAGGCAAGGCTTATGGAGGATGAACAGGGTTCATGAGAAGTATGGTTGAGCTTGCTAAGTTCTGTCTCTGAGGTTGACCTCGAAGCCAGGACTGAAGCTCTGTTTAAAGCTTTTAATTCAAGCACGGGAAACATTTGCCTCAGGCAACAGCTGGTAGTGACGGAAGAGCCCCTAGTTCCGAGTTAGGCTGCCAGCTGTAATTTTATGCATAGCTGGTATTTCTTTTGGACCTGCCTACAGCTAAGGTCTATCTGGAACATGCTCTCGAAGCTGGCATCCCGGACATACCTGTATACACCCCAGAAGACCGCGCATAGTCATTGGATAATGAATGTTGCAAAATGGTTGCTTGGCCACCTTTCGTTTCCTGGAATGTCTGGCAGACAGTCAGTTCTGGAAGCGTGTGACCTTGATGTTTAGGTGCAATGTTGTGTTTCTTCTGTGCTCACAGGACTGGATGTCAGAGGAGCTGGGTGATATGGCAACTTGGAAGAACGGCAGGTTAATGACGTTTGACAGCCAGAATAGTCATGTTAAAACACATTTCAACGATCAGTTGGTCTTGTTGCTGCGTGAGGTACGTCAGCTGCAGAGCCTCGGCTTCGGTGTCCGGAAAGACATCCTCAACGAGGTAGAGGTTGCTAACAAGTTTTACAGGTGCGTAGTGTAACGGTGCGGATTTTAACCCATGAAGCATAGACTGGCACAACAATGTCTGCTGTTTTAAGGGTAATATAAAGCAATTTGGGATAACCTGATGCATTTTTCGCCTTGCACCGTAGGTATGGCATGGTGCTGAAGCAGCGCGCCAACTTTTATAACAACATTGCAACAGAGATGGTACCTTGCCAGAAGCCTATGATGCTCAAGGACGCTTTGGAGTTTGAGAAGGTTCTCATGAACCCCAAGGATGGGCAGGTATGGTTCGTGAATGCATTCATGCTTTTAGCATTCTAAAATCCTACTGATTATGCTCCGCTAAGACCCCTTGACTGTACTTATAACCTTATGATGGCACCTCGTGTCTATAATCTGCCTGCGCCAGGGTAAGGAAATCACGTGGCGCAATGCCGCCGCATTGGACGGTTATGTGCGCCGCCTCAACGAGGTCGCTGACCGGCTTGCAGAGAAAAATCGCACACTTCGCAAGTGGCACGCGGTAATGGCAGAAAAGGTGCGCAACTCCGTTGAGCTGGAATTGGACATGTTTGAGCCCGCCTTTGCGGCAGTCTTTCATCGTTCATCATGTTAAGGTGCCCATGCTCCTGTGCACACCTGTGCACGTCCGCTTTGTATTCCCTGCAATATCCCTAATCTCATAGGTTTGATATTGCAACATCCTTCCCTGCCAGGTTGTGACATTAGCAGGTACAGATTTGGTCCGGTACAAAGACAAGTGGGCTACTGGCGTCAAAGAAATGCGCGATATCTTTGGTCGTCTCGAACTAGAAGGCTATACACGGGACTGTCAACAGGTACGGAGAGGTGCCATTGCGGACTAGGTGCCATCTTGCGTGACGTACAACTCGTTATGATAGCCTTAACTCTGAATTGTGACCATTACCAGCTGATCGCCAAGCAAATTCAAGATAAAGGAACGGAATGCGTCACCATCTAGGGATGCCGGTCGCAACACCAAATCGTTTCAGGTCTGGCGCCAGCATTGGGACTTTCAGCTGTACAAGGCACTGGAGGTGCAATACCTGTCGGGGCTGGAGATGATCAACAAGACGCTACCCGAGGTCGAGGTCAAGATGGTGTTCCGCCAGCATCGCCTGCAGTATGACCCACCACTGGAGGAGCTGCGGATCCGCCACGTGAAGGACCTTCTCAACACTTTCTTAGGCTTGCCATTGCGCATGAAGGCAGGTGTCTAGGCGTTATCTCACGGTGACAATAATGTATCCTGTAGGATTTCGAGTCCCCATGGGCGAGGAAGCAGCCTCAGTGTCATTTCATCTAACACGAGTTTATCATCGCGCAACACTCTGGCCACGTGTCCTGTTGTTCGCCGCGAAATCCTCCTGATATCATACTTCCATGGACTGATGTTAACCTTAGCATGACTACCTCGACGTTATTATAGGGAGTGAGTGACCTCTCCGAGCGGCCTGGCTTCTTCCGCCCAATCGTCGATGCAAACCCGGTTGGCATTGCGCGAGTTTATGCCGCTGCAGAAGCTCTTTTCGCACAACTTGCAGAGGAGCTCAAGAAGTACCAGGTGGGCCTTCTCCCTTAGAGGGTACTTCAGCGAATTCATATCGCTTGAAGGCTCCACTGGTTACAACTTGCCCTGTATGGGGATGTGCCAAACTGCAAAGTAGGTTAGTGGCTACTTCCCTCCTGATAATATATGAAGGTTGGATATAGCCGAGGCTTTCCAACACTATTATTTCCTGCCGGCAATTATCATATGTAACCGATATTCATTTCTACCCGCTGTCGGTATGTGCCCGTTTTGTAATTACACAGGACTGGATGGTGCTTGGTACACTTGATTTGGATGAGTTTGCAGACGCAAACCTAGTGGAGGTCTCGGACTGGGAGCTAAACTTCCGAATGCTCAAGGCGGCCAGCAGGGATGCAGAGAAGCTTCCTAATGAGGTAGATGCATGCATGCATTTGGTAACATAATTGCAAGGGCGGAGCTTAAAGAGCTCAGGAGTCCTCATTGGGGCTGGAATTGAAATTGATGACGGTTCCAAGCCGGATATTTACAACTTGTTCTTGTTCTTCGCCTTCCGATGGATCATGCCTGTCACGTCGATACACTTTTTTCTCAGGTCCGTATTGAGTGCTACAAGGTATCGCTTGCGCCGGTCAAGAGCAGCATTGACGAGCATATGAAAAGGCTTCAGGAAGCGCTTGTGTCCAGTCTACGCCGCAAGGTAGGTTCATGGCTGGATATGAAGGGATTGCCGTACCGTGGGATGGCATTTTCACGGCTAAGTGCTACAATGCAAACTCGTTTGCTTCCTGCATACCGTGAAAGCCTGTGGTTTTCGCCCTTATTTCAATATGCCTCCTATCAGACGGTGACCGAAAAAGACCAGATCGAGGACTTCATGAAAAACGGCCGTGAGCTCTTCCAACGCCAGGCTAATACCGTTGAGGATATTGGTGTTGCGGGCCAGGAGGCGAAGTTACTCACCGCCAAGCTAGCTGAAGTCCAGGTGGCGCGCAGACGCATCGACGAGAAGAATAAGCTGCTGCGCCAGATGGCAGGGGGGGGGCGAGATGCAGCATTTGCGGTGGTGGACCTTGCCGATGTTAATAATAGCTGGGACGCTTTTACCACACAGTTACAGCAGTTTGATGCTCACCTGGAGGAGCAAAAGAATCAGCTTGGAGTACAGGTGCGCGAACAATTATAATTGCTTCATCCTTACGAACGCGGAGGAGGGAATGTATCTAGCATTTCAAGGGACATTGCAGGTGCTCTTATGTGGTGGTGGTGCCGAATTGACATGCAAAACCGTAACCTCCTTTTAACAGATAAGCCGCCAGTTGGATGAGTTTAAGGCCAAGGTGGCCGGTATGAATAGCCGCTGGCAGGAGCTGAAGCCCAAGAGCGGCCCAAGCGGCAACCCGGCCGTCGTGCTAGCCAAGATCCAGGAGTATACCAACGCTATCCAGGAGCTGCGTGAAGAGAGCGCAAAACTACACAGGGAGGTGGGTGGGAAACCCTGTACAGCGCTGTTGCTATGGTCGGGCAGACAGATACATATCGCCTTCTGTGCTCCTCATGATGTCCACGTAACATGTCAACTGATCGCCTGTCGAACTGGCGAAGAGGATATTTTCGCCCTTGTAGGCAGCTGTGTCGGAATAGAAATCGCCTTATAGCCAGTTGTGTCCACCAGTGAAGTGTTCCTGCCTATATATGCGCTTCCACCGTCTCTAGGTTCATATACAGATATCTAGGTGGGCAGTTAGGGGTTCTGTTCAGGATTCTACAGACAAGGGTGGTGGAGCAGTACTAGTCAGCCAGATGCCGGGGTGGGGTTTCTAGTTTGCGCCATAAGACACATCTTTTACCAGAATGCACTCGGTGACGCGACACGATGAGTATTATCTCAACCCTGACACTGTATTGATGGTTCCCGTATGCGTATTATAAATATAGTTTCGTGAAATCAGGGAGTTGCCCATGAGATAAGATCGGTTGACTTGATGTTTGCATGGCAACGCCAATAAGCTGCCTCTTCATATTGCAGGCTGAGGCGTTCAAGATTGATGTGCCTGCCTTTGACTTACTTGACGATATGGAGGCAGACGTCCTGAACACGAAAGCAAACTGGGATCGATACGCAGACTTTTTGCGCGAGCGGGACGAGATGGCAAATCGTGATTGGTTGTCCATGCGTGATCAGGTGAGTGCGGGTGCAATGCTGTGCAGCAACTGGGAAACGATAGATTGTTGAAGCAGTTTTAACCAAAAAAGCTGGTGTTTGGTTGGAGTTCGCTGGATTTAGTCAGGCGTACATCTAAAGCACGCATACAAGCCGCAGGACAGAGTCTCATTAGATCTCAGATAGTCGGTAAGGTGTTCGAATGTCGTCAATTATGAGGATTGTTTAAGTTCCAATCTACAACATTTTATGAACCTCAAAAGTTCAAAGAAGGAGAAAACTATTGCGTTACGCATTATTGACTAGTTTTTTTCGACTAAGTGGATGCCCGGCTGAGCTACGACCAGCCGTCGGGTTCATGGCGCAAGCTGTTCTACGGGGTGCCAGGGGCGCCTGAGGACATTAACTGTAGGGCGGAGGATCGTAACGGGGGAAGTTGCACCCCGGCATCACGCGCTATTGCACCTTGTTACAGATGAGCAATATTTTTAACTTGCAAGCGTACATATAATGCAGCAACTTCATGTGTGAATTCATGCCGGAATGCCCATACAGCACTGCACTACCCACTGCCAGGATCTGGCCAATGCATCCCATGGATCTGACCTATGTTTTTGGCGCTGCAATATATTTTTAACTGTTTATTAGAGAGGGCCGAAATGGTTCTTGAGGGGGGAAGGAAGGGACCAAGGATTGTACACGTACGCGTACCTTTCGTTATGGTGTAGTAACCGTGCTGAGCTCGCCTGAGTACGACTTTAGTGCATCCCCTGCAGTCATAAGTCCTACTACAGAGTTCTACCGTTTGTATTCTGTAAAAAGCACTGTAGCGTCCCATTTTGGTTTGCATGGGGAAAGTGGATTGCACAATAAGCTGTAGGCTTACAACAGGAATTACGTTCTACCTAAGGAATCTGATCAGGCGGACCGAAAGCTGTCAGCGTGTACTGGAGATCATCTGTTACTGCCGCCTTCTTTATTTTTTGTCCAGTTACAGTTATATCCGTTGATGTAATAGGTGTGGAAAATCGAAGACTTCCTGGCAAAGTGGACCAAGGCTACTGCTGGCAAGGGCGGTGAGGACCCCATAGCGATTATCCTTCTCAACGAGATCGACAATTATACGCTGTGCCTACCTCATCTAAAATCCTGCCTGCGAGGCGCCGGTTGGGAGGATGCTCACTGGAATCAGCTGTTCGGTATGCTGGGCATGAAGACGACAGGACCTGCCGCGGTCAGCAAGGAGACGGTCACGTTGACACATTTTTTGGAGAAGGCAGACCAGGTGCGCACATATGGAGAGTTAATGCATACCGAAATGTTGTGGTTGTTGTCAAAGGTCATAGACGGCCTTACTTGCTATTACCTCTAGGCTGATTTAATGCACAGACAGCTGAGTATTGTTGGTATGTTTAGCCTACCCTGTTTGCATATCCATGAAGATGGCATCAGGCAATCCACGGCACAAGCAACAAACCGACATGTGCGTAGGCATGCGTGCAGACCATGTCATCACTGTGCCATGGAGGTTCGTGCAATATGGCCATCAGTCAGCACCTTGTTGGGAGTCGATGCAAGCGCTGTCAGTGTCTTGTATGTACATGTCGAGATTCTAACCAAACTGCATCACGTATATCAGCACGATTCATTCCGTATAGTGTAACCACATTTGACGCAGGTTGTCAAACACTCCGATGCTATCAAGGCGCTTGACGCACAGGCACAGGGCGAGGCGGTTATCCGTAAAGCATTGTCAGAGCTGAGGATGTGGGGGATGGCGCGTGAGTTCACGTTTACGGAGAGTTCTCAAAGTGTAAGTTGGCTTTCCATAACGCAAGCATTTAACAGTATTAAGTCAGAAGTTGTTATTTGACATTATGTCATTACATCAAACGTCATTATCACCTATGACTTCCGATTCTTATTAGATATATAATACATATCATCCCTCCAATAACATAAATTATGGAAATGATTAAAGTCATTACGTAGTATGGATTTGTGGGAAAGATCCTGTGGTAAATGGCTATTTGTTATAAAAAGACACGAAAAGCAAATCAAATACCTGAAAGATGCAGTATCCTGGGGTATCTAACCCTAATATTCAAGATGATCAGGAAACTGGACATCATCCGATCGGGCCTAAACAGTTTGGCGGATGTAAACAAACAGATACAACAAAAGACTAAGTCACTTTAATCATTTTCATTCTAAAGCATTTAATTTGTTAACAATTACGCAAAAAGAGAATATACTATCACGACTTCTCTATTGCAAACAGTTTGGTAATCATTATGATTATAATAATAAATAATCATTGTTTAGTACGCAACTTGCTAGTCTGAAGAAAGCAAAACCTATTTATTGTGAGTAAGACATTATAATGCGCAGGTAAAAGTTGTTGGTAGTATAACACATTACAAGAATTGTAAGGGCAAAAATTAGGAGTAACTAGGAAGCCACACATTTGCTTGAAACTGTGTAATTTTAGTAGGATTTGTAGTAGGAATAGTTTGATAGCTTAATAGCTGGCTTATTAATAACCTTACATAATGACACCGTTGATAGCTGGTTTAGTAATAACCATACACAATATCTTTTCTATCTGTGCAGGGGGAATGTAGGAAAGTTATTCCTGAACATTTCATAAGATGTTTTCCTAGGACCCCCTTAACTGACCGACCGACCCTGCCGTACGGTTTCGGAGGCACGAATCTGTCGCGCATCCCCAAATCTTGATGGAGCTAGAAAGAAGCCAGAAGGCCCTGTATAGCATATCCTAACCGTTTAATATAAATGCTGACAAATAGCACACATGAAACCCAACACAAACCCTGTCACCCCCACCCCACCCCGGCATTCACTGCCTACCCCCCCTGCCATCCCTGCATCCACAATCGCCAGCCACTGCCACTCTCACCACAGCCCGTCCGCCTGACCCTTGCCGTGTATGAGATCGTGCCGGGTCCGTACGTACTTGTCCCTGAGCCAAATTGAGTATTTTTTATTCTAAAAGAGTCAGAATATGTACATTTCTCGCAGTTTCTGACCTCTCCTGGCTTTGTGCTTTTATCAAGATGTTTTCCTATTCGTAGGTTATGTCATTTAGGTGTGGTCTTTCCTCTGTCTCTTCTAGAGCAGTTTGCACTATCTGCACGTCGTCCCTCCACAGTAAGGTATTCTAGTCAGGTAAAGCCCTAGGGAATTTTTGCCGTTGCCAACAAAATGTCCTCGCATGTGCGCAGATAAAAAGCATGCCCCCATGCTTCTGAATTGTTAGTAATCTTAAAGCTCATAGAGCTGTATAATTTAGTACTTGCATGTGGTTCTTTACATGTGGCCGCCATACATCCCCAATACCAAAACAACATTCTTTCGTATCTAGATCTGATTAAATGGGCGGTTTGGATATTTCGATGTGACTCGAAGAATACCCAGGTACAGTCCAGAGGGTGGCCTGGATATCTAATTAGATATCCAGGCCACCCTCTGGACTGTATCTCGATGTGGTATTTAGGTATCTAGATGTACCTGGTAGGCAGTGTCAAGAGTGAAATATCAGTATGAAATATCGTGTCCCAAAGCTGAATACTAACAAAGACACTAAGTATCATCTCCATGAAACTTATACTGGAGGCAGTTTCGTATTGTGACTTCTAAGAATCATCAAATTTGGGAGACAACCTTGAGATTGAAGTGAAATTTGAAGAAAAGAACGTAGGTTTTTTCCATTGTTCATATTAAATAGGGCGAAATGTTTTTGAGTCATCATGATGCTCATATAAATGTACAGCTCTCTAGGTATCCTTGTTGTAAGACTCGATGAGTTTCCTTGTCTAACGGAAGCGGGCACTCAAGCGTTTCTGCTGCGGCATACACCGCAGCTGTATGGATTCCCTAAAACGCTTCATGAACGGCCTCTGAATTATTTTCTAATTCATTGTTCCTTCTGACATTGGATTGGCGTTGGGTTCTATGGCTCAATCCTGGACACCCCCTTGGTAAAGGAGCCAGGACTGCACAAGGCCGCGTTCTTCTTGAATTATGTATCAGATTGGCAGAACTATATTATACACATAATACCTAAATTCCACCAAACTCCGGTTCTGGTTAACTTTGCCTGGGCATTTTTCTGTTTATTGTTAACTAAATGTGACGTCTGACCGCAATATTATGTTTAGCTTTCGATTTTGTAATCCCCCGAGTTCTACTACATCCCTCAAACAGGAAAGGAGTTGGGGAAGGTGGGGTGGAGCGGGGCTGCAGCGACCCCTGTAGTATCATGATGATGATTAGGATGTCTAATCCTGACGTTAACTCGCGAGCTCTTTTTTAGAGCATGATACAACCAACCCCACCTCGGTCCCCATCAACAAAAACCTTTGTACTCACAAACTTGCCACTAATAATCAGATGTGCACTTAGCGAGCATGAATTCTAATATTAATTTTTAATCATAATGCACTTAAGGCTTGCGTATGCATGGTATGCGTATGAAAATGGAGAATAGTTTTGCCTGGCGACGAACGAGCCAATATTGTTAACAATACAATATTCATATGCTGTGGAAATTCTTTACATTTCCCCTCATTTTGGAAAGTCGTTGTTCGCTTGGGGCTGGTTTGTCAGATACTTTGTCACTGAGGCTTCTCCGATCAAACCGGATGCTTGTGTTGCGCATATTATCATCGATCATGAAGCCATGCCTGTGCTTGTGTAGGTCGCTGGTCGCCAGCGCAGGACACCGCTTATCAAGGAGTGGCGTGATGCAATGACGGAAGTAGGTGACAACCAGTCGCTGGTGGCATCGCTCAAGCAGAGCAACTACTATACCTTGTTCAAGGACGAGGTGGGTTCTTCTGGGTGTGGCGGCCGGGCTGTTTCACATGGAGCCCTTGCATGGGCTGTTGGTTTGGCTTGCAATGGATAATGTATCGAAGCCCTTGCATACCGCAACGCGCAATCCTATGTAACAATTGCTTATCGATATGTTACAGGTATTGAGCTGGGAGAACAAGCTGTCGTTCCTGCAGGAAGGGTTGACGCTACTTAACCAGATACAGCGGAAGTGGGTGTATCTAGAGCCCATTTTTGGACGGGGTGCATTGCCATCCCAACAGCAGCGCTTTCGTAATGTGGACGAAGAGTTCCGGAGAACCATGACCAGCCTTGAATCATCCAAGAAGGTGGGACTTGACCATCGACTTATATGCTGAATTCAATCAGGGAATCCAGGGAATTACTTGCGGGGTGTATTGGCCTGTGTAACCGTGAAACACCATCTCAGGAGGATATCTATTTTACGTGCCTTGCCCTCGGGAATGTGATTGCAGGTGATAACTTTCGCTGACATACCTGGCATCCGTGACAAGTTACCCCAAATGGCACAGCAGTTAGACGTTTGCCAGCGCGCGCTTGCGGACTTCCTCGAGGAGAAACGTTCGCAGTTTCCACGGTTCTACTTCTTGGGTGATGACGACCTTCTAGAGATTCTGGGTCAGGCACGTAACCCAGCCGTCATTCAGTCACATCTAAAAAAGCTCTTCGCTGGCATCCAAAAGGTGGGAGTTATGATGGCGATTGATGTGAAGATTTGCAGGACCTCCGTGGTAAAGGGCTGGATGGGCTCCCAGTTGCCAGTTTTGTATAAACCTGTTTCAGATCATTCTTAGGAGGGCCGCGCGGACAGCAGTGGAGGTTGCATCGGAGAGCGGGTTGCGGCTAATGTTGCTTGTCTTGTGAGTGCCTGTTCGCCTCTGGTTTGCCTCACCCAATGGCCTAACAGGTCAAATTCAGCCAGGATCAGAGCACCATTCAGGCGATGCAGAGCATGGAGGGGGAGGTGGTGGAGCTTGCGCCAACAGTTCGCATTACCGAGCAGATTGAGACGTGGCTGGGCGATTTGACGAGGTCGATGAAAAACACCCTGCAGCAGCAGAATGAGGTTCTATGTGCTGGCCGCATGAGTGATGAATTCCGTACCGCCGCAAGCCAGAGCTTACAGCTGAAGGAGGCTGTAGCTTTTACTGAGAAGTAAGAGGCGACATGCATCCTGCTGTTCGTAACATTTTTGCCTCAGTTTTCATGGGATTGATGGGGTGGGATTGATGTGCCCATTTTTTACGAGAGGATCTGCATGTCATGTTGTAGGACTGAAGTGGCGCTGAAGACGGGATCTTCTGGGCTTGCCAAGCTGATGGGGGAGATGCGAACACAGTTGCAAAAACTTACCAGCTCTGATTTCACGGGGCATCACCTGTTACAGCTCAAGAAACAAGCACTGGTACGTACATGGCCAGGCCAGGCCCGGGCTACACTTGTGACGTGTTTTATGCCGTCCTGAGGCTTGTGCAACGTTGGACATGCCATGCTATATGTACAATTTCATGCAAAGCTTGTCTGGAAATCAGCGTGTGCTACCTGCTAGATCTAGGATCACGTTATGATGCTGCCGCTCCGCTGAATCCTCGGAATTCAGCTGTGGACGTTTCTAGGTCTTTTACATCAATGTACGGTGCTGGACTTCATCCATTATTTACTTTTTAGGTGCTGGACTTCATCCATTATTGTGATGTCGCCGAGTACTTGGCCAAGGATAAAGTATCAGGCACTACAGAATGGGGCTGGACACGGCAGTTGCGCTATTATCACCGAGCGGAAGGTTCAGTCAAGGTGAATATCCGATAGGCGTTGCAGGACGACGTGTGTTATTGCAAAGAGGTTGTGCCGGATTATTACTGGGGTTTCGACCCAACAGGGTGTCTTAGTTGGGTCCTGATATGGTGCGAAGGCCTGCGCTGTTGTTCACCACAGGATGTGCAGCGACACGTACATAGTTGCACTTGGCTTGTACACATCTTTTGCCGAAAGTTTGTTCGTGACGCGTACTTGCCGACTTGTCTGAGTGCTTGCAGGTGGCTATGGCAGAGGCTATGTTTGACTATACATGGGAGTATCAAGGCAATGCGCCCAAGCTGGTGTACACTCCGCTGACGGATAAGTGCTACCTGACTCTCACACAGGTGCGAGCCTTTGAGGCAGGGATGCAGCCCTTGACAGCGTGCAATGAATCTGACTATGATTGTTTCGAAATGCCTGAATGTGGGACTTCACCAAGCGTCGGCATCCTTGTCTTATTGCACAGGGTATGGCTCTCGGTTATGGTGGTAATCCTTATGGCCCTGCCGGCACTGGGAAGACGGAGTCCGTTAAGGCGCTGGGACAGGCACTTGCTCGCCAGGTGCTGGTGTTTAACTGCGATGAGGAGTTTGACTTTAAGTCAATGGGCCGCATCTTCGTGGGCTTGGTGAAGTGTGGTGCATGGGGCTGTTTTGACGAGTTCAACCGTTTGGACGAGGAGGTGCTGTCAGCTGTCAGTCAGCAGATACAGACCATACAGGTGTGTCGTGCAAATCCATTAAAAGAAAATCCTTCGGAAAGCTGTCAAATGACTCGGGCGAGAAAAGTTCAACTTTTTGACACTGCTGTGGTTATCATGGGCATATAGTTCAAATGGAGTAGGCATCGCACCATAATTATTCCCGCTAATAGCTTTGCACTTGCACGGTGATTGTTACGCCATGTCTTTGTGCAATCTCGCAGCTTGCACTGAAGGAAGGTGCCAAGACAATGTTGTTCATGGACAAGACGGTGGATGTGGACAAGAATGCAGGCATATTTGTGACTCTAAACCCAGCGGGAAAAGGTTACGGTGGCCGCTCTAAGCTCCCCGATAACTTGAAACAGTTGTTCAGGTGAATTCGTGCTCTGGATTGCAATAGGCCCTAGCCGGCCCCATTGTAGCTGTAGAAAACACCAGCATTACTAAGGTGAACGTGAAGCAATGTCTTACCCATGATTTACCTGACCTTATGCAGGTCTATTGCAATGACGGTGCCTAACAACGAGCTCATTGCGGAAGTGTTGCTCTTGTCAGAAGGCTTCAATAATGCCAAGGACCTGGCCCGCAAGCTTGTTTCGCTTTTTAGCCTCAGCCGTGAGCTGTTGTCGCCTCAACAGCATTACGATTGGGGTTTGCGGTAAGCGGCACTAAATATGAAGCAGCAAACATGAACCGCCTGAACAGCCCCGGTTGCATTGGCTCGAATGACTGCTTATTGAGAGCCTTGGATTGTTCCAAATCCGTGGGCCTTTTGTGTGCAGGGCGCTGAAAACGGTGTTGGGTATTGCCGGCCGGGAGCTACGTGATGCACGCAAGGCCGGGCAATCTGTAGACTTCGACGTGGAGGCGGAGATTATTATCCGCTCTGTTGCAGCGACAAAGCTGCCAACGCTCACATTCGACGACAATTCGCGGTTCAAGTGAGAGATGACGATGATCACGCTTGTCCAGCGCTGTCCTGGGTAGTATGCTTCGTGTTGGATGGCTGATGAAACTACCAGTGGTAATCACCTGCAAAAGCCTAAAATGTTTCTGTGGCTGTTATCATCTTTCTGTGGCTCTTCGCATTTATAGTCGACACGATGAGTACCTTGACTAGCATCACAGGTACGCTGTCACGACTACAACTTAAGGTGATGCTGCAGGAAGCTTCAGGTCACGAGGCGCAGAAATTGCCACCCACGTTTTGTCGCTCAAATGTTCTGTATACATGCAGAGCGCTTATTGCTGACCTGTTCCCGGGTGCTAAGCTCACCGATGCCCGCAACGAGGCACTGGAAAAGGCGCTGGCAGAGGCAGCCGCGTCATGCAAGATGGAGCTCACGCAACAACAGATCGACCGGACGCTACAGGCAAGTTAACCTTCTTACAAGTTGGCGCGTTTCGGGAGGTTATGGCCACGTGCGCATGAAAGGTTCTGTGTGCCAAGTGAGTCCCAGGCGGGCATATCCTCAATAAGCCCTCCACTGTATCCAGGGAAAATCAAATTATGCGTCATCGACATACTTATTTGCCTCAGTCTTCTGACGTATGTTACGTCTTCTTTTTTCAACTGTATATTCTCGCACGGTCGCTCCTCGCAGCTGCACCTAGCTTGTGAGCAGCGGATCGGCGTCATCATTGTGGGCCCATCGGGCAGCGGGAAAAGTACACTTTGGGAATTGTTGGAGCTGGCGTATGAGCGCCTAGGTCGTAAGCCCATTGTCTATAAAATGAATCCGAAGGCAATGCCTAGGCAGCAGCTGCTGGGTTCCATGAACATGGATACGCGTGAATGGAGTGATGGTGTGCTTACAGCAGCCGCTCGCAAGGTGAGGCAGACGACAAACGTAGCGAGCATTTGTTTCATGAAATAGCGAGCCGCACTTTAAATGT
This sequence comes from Volvox africanus, assembly GCA_030268105.1. Taxonomy (NCBI): domain Eukaryota; kingdom Viridiplantae; phylum Chlorophyta; class Chlorophyceae; order Chlamydomonadales; family Volvocaceae; genus Volvox; species Volvox africanus. Next base: position 754,326 of record BSDZ01000014.1, on the reverse strand, counting down.
TCCAAGCCAAGGCAAGCACAAGTAGTGCCCATCATCATAGGCCTTGTGCCCGTAGTGGCTAAAATGAGGCTGGCGAGTGCTCCCTAACTCCAGTAGCCTAATAGCCTATACATTTATGTTACTCGTGAATGTACAGGACTTAATGTTCAATCCTTGTTGAATCTTTCAAGGTGGTAAAGGAGCCGCTGGAGCAGCGCAGCTGGATTATTTGTGATGGTGACGTGGATCCTGAGTGGATAGAATCGCTAAACTCAGTGTTGGATGACAACCGCTTGCTGACAATGCCCAACGGCGAGCGTATTCAGTTTGCTAACAACGTCAACTTTATTTTCGAATGCCATTCTTTGGAATTCGCCTCACCTGCCACTGTGTCGCGCTGCGGTGAGTTCTCACGCTTGGAAATCCCACTCCAATGCATGAATGCGAAGGTTAATTGTGGGTTAATTGCTGCTGCTTTATTTAGCTAGCTTAGTAATCTCAGTGGTTAAAAATCGTATTTAATATCTGTTAGTTGCTGTTAGTTTTTTTCGTTTTCGCCGTACATTTTTAATCTTTCAGCCGTATATTTTTCTCTACTGTAAGAGAGCTTGCCATGAAAGGCCCCTGGGAATTTTTGCAGTCATGTCGTAAATTCCGCCCATGTAAGGAGTGCTAATCATGTCAGGCCTCCGGGAATTTATGCTGTCGTCAGGAAAATGCACTGATTGTCAAGTTCAAACCTATTTGAAGCATTTTCTGAGCTCTTAAGCTAGTTTATTGCGCAGGTATTTCGTAGGTTGTTTTGGTCTTTTGTTTCATGTAGTTTCTATGTTCCTGCAGGGCACTGGCCAGGCCTGCAGGAAATCTGCTCTAAAGTTTTTATTATGCTCTAGATTATTATTAAAGTTTCTAGTGAACGGCCTGCAACAGGTCAAACAAGAAATATCCTTACAACGTTAGTTGACAGTTTATCTGCATTGTACAGCAATGATCTACTATTATAGCCTGCAAATTGTATGGATATGTACTTCTTTGGTTGTTAACTATCATTGGAGCTTAGCTATTGTTGGATCTTTACTGAAGAGGATTGTCAACATTGCCGTCAGACTGCTCGCTTAAGGTAAGCATTGCGGCCAACGTGCAAGGCCACATAACTGCTTTTCTAACAGATTTTTGTTCTTTACAGGTTATGCCATGGATGGTATGGAAGTTATTTTCACGGATTGACCATAGCCACCATATCAGCCCAAGTTTGCCTCTGGTGTTCTTGGGCATTCTTGTTCTTGTCGCTCTCTTTGGCGTGATGATCGTTGGCGCTACTCGCCAAGGTAAGTCGTGAACTAGTGATGTCAAATTATCATGCAAATTTATGATGCATTGCTATAATACTTTTGTGTGGTGGTTTCCCATTGCCACGCAGTGCTGCTGCTGCACGGTGGCGCAGTATTGATATCGCACGGTAAGCGGCACCACGAGGTACAGCTATCACACGGTACCGCTATCACCCAGTACTGCTTGAAAATCATACTTTTAATCATGCTTCACTTAAGGTTTATCATGCTTCTTGCGCAGTACCGCTTATCGTTCGGTACTGCCTACCACGCGGTGCTGCTTGCCTCACGGTACCGCTTATTGCGCGGTACTGCGATCGCATGGTGCCACTAAAGCGTGGTATTGCTAATGCATGGTACCGCTTACTGCATGGTACCGCTGTTGCGCAGTCGTGGTACCGCTTACTGCACTAACGCAATAACTCGTCTATACTAATTGCTACCACTTTATGTAGCTACCCTATTAATTGCAATTGTTACAATTATATTCAATATCCTTTAGCTGCACTCAGTATTAATAAATATCGTATTCTTTCTTTTATTTCTGCATTAAAACATACCTACCATTGCATGCATGGCTGATATTCAAACATGTGCATACTCATTTTTATTCACCTATCTCGCTTATCTATCATTTGCAGATCGCTGAAGATGCCAAAATCGAAAGCGGAGGCCCTCGTCTTCTTTGGCAACACTATCACGCAGATCAGTACTGCTTCGGAGAGTCAAAAAACTTTACTCAAGAAGCTTAATCCTAGTATCAATGCAGTAGTTCTCAACCCCATGAGTAGGCTGTGATCATGATAGAAAACTACTTAAAGAATAAACGCAGGAGTGGGGCTTCCTCATGCAAAAGCCGTTCCCAAGCAAAAGGAGTGAACCAGGCGAGGATGGAGATGTGGATGGGGGAACCCAGGGAGCATCATCACCGAATAGTAGTGAGGGTGGTGCATGAGGACGTGCTGGTGGTAGCAGCTCTGCTGGAGTTATGGTGCAAACAATAAAACAGGTTGTCCCCATCACACCTTCGCATGCTTGTTTATGTTTACCATGGCAAAGGTAGTTGAATGACACAGGCTTCAGTACCCTTTTGCCAATTGACTATATCTCTTTGCAGAAGATGAATGGGATGTGATGGCTGGCCGCATCACAGCACCAATCACCTTATGCTGTGGTAATTTCTTTTTATTTTCCTCACCTAGCTGGAGCAGTAGAAATGGCATCTATCATAGCATCATGAACTATTGCACCCTCTGTTACCGTGGGCCTGGATGCCAGGATTATCACGACTTGCCTGCATGATAAGCATGCATATGATATATATTGCACTATGCCAAATGCCCACACTGATGCTTCTTCAGGACAATGAATGTATGTATGTAAATAACATTTCTAGACCTATTCAATTTATAAGAATAACATGCTATTCTCATAGTATAAAAATATATTTATACAATAAATATATTACTTGCTATATGATTAATGGATTCTTGGGGTCACCCAATTATATACTGCTAGCCGCCACCATAAATATCTTGGAGGAAAAACACAGAAATACCAAGACAAAAATTAACAATAAGAACTGCATTACAACTGCTCTCTCACAGCATTTCCTTTTTAATTTATAACGCTACAAATAGTATCCTTCTGCCTTTACTTTTCTCTACTAGAATCTACCTTTGGCCCTTGTACATCAAGATGGTGGAAGTGCGGGGAACTGGGGCAGCAGGCCCCAGAACCCGCACAACTACCGTAAATTTCAGGGTGTTCACAGCATTGAAAGCGGTAGTCCAATGAATATATAAGAGCATGATGTACGTGTTACCGTCTTATGATAGCATCTCTGGGATGCCACACATAAGTTTAATTGATTTATGTGGGGAACGTTCCCCTTCCATCCCCTTTCCTATGTTAGCAACATTAGCAATGGGCCTTAGCTTCCACAATATTAATCGGCACAATGCAGGCATGTTGTTCATGAGCGACGAGGCCATGGATATCGACCGAATGATCCAGCGGTGGCTCAAGCTCCATGCCGGTGGAGGGGATTCCTCGTCCCAGATAATGTCCTGGTTCAATGATTTTTTTGACAAGGTGAATAAGGCGCTATGTTACATGCCACAGCACACCCCTGCTGCAACATCATATCCTTAGCTTCAGGGTACAAGTCAGCACAGTGAACCACGCAAATTTCTCAAATCATGTGCTTCTGAAATATGACGACTCAGGCATTTCAGTGGGCCCTCTCACACCCGCGTGCGGTGGATACAACCAAGGGTGGCATCTTTGACAGTGCACTCAGCCATCTGAAGCAGAGTCCCGACAACAAGGCGGGGTTCTTGGCGGGTCTGTGCCGAGGCCTAGGCTCCAACATGAATTCAGACGTCCGTCAGCAGTTCTTCATCGACATGGCACGGTAAGGTTAATTAATTCTTTGATACGTGTTGATAAGTCTGTTGTCCGGTTCGCGTCCTTCTGTCCAGAATTGCTGCCAAAACGGTCTCTCAACATGCTAGGTTTTTGCTTCTAGGTGCTTCTTTGCTTGCAGGTGGAGCACCTTGCATGTTCTTATTTGTCGTATTGCACGGCTATCACCGTCACTCCATTCTGAAGACCACATCTCTGGCACTCTAATTGTCGCTGTCGAAATGTACTCGGCATTGGCCTACCTTCCAGCCTATCTTCGCCATGTCCTGCCGTGGTGTGACATCATGGCTACTCGAACGTTATGCTTGGCACTATGAATATTGCTTGATTAGGGTTTATTGGACCGTTGTCAGGACAGTTGTCCAAGTAAATATCCATCTGCCTGGAGTGATTATGGGGCCTCTGCCCCAGATGCTAGCATTAATATGCTTGAACAAGAACACCTCTAGGATTATTGTTTCACACTATTTCACACTGTGTATCTATTTTGTATAACACTGTATAACATGATGCATTATTAAGCTGCGGTATCCAAAAGTCCGACTATATTGGCGTCCTGGATTCTACAGGATGTCTGGCGAAGGTGGCATCATGGACGTTGGTGCAGGCGCTGACCCGCTCGCTGTACTTGGAGACGAGCTGCGTGAGCGTCCCTTAGATGATGCAGATGGGGGGCTCGTGATCACCTGTGAGTATGGAGCATGTTTTTCATGTGTTTTTACATAAAGACCCCACTACGTAGTAATATGATAATAATTGGAAGGTCCTAACTTGACGTTAGCTCGCGAGCTCTTCATTTCGGCATGATGCCATAAATTGGTATCCAGACTAGATTGTGTGGGTTCGAATTTCCCCTTATCGGGTGTCTAGTTAGGGCTTCTAACTCTACTATTTAAAGTTGATAGGAGATTTCAGCACATAAGATCAGGCCTTGGAGATTCCAACCCAATTTACAATCCTGTCTGGCTGGGTGCGGAGGCGCTCCCTGCTAAAGAGGATAATTGCTGCACCATGATAATCAATAGAATGCTTATCCTGATACGCTGGGTGACACAAAGCTGATGCCAAAGACGGAATAGCATGCAAAACTGAAGGATGAAGGAAGGATGAAGGAAGGGCGCACAGTTTGCTACATTGATGCACAATTTGTCACTTTGGGATTCACTGGCACCCTACCTAACACCTCGGCTCTGCAGACTCACACTGACCCCGAAACAAGCTATGTGCGTCTTCCAAAACATCCATCAGCAAATACTAAAAATGTCAGATGTGATAATCCACAATAGATGGGTGATGTAGTACATCATTATTTAACAAGCAGGCCGTGTGAGCCCCTTCCGGTGGTGCGGGCACACACGTGAGGCTATGCCGCCCCTCAGTTCCCAATCCCTTAACACACAGCCTGGCGTACTACTGTTGTTATTTTTATTTTACTAATCTAATCCTGGCGCGAGCTTGTTTAGAGCATGATACAACACACTGGTTGTGAAACGTCCACCTTAGGAAGGGTTTCCTAGAAGGGCACATGCAAAGCCAGTCCAGGCATAAAATGCAGCAACTGGCATAGCGCCAGTTCCATTTATCCATTGATGCCAAGGCGGTAAAGGAACAGCTGGGTTCGCGGCGTATCTAAACAGGTGCGAAGCCAAAGCGGTCAGGGAGCAAGCTAGACCAAGACATGGTTAGTGTTGTCCATGACTAAACCCATGGACAATAATAGCTAAATGAGAGGCAAGGAGTAAGGTAAAGCATATGTTCCAGAGCAAGTGGTAGCAGGCGCTAGCAGTATGAAACTAGTAACGGGGTCTGCAATTGGCCTCAAACTTAATCTATTTCCTCTGGCGATTGCCGCCTCCCTCTTCACCCGCAGCCAATGTGATTCAGAACCTGTTAATGCTGGCCCCCTGGCTCAAGAATCGTGATCCGTTTTTGCTGGTGGGCCCTGAGGGCTGCGGCAAGGGGACGCTGCTCGAGTACTGTTTTAAACGCATGATGGGCGTACAGGTGAGATACGGGAGATACGGGGTATCCTGATGGCTGCCGCATACATAAGAGCAGATGTATTATTCACGCAGTGCGTTCAGAGGAGGCCAGAAAAATATGAAAGGGTTCGGGCCTCATAGGTTTTACCCAAGCTAGGGACGGATGAAATCTCCGCTTACCATGAAATTTAGGTTTGCATGGTCCTGACAACTAAACCTGACCATATCGATGTGAAGGGCATGACGAGCTTGATCCAAGTCAACTAGGTATATGATAAAACATTGCAAACATCCAATGTAATGAAGCTATGTATGTGTGTATGAAAATGTTGCTTTATGGGGAAGCTTCCGGGGAATTGAAACATACAGGGGGAATTCACGGCGGGTATGAATGATGGTCAATAAATGAGGGATGACGCGCCACTCACAAGTGTGCAGCAGTGACAGCAGTGCGTGTCAGACGTTTATCATCTTTCATCTACCACGGGAAGTCTTGACATGAGTTTTCGGGACAGTTTGCATTGTCATGGCTGGCAGTGCTTGTGACGCAGTGGCGAAGAAGGTAAGGTTAGGGAAAAATGCAACGGGTGCGCATGTGTTCAATATTCTAATAACTCCTGAAGATCTGCATTTAGACTGTTTATGGAGAAATGAATTTGGCTACCTACACTGCAGCAGCTCCATGGTTCAGAATAGCGGAGACTTCTATAAATTTGTTTATGTTACTACATGTTCGTGCGGAGATATTCTATGCAGGCAGGCACAGAAACCCACAGCCAGGCATATTGGACTCGCTAACTAGTCTGACAATTGGACTCGATGTGGATGACATGGCCGCACTTCGGCGCAGAGAGCCGTGGGACCCCGTGCCACCTATTAATCTTAACTGCCTGATTTTCTGACCCCTGTCACGTAGGTCGCAGTTGTGAACTGCAGTGCACAGACCAGTGCCAATAATGTGGTTCAAAAGCTGGTGCAGGTCTGTGGCAAGCCTGTGACGACAACGAATGGGAAGGCACTGCGCCCACCTGACAACACACGTGTGATCCTCTACCTCAAGGATCTAAATCTTCCACGACCCGACAAATATAACACATGCCAACTCATCTCGTTCCTGCAGCAGCTCATCGCTCATCAGGGTTACTACGATGAAAATCTTGACTTCATCCGTGTGGAACGTCTGCAAATCGTTGGTAGCATGACACCGCCTGGGTCTGTGGGCCGCAATGCGCTGTCGACCCGTTTCACTGCGCTAGTCCGCATCATGACGATGTGTTATCCTGACCGGGAAAATCTCAGCACCATCTATACAAACATGGCGCAGCAGGTCAGTTGCTTGGGTCCCTGGTGTTGCACTTGGCTATGCCGTTGAAACTGCGTTGAGTGACTTGAAGGATCATGGCTGGGCTTCTGGCTGCTGGCATTCAGAAGTGGAGATGGAATGCGCAAATGTTATTATGCATTGCTATACTCACCTACCATAACAGCACGACTGGATAACAGCATGACAGATGTTCGTACGCCTGACATCTTGGATACTAATCGACGGTACCCCAGGATACTCCAATTCTTTCCCTGAAATGGGACGTGCTGTCGCGTCTTACATCCCAGCGTGCTGTCACCTCCCTGGTCATTCAACCATAGTTTTGACGGACTCGATCCTTCACGGCCTCTGATGATGAGGCCGGCTATCTTACACTTAATGTTCAGAATTAGCCGCCCGCTCCTATCAGTAAGAGGGGGACTCGATCCTGAGCGAGGATTGAATAACGTGCATTGTTATGCCCGCCTACTACCGTACATTGTTATGTCCGCCTTCTGTAACAGCTCGATTGGAAGGCCCACACAGCTGACATCTCGGATACCCAATAATACATGTCATAACACGTATATCTGAGTTTATCGATTGGGATAAATGGGCCTCGAGGCATCGTATCGGAGGTCTTGCTTAAATCGCCCACTGCTTTCCCCTGTGCATGATACTACGTATGACCTGCGCAGGTGATGTCTACCTTCAAGACAACAAGTGGTGTAGCTCCTTCCGCCATGTCCAAGGCTATGCTCGAAGTGTACAACGCTGTGAGGGAACAGTTTACATCCAACGACTACCCGCACTACGAGTTTAATGCCCGCGACCTTACCAACTGGATGGTCGGCTTACAACGTTACAGCCTTGAGGGTGGTCTTACTCTCTTGCAGGTCAAGCGTTGAATGAAAGGATGGGCAAAGAATTTTCTGTCTGTGCCAGTTCAGCGAGAATTATATTCAATTTCTGTTAAGGGGCACGGTTCCTCCCACCCATGGGGCCGCTATGCTGACCGTACTTGAGTTAGCGTAAATGCAGGATTACGAGCTTCGTCTATAAATGTTTTTTATGATTTGTCGACCCTGTGCAACCTTTTTTGCGCGCTACCATTTGAGTTATTATTTTGCCTCAATGAACCTCCAATATTCGCAGGCTATCGCTCATGAGGGGGCTCGCGTATTCCGCGACCGGCTTGTGGGCGACCACCAGGAGCAGTTTACGTCCATCATGACAAGCACGTTACAGTCTATGCTAAATTACAAGCCCGACAGCACGCCGTGGTACGCTAGCACGCTGGGCGCCTCTGCGGAGGAGCGCATCAGTGGCGACTTAAGCAAAATTAAAATGCTGCGCTGGGAGCAGGACACATTCGCTGAGCTGGTTGCTGAGAAGCTTAAGGTGCTACAATCGACCGTGGCACGAGGGGACTTTGCAATCCATCTCGGTGTGGCAAATCTGCAGTTGAATTTCGAACCCTGGCTATTGAAAGGGGTCATGTTTATCTAATACTGCAAACATAGCAAAAGCGCTACGGTTTTCACGCTGGAAGAGGAACCGGCTGCCCTCTAGAGCAGAGGATAATCCTATCCGGGCTACCTAGTTGTAACTACCCACTGTCCACAACCACCCATGCAAGTCCCTATCAAGGCCTTCGCTCAGACCGAGCGGGACGGCAAAGGCAACGTTCCCAACAATGCCCCCTCTTGGTCTCAAAACTGCGCGAGTATCACATTTCTTCAAAAGCCCCACCTCGTAAAAGTTTCTGCAGCTCGTGGGATCACTTCCTGTTTTGTATGGTGGGATTGGCCCCGTTAATGTATTTAAATTATCCAAGTTGCACCACTGAGGACGAGGAGCCGACCCCGCTTACTCACACTTTGCATATGTTCTCTTCCGAAAACTTTTCGCTCACCAATTACCTCTAGTCCCTAACTGCTGATGCCATGCCTTTTTCACCCCCTTGTGCAGGGCTATGAGCGCGAGCATAAGGAGCTCAACTTGTTGCTCTTTCCGGAGGTGCTTGACCGGGTGGCACGTTTTGATCGAGTGCTAAGCCAACCTGGAGGTTCGCTGCTGCTGTGTGGCAACTCGGGCGTGGGGCGTCGCTCACTCATGCTATTACTGGCGTATATGCATAATATGGACTTCTATACGCCCAAGATGACCAAGTGGGTGGGCAATAGGCGCGTTGGCTTAGAAACTGACATCTTTATATTATCTGGATAAGTTTGACCTGCGATGTTTGCCTGGTCCTCTGCACTGTGTTTGATGTGTTTCTTACACCTTGTTCGCGTCTGTTACTAATCCAAGTAGCCTTCACGTTCTGCATTACAACAACCCATCCCTCATCACCTAGGTCTTATGACCTCAAGTCGTTCCGTAACGATCTGAAAGAGGTGCTACGTCGTGCGGGTGTGGAAGCCCGGCCGGTATTGCTCTTCTTGGAGGATCACCAAATCGTTTCAGCCTCCTTTCTTGAACTTATCAACAGTCTGTTGTCAGGCGGGGAGGTGCCTGGCCTCTTCACGCCCGAAGAGCTCGCAAAGGTGCACTGGCATGCTTCCTAAGAAGGGCATGGGATAAATCTCATCCTAGCACAATCTATATAGTATGCCTAGTTTGCGAAAGAGCCATGCCCTCCCATTCCTATGAAGCGAACCAACATGAAATTCCACAGGGTGTGGCTGCGTCCATAAAGAGATTCCATGCATATAGTAGTTAGGTAGGTTGGATACGCAAGTAGGTTGGTACACGCATGCACATATGTATGCAAGCACGTAGGCACTGCATCCCTGTTTTCTAATCAGGTTTCAATGACATGTCCTGTGTTAACCAAACCATGTATGCCTTCTTTGCTGACCTCAGGAGCTGGCACCGCTGGACAAGGCTCGTGATGAGGACCCGCTGTACACTGGACAGCCTAGCTCATATGCCTTCTTTTCATACCGTATTCGACGCAACTTGCACATAGTTGTGTCAATGGACCCTACTAACGATCAGTTCCGTGCGAACTGCGAGGCAAACCCCGCTCTCTTTACACGCTGTAGTGTGCAATGGATCGAAGGGTGGAGCACTAAGGGGCTGCGGCAAATTGCAGGTTAGGACCTGAGCAACAGTTGCGTGGGTGCTAATCAAGAACACATTCACCAGAGTGTGGGCTCCTGTGGAAGCTGTAATTCTATATATGTATCTGTTATCATATATTATTGTATATTTTATCATTAAAAATGTATACGTTATTCAGCCATATGATATTTCATCTGCCCCATCATTTTCATGTGGCTATATATTTTTGCCTCATTGCAGGCTCACGTTTACAGGACCTTGTGTCAGGCAGTCGCGAGCTAAGCAAGCTGGGCATGGACAAGCTGATTAGCCACCTGGTTCACATCCATGTAAGCTTATGTTATAAGTGTTAGGGTGTGAAAGGAAAGCCAAGATTGCGATATGCTCATTAATACCAGACGTTGGGTCCGAACGCTTAAGCCAACAAGGCGAGTATGAAGCTGCAAGAAGTCATTTAGCGTGTTATTCAAAACGAGAAAGGTGAAGTGACGCGCCGCCTCAGCCAGTGAGTAGGAGGCAAGGCGTGGAGGGTAGTAAGTGGCCGTCCATCACCAGGAACAGGCAAATCGGTATAATGGATATACATCCATTATATATGGTCATGAGCGCGAGAAACCTAGCGCAAGTGATAGTGATGCTTGAAAGTGGGCTTCATCAAGACATCACCACAATGACCAGCGCCAATGACACGAATAGAGTGATTACCCAATATGCATATATTGCGACTTTCCCGTTTTGGCTTTGTCATATGATGCTGAATTTTCTTATCATTAGCAGAGCTTCCTACTGCTACTCAGCAACATTTTCGGGTCCTTGGACACCTAATGCAGCTGACAACTGTTGACTGCTTCGCTCATGGTTGACCTGACCTTGGCGCGCCGACGGCCCTCGTGCTAGGTGCCGTACCTTTCTAGTCCTCTTCTTAGCCCCGGTGTTAATTTTACATTTTCCTCCTGTCGGCTTCTAGTTTCATGCCTCTCATCTTCTGTCGTCCTGCTACCTGGGTCCCCTCTGACAATCTGTCGGCGTGTGTACAGACGAACAGCGGCAGCCCATCCACGCGTGATTATTTGGCCATGGTTGCGTTGTACGGCAGGATATATACACGCAAACGGACGCAGGTACAGGGGGGGGGAACCGTCAAGTATGCATGAAGAAGCAGAACATTGTGTTGGCGGTTCTGTTTGCTTTGTCAACTACACATATACGCAAGATGATAATGTACAACCTGGTAACTGTTGGTACCGACAAGTGATATCTTTGGCGTGATCACAGGTGTTGGAGCAGCAGAATTTCCTAAAGGGTGGTCTTGGTAAGCTGGCGGAAGCAGCTGTAACGGTCGACACCCTGAGCGTCGAGGCAGAGAAGCAGCGCGTGGTGCTGAAGGCTAAGCAGGCTGAGGCCGATGAGGCGCTAGTCCACATCCAAAATTCCATGCTCAAGGTCAGCAGATGCGCTAAAGGTGGAAAAGTCAGAATCTTTGCACCTCACTTTGGCATTTACAATGCTTGTCCCGATTGTGTACGCATTTTGTGCATATGACAAGGGTCATATTGAATTTTCGTGGTACAGAGTTAAGGGATGCAGGGTACCCTTGAAACACTCCCATGCCGACGTTCTCGTCCTCTCCGCGTGGGTTGAGCACCTCAGGCAGCAGACCGGCGTAAGGAAGTGGAGGTGCTTAAAAAGCGCACTGCAGTGGAGGAAGTAGAGATGAAACAACGGCGCATTAAGGTAAGCCTTGGTAACTGTCACTTTTCGATGAGAAACGTTCCGCCATGCGCATAACCATATCGCAAAGTGCTCAAGTGGACCTGGTGCGACACAGATTATTATAGAAGTTGTGCTCTCTCTGACTGTCGCCATGTATCATGACTCATCATGATGTACATAGGTCGAGGAAGAGCTGTCGGAAGTCCAGCCCCTGATTGACGCAGCCCGCAAGGCCGTGGGCAACATTAAAAAGGACAACATATCAGAAATTCGGTCGCTGAAGATGCCGCCAGACGCCATTCGTGACGTTCTCGAGGGTGTTCTAATGATTTTGGGGCAGCAAGACACATCCTGGAACAACATGAAGACCTTCCTGGGGAAGTCAAGCGTCAAGGACGACATCATCAACTACGATGCACACAAGATCACGCCAGAAATCCGCGCCCGGGTGGGGTAGGGATGCAATGATGTAGCTCAGTTGCGATCGGTGGGTTCTGGGGATCATATGGTTCGTATTGCCAAGAGGATTCCTCTGATAGCATAATTGGTCAGGGTACCGGGGACCCGTTGATTGTATAAGTTTCTCGGTCCCCAACTCCACAGAGGTTATTTCGCGTTCCTCGCAGGTGGACAAGTTGTTGGCTTCTAAGGGCAATTCCTTCGAGGAGGCTGTGATCCGTCGTGTGAGCGTGGCTGCCGCTCCCATGGCGCAATGGGTTAAAGCAAATCTGGAGTTCAGCAAGGTTCTGCAGCGTGTGTCGCCCCTGGAGGCGGAGTTGCACCGGCTGCAGGCAAGCCTGGAGGAGAGCCAACGTCTTATTAAGCAATATGAGGAGGAACTCGAGCAATTAGATATTGCGGTAAGATTTGGGAGGCAAATTTACCAAGGGTGATGGTGTGTGACAACTATTATGGATTTCACCATTCGCTCTCGAAGCCATCTTGTCCGTGCTTGTCCATGCTTGTCAGTCAGCTTGTATTTATTTCTGCCTGTACTTGTTGTGAGCAGGTTTCCCAGCTGAAAAATGATTTCAGCAAGAAAACTAGTGAGGCTGAGAGCCTAAGGATGAGTGTGGAGAAGGCAGAGGCGACGTTATTATCCGCCAGACAGCTGCTGGATGGTTTGAGGGGCGAGAAGGTTCGCTGGGAAACACAGGTACGTTGCGGTACATGGGAGACTTTCACCAAATAAAGCCTACTAATTGTATATCGCTTCAGTATCCCGCACATCCCAGCCTATCAAACGTCAGCACACCTGCATTCTGCTCGTACATAATTGTATTGACAGGACATTCGCCCATCCACACGTGCAAGCGTGTAGGTTTGCACACTAGGGGATCAGCTTAAGGAGCTACCATTGTCGGCGCTGCTGGCCGCAGCATTCATCACATACCTCCCATCCCACCCCGAGGAACATCGTTATCGCGTCCTTAAGGTTAGACGGACGAGGGTTTCTCAGTGCTCTGGTTGCAGCAGTCTCACGGAAAGTTTGGTCTTGCTAAGCCATGAACTCTCAATAGTGGTGATTATGAAAGAAACACCGTACGCAGGTTGCGCCCTTACCATACTCCTGATAATCTGTTTGCGTCCTCACATGCAAGCTCCAGGCCCTGTTCGTGACAGTGTCAGCAAATTTCTGTCGGGGGTTGTGCAGGACTGGACCTCTTATCTCAACGTGGGCGAATTCGACGTATGCCGCTTCTTGAGTTCAGAGTCGGAGATGCTGAAATGGAAGGCAGAGGGCTTACCTGCAGACGCACTGTCGTCTCAGAATGCGGTTATCATTTTAAACTCGACATCGCGGTCACCACTTATCATTGATCCATCCACCCAAGCATCAGAATGGCTTAATTCCCACCTGCGTGTCATTGGTGCCAATATCGACGTGAGTTACAGTCTGGGACGGGAGGGGACTGACTGGCGTGAATCTTTTATGGTCTCTACTCATCTAAACGAGCATAAATGCTGAGAGCTTATCATTTGCCAGTTTGCACCGACTGCACAATCGTGGGCATGGACCTTCTAAGCGACGTTTTAAGTAGAACCAGACCCCACCCGGCAGGTGACGACGATGGCTGACCAGCGCTTCACAACAACTTTAGAACTAGCCGTACGCTTCGGGAAGACCTTGGTGGTGGCTGAGGTGGACAAGGTGGAGCCTATTCTGTACCCACTGTTGCGAAAGGATCTGGACCGCCAGGGGCCGCGATTCGTCGTGCAGGTGAGATGATGTTAATGCACATAATCTTGGTGCCCAGTACGCATATCGTCGCCTAGCCATTCCGTCGTTATAGTCGAAGCGTTATACAAAGTAAGCTACCAACATCAACTTATCTGGGCAATAATGCCATGGTTTTAGAAGCTTTACTTCCAACTATTGCAATACATTGCGATGGGCTTCATATAGATTGGATCTCTGTTATCTGAGGTGATCGATATCTTGCCTGCAGATTGGTGACAAGGCCACCGACTTCAACGACACCTTCCGCCTGTTTTTAGTAACGCGGAATCCCGACCCCTACCTGCCGCCTGACGCGCGATCTCTGCTCGCGGTGACCAACTTCACGGTGACGCGGTCGGGCCTGGAGGGCCAACTGCTAGGTTTGACTCTTCAGAGGGAGCGGCCCGAGCTGGAGGAGCAGAAAAGTACTTTGTTGCGTCAGGAGGACGAGTGCAAGGTCAGATGGCATTGTGGGGAACAATATCAGGGGGTTGTGAAAGAGCTACATTAATTTGGTATGAGTGAATTCTGGTCATATTCATTTGTACAGAGCATTGGAAACTTCAGCACCCTTGAAAGCTCAGTCGGCTTGTTTTCTCAGCACATTTGATCGACCTGCTGAAAGTGCAGGTGGCATTGGCGGACCTAGAGCGAAATCTCCTGCAGACATTGGCCTCCAGCACTGGTAACATCCTGGAAAACAAGGACCTTTTAGATAAGCTGAACGAGACCAAGATGCGTTCGGCGACAGTAGAGAAGGCGCTGACAGAGTCCAAGTCGCTGCAAGCGAGCTTGGATGAGCAACGGGAGGTGTACAGGCCCATTGCAGCACGTGGCTCAGTTATGTACTTCTTGCTGTTGGATCTGCAGGTGGGGATTAATGATGGGGTTCGAGTTTCAGGATTGGCTACTTGGTCAACTAGGGTGTTGCAGCTAAGCTATCGGGTGGGGATTGCTCACTGAGAGGGTTGGTCATACTTTTATGAAAATCTACTGGCCCCCATTCCTCTTCTATGGTTGATTAGGTTACCAACGAGGACGACACTTCTCTCCTGTGTCCTTTTTAACGCCATGCTGACCACACAATGTATGACGTTGGGCTCCACTCGGCTTTGCTGAGAGGTTCATCCTGCGTATGCTTGGGTCAAAGCTTCCACAAGCGGGGATCCCCTATCTTAGAAAGTCGTTCCCCCTGTATGATGGGTCTCATACACTGGTTGTCCAGCGATCCGTCCCGTTGCCGATGCCACCACTCCTGTGCGTAGGCGCTGAACCATATGTATACTTTCAGCCTATCCGTGTTTCTGAGCTTATTTCGGAAGGCCCTGCAACGTGACACACCGCCCGGCGGTGATGTTACAGCGCGCATCGCACTGCTGGCCGAGTCATTGCTGGAACTGGTCTTCTCGTACGTTAGCCGGTCCCTCTTCAACCCAGACCGTCTCACCTTCGGTATGCACATGGTTCGCCACCTTCATCCATCTCTATTCGCCGACGCACAGTGGGCATTCTTTCTTGGCAAGCCTGTGCCTGACTCGGCCGCCCCGCCACCCAAGCCGTCCTGGGTCCGGGAGGAACAGGCCGCTGCATTTTCGGCGCTGGCAGGTGCCTTCCCGCAACTGGTGGCGACAGCCGAGTTGTCTGATTCGAATCTATGGGCGCAGTGGGCAAGCGGCGTCACAGATGCCTTGCCGGGCAAGGTTGCTGGTGGCCGTGTAAATCCATTTCAACAGCTGTTGCTGGTCAAGGCGTTCCGTCCCGACCGACTGCAGTCAGCCATGTCATCGTTTATCTGCGGCACGCTCAACATAAAATCGGTTGCGCCGCCACCCTTCTCGTTGAAAACACTGATTGAAACTGAAAGCCGTTGTGATGAACCAATCCTTTTCATCACCACACCAGGGGCGGACCCCTCACAGGAGCTCTCAGAGCACGCGGCGGTGACCATGGGCAAGGAAAGGTATGTTGCCGAGCATTGCTCCAATATTATGGCCTATGGGGGCGAGGGGAACATGGGCCGTCGTTCCCATTGGCGTTTTGGTAAGCCATGTGTTCTTACCAGGAGGCGATTGCATTCTTGGCGCCCATACGGAGATCGAGGCATAAGCATAATGCAGGCATACCTAATGACACAGAGCTTTCACGTGCCAACCATACGATAAGCTTATTCGTGTGATGTGTGTAATCCGACACACACATGCCACATATCAGTTTAGTTCCCAATTGCTTAGACAAAATTTACATGAGATTCTCCTCGCATCACCTTTCACTCTGTTCCCGAACCTTTGGATGGACAGGTACCATGAAGTAGCCATGGGACAGGGTCAGGCGGAGAAGGCTGTTGTATTATTGCGTGACTGTGCGAAATCGGGCGATTGGTTGGTGCTGAAGAACGTGCACCTGGCCGTGTCCTGGCTACCATCGCTTGAAAAAGAGCTGTTGATGCTCCAGAAGCACGATAATTTTCGGTTGTTTCTTACCTCGGAGCCTCACCCAAAGTTCCCAGCAACGCTGCTGGAGATGAGCCTCAAGGTGCGTGGGCAGGAGTGTTGAATCATAAGCAACTTGGTAAGAATTCACGAAGGATAACATGTTCGCAATACATGCTTGGACACAGCATGTCCCAGTTCTGATTCAATTCATTGTTTGAAAAGGTCCCAAAAGGAGGCTGGACCCCATGTTGTCCATAAAGGCCTTAGATTCTCAGCAACATGTCCGTGAAGGTTTTACATCCTAACTTCATCCAGGCAAAGCTATAAGCGTAAAACGTGGGATGGCGATTAAGCTTTTGTACTGTCACATGTACTGGAATGGTGTGTGACATGTAGCATGCCTTCGAAAAGGCCATCTTTGGATGTTCAAGGACAACGTGAAGGTGTCCATGATTTCGGTGTGTATCTGTGGTCTCTTTGCTGCTATTACACACGCAGATTACGTTTGAAGCTCCCCCTGGCATAAAGAAGAACCTGCAGCGCACTTATGAGGCGTGGTCCACGGAGTACCTTTCGTCAGGTCCTCCGATCCGCGCCCAGTTGCTTTTTGTGCTAGCCTGGTTCCACGCGGTTGTACAGGAGCGGCGCACGTACATTCCCCAGGTGGGGTTGTATGCATGCTAGGATAGGGGTTGTGGCTGGCACCAGGATGCAATGTCACGGAAATCTTATCACCTTTCCGAACTGCAAAATAATGATTACGAAACATGAGTTCCACGGTGCTTGAGAAAGCTAGATGTCATTATGGTGTCATTGGCTAGCAGTCTGCCGTTTATGTCTTATGTGTGAAGGGGTTTTATGTCGTCAATAAACACAAGGAGCTTTTCACACATGCACTTACCTGGGATACGCTGCAGGGATGGACAAAATTCTACGAGTTCTCCTTCTCGGACCTGCGCTCAGGAATGGATGTGATCACGCAAGCAACCAGGTCTGGTGGTGCACCACAATGGCCCCTGCTGTTGGGCCTGCTGGATGACGCCATCTACGGCGGTCGCCTGGACAACCCCTTTGACCAGCAGGTGCTCCTCACCTTCCTGCGTCGCCTTTTTAGCCCGGACACCGTAGGTGCAGCTGGCGGCAAGGTGCGGACCCTGCCGGGGAGCAAGGTGGCGGTGCCTATGACGAACCACCGTGCCGACTATGTGTCAATCATCTCAGCTCTGCCAGATATTGACACACCTGGACTCTTCTGCATGCCTGACAATATCGATCGAACTGCACAGCAAGCCAACTCTGGACGTGTAATTTCACAGCTTAAAGCCATGAGTCTACACGCAGATGTGGCGGGCGGTTTCAACCGCGCACAGTGGCAGACACAGCTTGGGCCACTGCTGCGGCTGTGGGATCAGCTCATGGCGGGTGCAGCTGCACTTAAGGCAGCTATGAAGGACATTCGTGCACGTGGGACGTCGGACCGTGGTGGTTCGCCAGTGGAGAATTTCGTGGCACTAGAGCGCTTCAAAGGTGCCAGCCTGGTGGCGCTTATTGACCGCACCCTGGGCGCCATTGCACGGGTGCTCAAGGGTACTGACTCATTGTCATCGGGCGTGCAGGTTAGCGGCACTGCTCTTCTGTCCGATACAGTGCCAGGCGCGTGGGACTCAGCGTGGGAGGGCCCCGAATCGCCCATGGATTACTGCCGTACAGTCGTGGCTAAGGCACTGGCTATTGAGGGCCATTGGCAGCGGTGTCAGCAGCCTGGTAGTGGGGGTCTGCTGGACGGCAGTAGTGGTGCGGGCCCATTGGAATTGAGCTCCGTGTTCCACCCCGGTACCTTTCTAAATGCTCTTCGGCAGCAGTCAGCCCGTGCTCTAGGCTGCTCCATGGACACACTTAAACCAGTGACCAGCTGGGATGCTTCACGGCTTCATTCCATATCTGGTGCTGCGCCGGTCGTGCTGTTGGGTGGCATGATTATACAGGGAGCCACCTTTGATGGGAGTCGCCTTAGCACTGTGGCGGCTGATGCACCGACATTCCGTGTCGTGCCTCCCATGTGCTTGGCGTGGGTGCCCAAGGACGCTCCTTATGCATACAGCAGTTACATGGAGGCGCCGTTGTACATGACGAGCGAACGCTCCAAACTTCTGGCGCGTGTGCAGCTGCCCGTTAGCGGGCCAGAGGAGCAAGACAGCTGGGTGCTAGCAGGATTAGCACTGTTCCTAAGTGTCTGATGATTGTCCTTCAGCAATCACACAGACTATGTCAATCAAGGCCCTTTCGACTGTTGTCACGTCATTTCTAGCGCAACTATGTTATGTGCACGTTGTGTGGATCTGATGTGGCCCTTGATCACACAGTGCATGTCAAAATGTGTGCAGTTAATTTGGGTACCGTGAGGGTGTGCTTGGGGCAATAACGACGCAGGGGCAAGTCACCTTCCAGATGCCCCAGTTGTATATTATCCGGTTTCCTTATGGTGTGGCTGCTCAACAGAGCCAAGCCATGGTGCCCCGGCGCACCACACTCCCTGTCACCACCCTTGCTTCACGCATGGACGACCCTCAGTGCTCAGGCAGCAGGCGGGGGCTGGATCCTGGCAAATTTAACATCCCAGGGCTCTGTGTTGCGGAGTCCACTTACGAGGAATGTAGTAATGCGGATTCAGTTGCCGCAGCCTAGAGGCAGCATGCTCATTGGCGGTGGAAGGGGAGAAAACGTCCAGGAAATGGATTCGGTGGAGCCAGCTACTCGGCCTATGTCAACCCATGCTGCACCTGCTATAAGGTGCAGCATATCACTGTAATGCAGAAACCTTTTATGAACATCACGCATCAGGACAAGGTTGAAGGAGGGGATGGGGGAGGAGCTTACAGGGCACTCGTACTGATGAAGTTCTGCAGTACTTTAGATTAAGAAACACATGAAGGGTTTTCCGTAGTCACAATGGCGCATATATGCGGATGGGATGAGACTTACAGATATGACAAAGTAAAATATTGAGTAGCTTCAGCACAGTGGCTACTACTGCCCCTGCCACCAAGGTAGCAAATGACATGAAGCCACTACCACAAAAAGACAAAAGAAATGAAGCTAATTAAGCCTAGAGCGAAATTGACAACTGAGCCACGTGGGCGGGAGGCGTACAACCCCTTGAAATAGCCAATCCGAACCCCAGATGACATAGGAACACTCTAACCACCATCATCCTTAAAGGTTTGTCTTCCATGGAACCGGGGGCCCCTAACAGGGCTGAACCACAGGGGGGAAAGCAGTGGCGTTCACTCATTTGTCCTGCAACAATCCTCCCTCCGTGGCTCAAGCCAGCGGGCGCTCCTTCACGCATGCACGCACAAATTGCCAGGTACCCACATGTGCAGGACCAAAGCCAACACAAAGCTGCAAAAGGAAAATAAGCAAGAGTCGGAGACCGTCCCCACCCTTCCTTGAAGCCGACAAAAGGCGGGGCTCCCAATGTTTATACCATAGCTTGTATAAAGTTTTAGATATTGAGGGATTTCAGGTGTGAGTGCGTGCACATTCACACAGTAAATATTCTACACACACCGACAGTGTACCATCCCCCATCCGACCCATGTCCCGTGCCCCCCGTCGACGTCCCCCGTTTGCGCCCCGTGTCCCCCGTCGACATCGCCCATTTGCGTCCCGTGCTCCCCGTCGACGTTCCCCATTTGCGTCCCGTGCTCCCCGTCGACGTTCCCCATTTGCGTCCCGTGCTCTCCGTCGACGTTCCCCATTTGCGTCCCGTGCCCCCCGTCCCGCGTGTGTGTCTGGCGTCCCTCGTCCCCTGTCCCCCGTCCTACATTCCCGTCCCCCGTGGCCCATCTGTGACCCCATCCGCCAATGGTCCGTGTCCCTGGCCCCCGTCCCCCCGTGCGTGCTAACATAAACTTAAACATGGTGCAGCGCCCACGTTCACGCTGCACTGTGTCCATGTTCTGTTCACAACACACGGTGCCGCGTTCATGCCTCAATTGGGATCCGCGCCGCGTTTGCATTCGCGTCGCGAACATTTTGTTGAGGTTAAGCAGTTATGCAGCACAGGTTAAATAATATTCATTGATACGATTATATATCAATTCATCTAGTCCAAAGTGCAAGAGGCGAAGGTTTGACTGGGGGCTGGGACAGTGGAGACTGTGAAACTTGTTTGTGCTCATCGCTCACTTTTGCAAGGCCGCAAAAGTAGACCTAAACAAAGGACGTTTAAATGTAGAATTTTAGCTTAGAAGGTTTGCTTTAGCACTTGTCTTGTCGGACGGCGGAAAGATGGTCGCCAAAGGGAATAAGCTTGCAGCTATGCTCTGCAGTGTGGCCGGTATGAGCGGCGTGACTGGCGCCAAGTAACAGTGCATGTTTTCTTCATGTGAAGCCAAATGAATGCCAGCGGCAGCCAAAGATGCAAGAAAGACCTCAAGCCTTACATTAGGTTGAAGTGCTGCGTTCGTTTCCTCATGCCCCTTTCGTTCTTTATTACGGCTCGCATAATTAATAATCGATTGCGAGTCTATCGTACTCGGCACTGTGCTGTCGCAGCTAGGTCTCCCGGTCAAGTGTCGGAGAGCTGTTGGTATCAAAAATGTCATTCTTGATGTCATGTTTCACATAAGCAGTAATCTGATTGCGCAGGGGGCACCAGCTCAGTCAATGCCTTTTCCAGTGCTCGTTCAGGCTAAGATGAACGATGATGAACACCAGACCACCCTAACAAGCTACAAATTAAGAATAGTTCGGCCCTTTTGAGGAAACAAATGGACCTCAAATAGTACATTCCTTATGAGTAGAAGTCTTTGGAATCGCTAGCTTTAACACCGGCTAGCTTGGCCTAGATTTCTTTAGCTTTTTCGACGAGGTATATTTGGACAAATCAAAGCCACTATGCTCGTACCCTAGCATGCAGAAACGGTACTTAAATTTATAATATATAGCTTTGTATTAGTCCTGGTCCGAACTGCGAGGTCGCAGGCCTCATTCTCGGGGGTTAAGTAGTTTTCACGATTTTAACGGCCGAGTTGCATACCCCTGACCCCTGCAACAACGCTTCCTATGTCCCTTGCCTCACAATGTGACCAACCCCGACGCCACAGTGGTGTTTGATGAACCTCCTTTCGCACATGTGTGGCTGTCAACTGCCTTGTGTGCTTCACCTGTCCCGCAGCGATGCATACGGTGCAACTGGCACAGTTGTTGCCCATAAGTTCAACACTCTAGTTGAAGTTGAACGCATTTAGGTTCTGCTGGATGGCACCGGGCGCACCATCACACTGGGCCTATCAGTAACGCAATAAATACGTTCCATCCGTTTGTCGTACCAGTCTGCTGGAATAATAACAAAGGGCCCCGCCTCCACTCGCTTCCCTGCCTGCGCCTGGTGTGCGAACCCCCCACGTATGCCATCCGTGTGGCCTACGGGTACTGATGATCCGTGCGTTATGCCAATCGACACTTGAGCCACTCTGCGCAGCGTCCTCGCATTTACATCCACGATACTAGGCATTACTATCAGGGAAGAGGGGATAACACCCTACATCCTACTGAAGCTTTTATTACTGTAACTAACAGAGATAATTATCCTGGTTCAACAACAAGTCTTTCGTAGTTTCAGCCTGGTCTCGTCGTATTACGGGAATAGGCAATTTAGAAATCCTAGTGTAGGAAATGTGCGGCGTACATTCTGCCCGAAACCACGACCTGCAGAAACAAGTGTATTAACATCCGAAATTAGATGCCGGTTGTCGAGGTGCTTCAGCTACCCTGAGGAAACACCGAGTTGTTAATTCTTTTCAGAAGAAGAATATAACAATTATAATTGAATCGCATTACAACAATAATCTGTGTGAGGAACGTGGTTTAATTGCAAACTCGCTTTCTAAATTTTATGAAAATGAAGGCTGTGCTGCCGGCTTTGTACAATATATAAGCGAATAAGGCATTCCAAAAGCAACAAGATGCTACAATAGCTCCATCCTACGGCGTGCCAAAATCTTGTCTTGCCCGAGGCGGATAGGAAATTCCTACGGCTAGGAATGGCCGTACTGGACGACCATGGGGCAAGATACGGCGTAGGAACACCATAAGATTGGTTTCGGGCTTGCAGTATCAGGCCTAAAGAAAGCGGAATCATACTGCAATGGCCATTTCTTAAAATCACAATAACTTTACATTCGAGCTATTTTTTAACTCGTCTGATCATTCAGATCAATGGGCTCTTATTTAATGCTGGTTTTGTTGTTGTGTGGGCGTTTCAACTTTAGCCACAGTCTTATCGTTCGAGGTACCCAAGAACGCTTTAATACATTTTTAAAGCTACACAGTATGATTAGGTTGATATGGCCCATTAACATTATCCTTCACATATCATAACGCAGATGTGTACAGCTCCTTCACCAAGTCGAGTTTTGTCCTGCCCAGATATGTAGTAGCGTTGGCGTCTAAAGGTACGATGCCCTTTGGGATTGAGAATATACATTTTCTATCGGTGGCGAAACATATCGCTTTATGGCTCGTGAAATATCGGTACCAGTTCATCTGGGTTTGCCCGGCAGGAAAAACAGTTCAACCTATGGCACATCCCACGGACTTGGATGACGACATGGAATCTCCAATCATGGGGAGCACCGGAACTACAACAATGTTTTCCCAGATTACTCTGTCAGCTGGAGATGGTCTGAAGTATTGCTGCACGGTCATAACAGGAAATGAAATGGTTTTGAGACCATCGCCTGGGCACAGAACCGGGCCGTCATTGGTAAAGTCTGCTCCTTACGATTGAGTTTAGCTTGTTTCAGCGTTGGATAATACTCCATCAAAATCTTAAGGACCTGTTTTCACTTAAAAGTTGGCTTTCTCAACAAAGCCAGCACTGGACTTACCTGTTAAGCTTCACAATTCGATCACATTTGCCATCGTTGATGAGTTTCATAAAATTCATGTATATCATATTATATTCAAATTATATTCTTAACACATGGGATATTCCCAATGGGGGGCTGCTGTAGGTTATTCGCGAGGAAGGCCTTCGTGATTTTTCTCCGTCTGTGGAGAAGACACCCCTTGAACTGCTGGATGCTATGTGTAGGTATCAAGTCCAGGAAGTAAGATACGTAATTGTTGACTATGTTTGTGGGGCCGGTGAAATGGTGCACGGTGTGTTTAAAATTTGTCTTATCATGGTTAACGTATTCCTTCACTATTCCTTGAATATGGTAAACGGAATGGGGCTAGGGTGATTGCGTAGGACCATTAAACCATATGTAGCCCAACCTAATATTTCCATTCACGAAGTCCTTGCACGCATCTGACAGTTCGAGCTAATCTCAAGGTAAAGCCTATATAATTCTTGTGCTAGGGGTCAATTTGTTCCTGCACCGATCGGTCGCCTTGGTACATGTAATCAAATATGTTTTTGACTAATATTCCTAGGTGTTCCTTTTGCGGGCGGCGTTATCTTTCGCATTGGAAATTTAATGAAAGAGCGTTTGGTATGACCGGATTTGACGTCTACGTCTCCTTTTTATGCTTGCCTATGCAGCGGCCTTATGTCTGTATAGGCAAGAGGGACTTTGGACCTACGAACTATGCTACAAGAAGTACGTTCGACAGTTCCGACAGGTGAGGACTTTCGCGTTATGTAAGGATGATGCATGCCTAAGTTAGGGCGTTCGTACCTCGGGCTTAGTGACCTAGTTCCTGCTAGTAGCCCTTCGTAAGGTCATGGCAGCGGGCACAAAAGTGTTGATATGCATTCCTGTAAACAGCAATTAGATGGCGATGCTTGCACCCGGGCCCGCTAGTATTTTTGGGGGCGCTTCACTCAGGCCTGATCACCCAGAGTGATCAGGCCTGGGTGATTTGGCCTGCCAGTGATTTGTGCACGGGTTTATTTAGTGCCTAGGCGTAATGCGTCTTCTCTCGTGTGTACGTACAATACTCATATCACAGGAGGGATAAGCATGGCCTCACCTAAACAGGTGGCTGTAGGACTAGTTATGGTTTTCAGTTTGCCTGAGCGGGGACCTATCGGCTGTTAGGCTGCCTTACACCACGCGTCATCAATGGTGTGTCATGGACCTGTCATCTGCAGTTAGCTGCACATTGCGACTTATTCCCATCGTTGTTTGGATAGGTGGTAAGACTATGCGACTAAGCAGCTGTAGCCGTCTGCGTCATAAGGTTAATTTTCGTTATGTAGGTATTACTAAATTATACAAACAATTAATGTGTGTGCTTCGGTTACCTGATAAATATTTGCAAGGGTCGCCCTTGATGCATTCTTGCAAACTTTGTTTCTTACCACATGTCTTTTGGAGGCCTCTAGTTCCTGATCCTTGCTTATCAACAGCCGCACAAAGGTTGAGTGGCGGTTATAGACATCTGCAACAGCCTGCAGACGTGGGAGCTTAGAACCCACAATCCTAATCCTTAAACCCTATCCAAGGGACTACTGGTCTCATTTGATCAGAAGTTCCCAAACAAGCAATCGCTTCCCTGAGGTCATAGCTGCTATTCAAATTTTCTGCAGGCAAAATCGGGCCACATTGAGGACTTCAGCTGTGGGGTGTTTACGAGCGCCGGTGGCCAGGATGAAAGCGTCAAGGTTTGGGCCTAGGTCTGAAATCAGTTTATCCATTGATCAGTTCGTGGTTGCTCGCACTATGTTCATTTATAATGGAATTATGATGTGGCATTTAGCTTGATTAGCTCAGGAGTGCCCAGGCGCACCCTTGTTGAAAATGCGTTAGCGACAGGCCAACAACGGTGGAGATCCTCAATCGAATATATTAGAGATGATGCTAGACATAACTCATGAGTGTCAAACCCAAGCGCATAGATTCCAGAAGTTAATAGGCTCCAGTCTCACTATAATGACAATATGGCGCTACCGGGGGGTGTTCTAGCAGAAGATTGCAATCAATTCTGCTGCCACTCTCACAAGTCACTTTAATTGTGTCGCTTACCATTCATTGACCAGGTGGTGTCCATTAGTTCATTAACCCGTACGACAACACAGGGGTTAATAAGAGGATTTAAACTCATGGGGCATTAATCTACCATAACTTCTGCCCCCGCTTCTATCTACTTATACGTGCGCAACAAACCACGCAGGAAGATATAAGTTCCCACCCATACCCAATTCGGTACGTATCACACACGTTCGTTGGTGGTGCTGAGTGTGCGATGACTGGAGAACCTCGGACGGCTGAGGTATGTATGGGTTGTTGCTGTTTTAGCTTCTAAAGGTTTTTGCTCCTGGTGTTACTGCACAACCTCCGTTACAATCTTGGAGGCATCAGCATTAAACCCGGTCGTGTTGCTCTCCTCCCAGGTTCGCTTCACGTGCATGCCTGGTATCAACGACAACGTCATTGTGTCCATGAACGAGTTCCCAACTTGCAATTACGTGTTTGTTATTAACGCTCCTCTTCTCTGCACGCTTACGGACTTCAGTCCACCTGTAAGTATAGCTTCTTCCTACATTGATGCAAGCGTCTGTCACCACCCATGAGGTGTATGGATGCGTTCATTTGCTATGGAGGTGAATCATCACCAAGACGGTATGTCAATGTAGTGCATCTGTAATGCATCTTTTGACTTCATCCCGCTAAGTATACCTGATACTTGGACATTGTGCTATGACATCGTGCTTAGAGCAAGCGACGCTGACAGAGGGTTAAGTCAGAATGACACGTGATGCATTTAATGCTGCTCTATTGATGCCGCAGATGGAGCAGGAGATTCTGCTTTCCTGCGAGCCAGCGCTGAATGGGTGTTTAAATGCCGAACATGCCCAACATCACCCCGCAGACAAAATCAGGAGATGGTGATAAAGTGGGAGTTACAAGGGAGTAACATGTTTGCACCAACAATAATTTTTGTCAGCTGGCCTGTTGCCACATGTTCCCCAACCCCAGCTCCATATGACGTGCTTTGAATCAAGCTTGACTTTGTGGTTCGGGCTTCAGCCAAACAGGTGTCCGATGGGAATGTTTTAAGAGCCCACTCCTCAATAACGGCTTGGGCCCATGAGAGGGTAGGAGCTGGCCGTCTAGTATATAATTTTTAAAAATGCTGTTAGGTTGTTTAAGATCTTGTTACTTAAAATCTAAACTGCCATGTAGCAGAGCAGGGCTTAGGTAGTGGTCTATATTAATAAAATTAAAACCTGATTGAGGCTACTCTTAATGGATTAAGTGACCCTCAAGCGTAGTGTATCTGTCCAAACGCTCTCTGCTAGCCCGATCTTAAGTCTATTACGTCAATCTAGATCTGCCAACAACCTGAGCTTTGCCAGTACAGCTATCGCAAGCCACCCTTGCTGGTTACCTGCCCAGGGATCAGGGTGACCCCTGGACCTGCCTGACATCCTAAGTTTAGACAATCTGGCTTTCATAATTCACTTTGCTAACTTGATCTTATCCCTGAGTGACTGCATTCTCGCTAAGACACCTCGCAAATCTAATCTTATCCTGTGCTGAAGCCAATCTAGCTTGGGAAGCTATTTCAGCTGACCCGATAACCAAACGAATCTAGCTACGTATGACTTCGTTTGACTATCTACTGCGTATGAGAACGCAATACTAGGGTGGATGGGGCTTGGGTGGCAGTAAGGTTTGTTGACGTGCTTGTTCACTGATCAGCCAAGCCATAGAAGTCACTGCAGCAGAGAGCCTCCCCACGCAGCACACACAGCCCAACCCCCCAAAAAGGTTAGGGGATGTATATATGTATCAGCGTTCCCCATATTTCTCATGTCGTCATCGTCATCATATCTGAAGCAACGAGCTATAAGATGGGGACCCACAGAGATCACCACCACAAAGAGCGGCAATAGAGCTCACACAGTGGAACCGTGCGGACCCACGCATTTCCCTGCCCCAGAGGGGCTGGGCCGCAGATAATACATATAGCTGCCCCTGGAGTTCCAGGATCCAGGTTCTACCCCGACTGAGAGCGGGCCAAAGACCCAAAGTTAAGGGCAGGGTGCCCCCATGTCGATGGACGGTGACGACCCCAATTAAAGTGACCTGCGAGCTAACCTGTAGCGGAGTTGACGCCTTAGTTGATTCGGCAGATTCCGCTGGATGCTGGTGGTGGGTGCTGAACCTGGGAAAACCACTGATTTCGGAGAAGTCAGCATGGGAGACTGGATGAGGGTGCCCCGAAACACCGGGGAAGGTAGGGACTGCCAGGTTAGTGGCCACGGGTGATGTACCCCCCTATCCTACACACATATAGCTAGGCGCGACCCGTATTCCTCATAATCTCATGATCCCGGTGATAGTGCAGATCTCCTCGACTTATAGCAAGGACATAAGTACTTAGAACCTAGAACCCCATTCATTATGAGTTGGCCAGGCAAAAGCTTATTATATACCAGCGCGTGCCCCATAAGACCCCATATATACCTAAGCCTCTGATGAGATACACTGTTCTCCGCAGCTAACAAAAGCACTTGCGGACAACAGAGCACTGATCAAACCTGAAGCTGATACGGGATGATGGGGACAGATGGTGACCCCTAGACGAGATGGTGACCTCTGAGAGTGGGCGGCAATGTGACATATATTCGTCTGCAAGAGGACTCTGACATAATGGTATACACATAGGTACTACCACCCACAGCCCTCTCGCAGACGAAAACAGAAAGACCCCAATGATCCGTCCGCAGGTTCACCTACGGAAACCTTGTTACGAAGCGCCAGGCAGAATGTTACGGAACTAAATTGTGTGAAATAACGCCCTGCAGCGACATTTCAAAATGTGTTCTCTCGGCTCAGACCGGAATTAACTAAAGAACCGGGCATAAGTGCAGTGCAGATTATTGTTAGAACCTTTTAGGATGCTACGTTGTATTTGTGTATGTTACCTAGGAAACCTAGGGAACGCCGGCGGCAGGCGCCAGTCGGCACCGCAAAATACAAATGCGTTGGTTGAGAGCGGCGATCGGGAGTTGCGGAAATTGGGGGATTGCTGGCGATGGACCCGCCCAGCGGAAACCCTGCGCGAAGGTTTATGGGATTGCTGATAAGGTAAAGTGACTGTTGCGACTGTTTATATATGAGATATGCGTTTACTGTATGCGCGACAAGTATCAGGTAAGTCGACCTGTACGCGCGCCTTCGCTCCAAAGAACATTAGAATCCTTATTGCAAAGGGGAGTTTGCAACGGTAATAAATTATTATAATGCACTTCTAAGGACAGCTAACGTTGCAGTCCGGGTTATGTAATACAATTTACGTTCTTTCCTGGCGACGCGATGATATCTTCCTATGTTCAGACTATTTATCAGAATCGTTTCATCATTGAGGTTTTCCGTTTTTGTCGCTTTTTCCGCTACTAATCGCCGCCAATGTGGACCACGAGGACTTAATTGAGTAAATGTTGGCTTCACTTCAAATGGAAAACACCTCCGGTAAGCAGTAGGATTCCGTTTCCTTTTTGCTTTGCAGAAAGTTAGATAGCATCATAGTTATTATGGGTTTTGATGGCTCTTTAGGTAGTTGGGCATAAGGTTGGGCATAAGGTTGGGCATAAGTTGGGCACACTTTCCCATCGCCGTCCAGGGATAGGCAACGGTTGAAGCAGACCTTGTGGGTGGTTGTTAGAGGGTTTGTTACGGTTGCAATCACCACAGGATGTAACATACGTGTTAACATCTTAAGGCTATGTGGGGCCACTAATAAATTACCATCCTTGAAGGTTTTTAAGGGTGCGGTTTTGACCACCATGCCCACTGCAAGGGGAGTCATGGGCCAATTTTGATAGGCACATGGTCGGGTTGTTGGACTGGAATAACCAGAAGTATTTACACCAGCAAATGTTATAAGAGAATTCAAATTGTTTTTATACAATTCTTCTGGAAAAAGAATCGTGTTTTTGTGAAGAGTTTAGTTGAAGGACTTGTTCATGCCGTCAGAAAAAGAACGCCGATGCAGCCATAGCCTACGTATAAGCTTACCTATAAGCTACCTATAAGCCTACGTGCAAGCACAAAGCAGATAAGTAGCCCGGCTGCTGCGTGTCTGACTGGTGAGCTGCACCGTGCCTAAGCCTATTCAGAGACAAGACAAATAAGTCTCAAGCAAGCAGCGGTATGTTACAAAACAGCTGTCAAGGTATGGAAACCTCGCCAAATGTACTCACATACTCACACATACTCACAGAATTAAGTATCCTACAGTCCGCCTAGACCCTCGGACGCACTGATTAGGCAAGTAATTAGTGGCTCAGCACCAGAAGACCAAACGCCAGTCTTACTCCATGACAGAATCTCCATGACTTCATGACAGAAACAGCCTAATCCGGCAAGACCTAGATCTTCCTGAGAATACCAAGCGTTGGGATGGTAATCTAAGGAAGTCAGGCCGAAACTCCCACGCGGACGGACTTCCTAACGACCGACACACATATACAGCATATCACTTGCTGCAAAAAGCCCAAGGATTCGGCTACAAAACAAATAGTCAGTCAGAACACGCAAAACAGTGGTGGTGGTCTGTGTTTGTGCTCCCACAAACCACAAAAACCACAACCACAAAAACAATCATCACAGGCAGTTACTTCATGCCCATGCCACAGACATGCAAAGGCGCAGCTTCTCCTTTGGTAGCGCCTTCGTGAAGATATCCACGACTTGCTCCGTGGTGGTGCACTGAACTAACCCGATTTCACCTCGCTCCACATGCTCACGGGCAAAATGATGGCAGATATCAATATGCTTGGTGCGGACTCGCAAGCATGGCAATGCAAGCACTGCTGTCACACTTAAGCGGTACAGCCTGCACACCAACTCCCAGATTGTGCAACAGATGCCTCAGCCATAGCGCCTCCTTAATTGCCGCAGCTGCAGCTATATACTCCGCCTCAGCCATCAAGGTTGCCACAGTGGGCTGTAGCTTGGATGACCACGAAATCGCCCCATTGCCCAGCAGTAAAACATATCCAGACGTAGAGCGCCGCCCTTGTGCGCCAGCCAAATCAGAATCGCAGAAAACAGACAACTCCAGACGGCCTGCGAACAAGACACCCACACCTTGAGTACCCGACAAATATCTAAGAACTCCCTTTGCCGCATTCCAGTGATCAGTTGTTGGCTTGTCCGTGTGCCTGGCCAAGGCTCCCACGGTGCATGAGATGTGTGGACGTGAGCAAACAGATAGGTAAAGCAAACTGCCGATAAGCTCACTGTACGGAAACCTTGCAGTATCCAACTGTTCTCCTTCTGAAGTCAGACGCACGGATGCATCCAGCGGGGCACACCGCTTATTCGCACCCTCCATGGAAAACTTGGACAAGACCTCCAAGACATAACGCGTCTGCGAAATGTGTAGGGACCGTGCACACCTATCACACTTGATCTCAAAGCCCAAGTAAAAGCGTGACTCTCCCAGGTCACACATGTCGAACATGCCTCAAAACTGTGCCTTAATGCTCTTAACTAGGCTGATCGACTTGCAGGCAATAAGTAAATCATCCACATACACGAGGATGTACACCTTTTCTCCATTCTTATCCTTGACAAACAAACCTGGATCAGCAGACGAGGGCTTAAAGCCCATCCATTCCAAAACAGAACACGAACACACATACCAGGCACAGGGAGCCTGGCACAAGTCTTACAGTGATCGGCAAAGATGACATGCCACATGCGCACCACCTAGCTGGTATCCAGGCGGCTGCTCCGTAAACACCGCTTCTTCCAGTACACCATTAAGGAAAGCTGTCTTAATGTCGAGCTGATGCAACTTGAGATCTTGCTCCACCACTACAGCCAACAGTGCATGCAGGGTAGCACACTTGCCTACGGGCACAAAATGTTGTACGCCGGTTTGATCACCGTTCACACCGAAATAGGCCACAATACATTCGAGCATTATGAAGCATGATATAATCATATTAGCATGATATACTCGAGTATATCTAGCTAATCAGGCATGTTACATTATCATCTACAACATCGCGCTGTCGGTCAACATGTTTGACTCAAGGCTGATAATTAATGCGCGACCTATCTATTGGCATAATATCTCACGTAATAATACTTTAAATATTATTACCTCATCCGTGTCATAGACCATACGCGTATGTGAGAATGCGACGATCGCGATGGTTGGGTCGGCAACCAAATATCGATATTCGGACCTTCGCATATTGCATGTGTTGCATCCATTAATATCACGGATTATGCGATATTCAGAACAGTGCTACGAAGGTACTCACACTTGAGATCGGAATCCAGTGAGACCTGTACTGCACATCGGTATCGCGACGTGATAGGTGCGAGGATGGCCACCTAGAGACCGAAGTCGGCTCAATGCTACTTTGGACTAAGTACTCGTGTACTTAATACTATCTAATTCGCATACATACGATTTACTCATTTATATTCGGCCTGAGCTATTCCAGCATATCATCTTCAGCTGGATGATGAACATTGCCCACGGGGTCTGACGGCCGACGACCTATTTGTAAACGAAGACTATTGTAAGTTGGATCTTTCCTTATTGTTGAGTCTTCCGCTGTCACTTTACTCGCATTGGATCGCCTTGCTGTTTGTAAGCACGGTGTGCACTTAGCTAACATCCAGACGTGCAGATTCAGTGCATGATTGAAGAAGGAAGGATACAACACAAAGGCCTCCCCAAAGTCAACTCCTTCCTTCTGGGTAAACTCCTTAGCGACTAGACAAGGCTTATAGCGCTCAACATTGCCGTGGGCGTCACGTTTGACCTTGAACACCCACTTCAGCATTGTATCACAGCTCGATTGCCGTCCATGCAGAGGTAGACTCGAGTCCACCATAGTATGAGCAGACATGACATATGCATACTAGTGTGATATATCCGCATATATCTAACTAGATTAACATCCTGCATGACTATTTATGACGTCGCGCTGTCAGTCACATGTGTTTGACTTGTCAACATTGATGCACAACACCATTATGGCATAATCCATTAAGTAATAATGTTCGATATATTATTACATCATCAGTAGCATGGATAAGGTGTGCATGATCACGATGGTTAGTCAGCAACCGAGTAGCGATATTTGGACTTCCGCGCCTTGCATACATTGCAACCATTTATCCAATCATTTACACGACAATCAGAAGAGAAGAGTGCTTTGAAAGTACTCACACTTGGGATCAGGATCCAGTGGGACTTGTGCTGCACATCAGCATCACGAGCATGATAGGTGCGAGGACAGCAGTGTAGACAACTCAGCCGTGCAAATTCAGTGCATGGGCAAAGAAGGAGAGATACAACAAATTTGGTAGCGAGATGGTTCCATTCACTGGCTGTCTCATTATCCCTTATCAGAAGTAGGTTCCCACGATGGCAAACGATGGCGATGATCACCGCAGCCTGTTAGATATTTCACCGAGAACCTTGGCCGCGCCGTGTTTGACGCCGCTGCTTCCAGTTTGTAATTGTTTTACTTGTTTTTGTATAGCTGCTGGTAGTGACTGGTCGTGTTGGTGCGACATTCATTCTGGTGGCCTCGCTTGGCCAAAGATGCGGAGAACTTCGTGCAGACATGCAGTCTGTGCCAGTGCAATAAGGCTTTGTTGGGTAAGGGTCACGGGTTGTTGCTGCCTGTCCCAGATGCGCCTTAGGAAAGTGTTTCCATGGACTTTGTAGTCGCGCTGCCCAAAACTGAGGGGGGATATGATGCGGTGTTTGTGATGGTCGATCGTCTGACTAAGATGGTTCACCTAGCACCATATACATCGTTCTGCATGTTGTATCCTTCCTTCTTCAATCATGCACTGAATCTGCACGTCTGAGTGTTAGCTACAAGTGCTTCATGTTGTATCCTTCCTTCTTCGATCATGCACTGAATCTGCGCATCTGAGTGTTAGCTATGTGTGCATTGTGCTTACGAACAGCAAGGCGATTCAATGCGAGCAATGTGACAGTGGAAGACTTATCAATAAGGAAAGATTCAACTTACAATGATCTTCAATTGCCAGATAGAAGTCTGCCGTCAGACCCTGCGGGCAGCGTTTATCATACGGCTGGAAGTGATATGCCGAAATAGCTCAGGCCGATAATAAATGAGGAAAGCATATGTATGGGAATCAGATTGAGTTAAGTATGTGGGTACTCAATCCAAAGTAGCATCGAGCCGACTTCGGTCTCTAGGCAGCGTTTATCATACGGCTGGAAGTGATATACCGAAATAGCTCAGGCCGATAATAAATGAGTAAAGCATATGTATGGGAATCAGATTGAGTTAAGTACGTGGGTACTCAATCCAAAGTAGCGTCGAGCCGACTTCGGTCTCTAGGCGGCCGTACTCACACCTATCACGTTCACGATACCGATGTGCAGTACAAGTCTCACTGGATTCCGATCTCAAGTGTGAGTACTATTGTAGCACTGTCCTAAATATCGCGTAATCTGTGATATTAATGGATGCAACGTATGCAGTGTGCAAAGGTCTAAATATCAATATTTGGTTGCCGACCCAACCATCACGATCGTCGCATTTCCGCATACGTGTGTGGTTCATGATACCAATGATGTAATAATACTTAGGGTTTTAAATATTATCACTTGATGTATTATGCCATAATGGGTTCACGCATCGATATCAGCCTCGAGTCAAACATGTTGACCAACAGCGTGATGTCGTGAATGCTAATGCGACGTGCTACATTAGCATGATATATTCGAATATATCATGCTAATATGCTCATATCATGCTCAGTCATGCTCAGGTGAGTTGAAGCCTACTTCGACATAATCGGTGATCCAACCGGCAAACAACAACTATCCCCCCTCCCATATCGTACAGCATCGACTGCAGAGATCATTGGGTCTGTGTGGCACGTAGACGAGCTTCCTCTAATAGGGGCTTCATTTCTGGCGAGAAGTTGCGTGTCGGCTCCCAAGAGTTATGCTTGCTAGAATGACCAGTCCATTTGACCAGGTACTCGTGTACCTTGCTTGCGTCGATGTTGACCTATGTGTCGAACCCGATAATCCAGTATCCGTTCCACATCGTACACCTTTAGCTTGCCTGCAATCCAGGTCTCGGGACTGGGGTCCATTACTGCAGGAGCATCGACATCCTTTGTAACGGGTGCTGTGCCGCAATAAGGGCGAATGAGGGAGATATGAAATGTGGGGTGAAATGTGGGGAATATTCATGTCAGAGGGTAGGGATAGCTCCACAACTACATTTCCTACCATGCGTACAACGGGATATGGACCAATCCAGCGGGGTAATAATTTTCGGGACCTGTCGGCGAGCGAATGCAGGTTCTTAGTGCTCAATAAAACCATTTGTCCCACCAAAAATGTTATGTCTTGTTTGGATTTATTATAGTAGTCCGTCGTCCATTGTTGTGTTGCATCCAAGCATACCTTCGCGTCTGTCATGCGGGATAGGAATGATTGGCAAAGGTTTTTGCCGCAGGGATATTTACTTCCATCTCTCACCACACGGGTAGCGCAGGATGGAATGCATAATTCAGAAAGAAGGGGCTTTGACCTGTAGAGCAGTTAACAGCATTGTTAAGCGTGAATTCTGCTGAAGTCAGAAATGTATCCCAGATGGAAGGTGTGCGTCCCACGAAATTTCGTAACATATCGGCCAATGTGCGATTTGTGCGTTCGGTTTGCCCGATTGTGGATGATATGCTGTGCTCAAATGAACGCGCATACCGACGAGTTCACATAGCGCTTCCCAAAACTTAGACATGAATTGACTGCCGTGGTCCGATATCACATTTTTAGGAACACCATGCAATCAAACCACATTATTGAAAAATAATCATGCTGTTTGCTCAGCGGTGCAAGACGAGGTGCAGGGGGCTAAGTGAACCATTTTGGTCAATCGATTGACCATAACGAACACCGAGTCGTATCCCCCCTCAGTTTTGGGCAGCACGACTACGAAGTCCATTGAAACACTTTCCCAAGGGGCATCTAGTATAGGTAATGATTGTAATAACCCCTGGCTCTTACCGGATAGTGCTTTATTACGCTGACATAAACTGCATCTTTGCATGAAAATTTCCGCATCCTTCACCACAGGTGGCCACCAGAACGAGCATCGCACTACAGCCAATCGCATGCTTCCTGGGTGTCCTCGTGGAACTGAGCAAGAATATCATAGCGCAGAGCATTGTAGTTCGGCACGATGATTTGTGTTGTCGAGCCATCCCTCTGCAACCAAAGATTGTTTTGCTTGCGTAGATGCTCCACATTACTTGGGGTGGCGAACCATGGATCTACTTCATACGCCACCTTGAGTCACCCTGCAAGGTCCGATGCTATCAGCAAATCCTGGCTGTGTGAACGTGTGATCGGTGCTGCCAAAATTGCAGCGTGTAATGGCGGGTGTCGACTGAGGGGATTCATGGAGCTACTTAAGTTCCTAGGCTTGACTAACTACTTCCATAAGTTTATAGACAAATACTCCATCCTTGCGGCCCTGCTTACAAACTTGACATGGAAAGGAGGCTTCGTCTCGAATCTCGAATCATGGACACCCAAGTGTCACCAGGCATTTGAAGAGCTCAAGCATATCATCGCCAATAATGTTACCCTTTCGTTTCCTGACTACTCGTTGCCATTTCGCGTAGAGGTAGTGTCTGAATCCAGTAATGGAACCTGGTCCCAAGACCTGGAGTGCAGGCAAGCAAAAGGTTTATGACGTGGAATAGATATTGGATTATCATGCTCGACACGTAGGTCGACACCAACGGTACACGAGTACCTGGTCAAGTGGACTGGTTATTCTAGCGAGCACAACTCATGGGAGCTGACATGCAACTTTTCGCCAGACATGAAGCTCGTCTATGTGCCACACAGACCCAATGATCTCTGCAGTCAATGCTGTACGTTGCAGCAAGGACGCTGCATACGGGAGGGGGGATAATTGTTGTACCATGGTTCGATTGCCACCCATGCAGAGGTAGACTCGAGTCCACCAAAGTATGAGCAAATATGACATGAGCATGCTAGTGTGATATATCCATGTATATCTAGCTAGATTAGCATCCCGCACAGTTACTTGTGACATCACACTGTGAATCAAATATATGTCAACACTGATGCACGACACCATTATGGCATAATCCGTCAGGTAATAATATTTGATATATTATTACATGATTCGTATCATTAATCAGGTGCGCATGCGGGAATGCAATGATCGCGATGGTTAGTCGGCAACCAAATATTGATATTCAGACTTTTGCACCTTGCATACATCACATCCATTTATCTCATGAATTACGTGATAATCAGAAGAGTGCTCTGATAGTACTCACACTTGGGATCAGGATCCAGCGTGATTTGTACTGCACTTTGGCATCGCAAGCATGATAGGTGTGAGGACAGCCACCTAGAGACCGAAGTCTACTCAACAACCACTTTGGATAAGTACTCATGTACTTAAATCCATCTGATTGACATATATACATTATAATCATTTATTATCGACCTGAGCTATTTTAGCACATCTCCATCAGCCATATGATGAATGCTGCCCGTGGGGTCTGACAACCTACTCCTCCTGCACAATTAAAAATTGTTGTAAGTTGGATGTTTCCTTGCTCTTAAGCCTTCCGCTGTCACCTTACTCGCATTGAAGTGCTTTGCTGTTCATAAGCATGTGGCACTATAATCTAATATCCAGACGTGCAGGTCTAGTGCTTGAGTGAAGGAGAGATACAACACCAGTCACTACCTCTGGCTTTGGAGCCAGCGGGGGTAATAATGGACAGATCCTTGTGGGGTGTCCTGACGCACACCTTAAACAGACTTTCACCTGCTGCCATCACGTGAGCTCAGTCTGCATACACTCCCATTAGCCCAACCATTTGTCCATTGTCTTTTGTCACTTCACCTCTAATTCGATGCCACATACCCCTACTGCATTCAGCAGATCTTCTTCCCTCTTTCACCATATCAGCCTCATTTCTGGGTCTGCGCGGGCTGACCCCTGAGTCTCCAGGCTTGGGGTGTTGTTGACACAATGAGCCTCACCAATCACCGCCACAGCCAGAGACAACGTGCCACTGGTTCCTCCATGGACTGGTTTGGTCTCACACACTACATCCTGCACTGGTATGGCTGACACAGGGGTTGCAAGCCTCAAGGCAGCTTGCCTAGCTAACATACAGGCCTCAGCATTAAGAACAATTTGCACCCAGTTCACATATGACTGGACCCCTTCAACATCAAGTCAGTGCTGCTTTCCCTAGTTAAGGTGTCTGAATACCTTGCTGGAACCAGAACATACAATCCTTCTCCAAAAGGTCAACTATGGG
Source organism: Volvox africanus (assembly GCA_030268105.1). Lineage (NCBI taxonomy): Eukaryota > Viridiplantae > Chlorophyta > Chlorophyceae > Chlamydomonadales > Volvocaceae > Volvox > Volvox africanus. The sequence continues at coordinate 716,555 of BSDZ01000014.1, read as the reverse complement.
TGCTACCAGAGTCTCAAAACGTGACTGGTAGGCAGCTACCGATTCACCCGGTTACATACATAGGTACCTAGAACCAACGTTTGGTGTACTATGGTGGCCCGTGACCGCTCTCCTGGGGTGAAACGCGCAAGTAGGGCAGTCGTTAATTCATCAAACGTGAAGTCCTCGTGTGCAGTGGACCACTGGTTGTATCATTCCTTCACCATACCTTCAAGGGTGGTGCCCACGAAGAGGCATTTCACCTCATCACGTTCACCTCTGCGAACCATCTGCAAGTACCTTTTGATGTTATGTAAATAGGAACAGGTTGTACTAGCAGTAGTACTTTGATTCGCATCATAAGTGATAAACAGCCTCAGTATGGGGACGAAGAAAACTTGTCATTTCGTCATCATGATGAGTTCTTGTGGTGATAGTATTACTGGATTCCTTTGGGCCCTGGTGCCCCCATTAGCCATCACCGTTTTCAAAGGGGTCATAATGAAGTAATTGGGCCCCTGAGAGACAGCGGGATCTTGCAGCACACGAACATCAACAGTGTCAGGTTCAGCCTTCGTTGTTCTAGGGCAACGCCCGCATCGGGCTGGCTGGCCACACCTACAAATGAACTATCTTCGCGACCCAACATGGAGCACGAGTCCACACTTTCGGTCAACGATACGTCAGACAGTTCACAAAAGTCTAGGGCAAAAGGTTATCTGTTTGATTCGCCTACCGATGGTACTTCCAAGTAGGCCGAGTAGGAATGCAATGTAGTTGGTCAGGCCGTCTTTAATCTCCATAGTACGCTCGATAAAAGCTCTAAGTTGATCGGGTTCAGGGTCTGACTGGCTAGCACTGCATTCAGCGATGGAGTACGTTCACCTGCTACTCACAACATGAGCTCGCAACAAGAATGCAGCAACCACAATAATAAAGGCAGTTACAAACCGGAAGCGGCGGCGTCCAACACGGCGCGGCCAAGATCCCCGGCGAAGGTCTCTAGCGGACTGCGCCAGCGATCGGCAATCGTAGGAACCTACTTCGGATAAGGGATGATGAGACAGCCCGTGAATGGAACCGTGTCGCTACCAAATTTGTTGTATCTCTTCTCCTTCGCTCATGCACTTAATCTGAGCGTCTAGATGTTAGACAGTGCCGGAGTGCTTATGGACAGCAAAGCACTCAGATGCGAGGTTAGTGACAGCGGAAGACTTTAGAGCAAGAAGAGACTCAACTTACAACGAGTTATCAATGCCAAGGAGAAGTCGGCCATCAGACCCAGCGGGCGGCGATCATCATACAGTTGATCGCGATGAGCAAGATTAGCTCAGGCCGATAACAGGTTGAAAGAACGTATATCAATAATCGTAGTGGAAATAAGTACACGGGTTCTTATCCATAGTAATGTTCGATTAGACATCGTCGTCAACGCGGCCGTCCTCGCACCTATAATGCTCGCGATACTGATGTGCGGTACAGGTCACACTGGATCACCGATCCCAGTGTGAGTACCTCCAATGCGCGCTTCCGATATTCGCAAACATTACTAGATAATCATATGCAAGATGCGAAGACCCGAATATCGATATTCGGTTGCCGGATAACCACTGCAATCACCGCATTTCCGCATGCGCGTTCCATTCATGCCAACAAAGATGTTATAATATATCAAATATTATTACTTGATGAATCGTGCTATGATGATGCTGTGCACCTTTGTTGACCACATGTCAAATGTACGTAGCTGATGGCGCGATGCAACGAGTTGCAGTGCGGAGTGCCAAACTAGCTAATTACATGCGAATATATTGCTCTAGCTTGCATACATCGTGTTCGCCCATCGTTCGGTAGACTCGGGTCTACCTTCGCAAGGACGGTAAATAAACCGTGATACAACACTATCTATGTAATCGTTCGCCTTCTGCGGGGAGGCCTAAGACCCTGCTTGAGCTGTTCACTGGTACGGTTCCTGATGTGTCCCACCTGCACGTCTTTGGCTGTGTCGCATATGCTCATGTGCCCAAGGGCTAGGGTGATAAGCTGGACCCTCGGGCACGCAAGGGCACTCTTGTGGGTTACAAACCGAATTCCAAGGCATCGCGTGTTGCTCGGGGATGAGAGCATTTCGGTGTCAAGTGATGTGACGTGCCATGAGTTGGCTTTCCTGTTTCGTAATGGTTCTTTTGCAGAGAAGGCAGAGGCCACTGAGTCGTTGTTGTTCGATGTTGTGCCGCGTGCTGATGATGTGAGTGCGGCTGTTCTCCCTGTCACTGCTCAGGCTGCTGGTGCCTCCGTGGAAGCGGTGGATATGGCCGGCCAGAATGGAGCAGGTGATGCTCATACCGTTCCTGCTGCTGGTGGCCCTGCAGGAGATGCGGTTGAGGCTGGCATGGACGGTGCTGAGGACCCTCCGCCCTTGGTCCCTTTGGAGAACGAGGAGGAGGAAGAAGATGAGAGTGATGGGGAGGATGATGATTCCTCCGATGGGGATGTTGATGATGGGGGCAGGGCTGCTGCTTTGAACTCCTCCCTTGGATCGGGATCCGGATCTGGCTCTGGTTCGGGCTCAGGTTCGGGCTCTGGTTCCAATAGTGATTCCGCTTCTCCACCGCGGCGCACTTCTGGTAGGGATCAGAAGCTTAATTCCCGGCTGAAGGATTACGTTTTGCTTGCGGATGCAAAGGAGGAGCTTTTGAGCTGAAGATCCTGCTGAAGCACAGGCTCCTGATGATTGGCTGCTCTGTAAGGCGGTAATGGATGAAGAGATGAAGTCTCTTATGGAGAATTGCACCTGGGTGTGAGAAGATCAGGCTGAAGTGGGTGTTCAAGGTCAAACGTGACGCCCATGGCAATGAGCACTGTGAGGCTCGTCTAGTTGCCAAGGGGTTTACCCAGAAGGAAGGAGTTGACTTTGGGGAGGCTTTTGCGCCCGTAGGCAAGTGTGCTACCCTGCATGCACTGTTGGCTGTAGTGGTGGAGCAAGATCTCGAGTTGCATCAGCTCGACGTTAAGACCGAATTTCTCAATGGTGTACTGGAAGAAGCGGTGTTTACGGAGCAGCCGCCTGGATACCAGCTAGGTGGTGAGCATGTGGTGTGCCGATCACTGTACGGCTTGCACCAGGCTCCCTGTGCCTGGTATGTGCATTTGTGTTCTGTTTTGGGGCAGATGGGTTTTAAGCCCCCGGCTGCTGATCCAGGTTTGTTTGTCAAGGATAAGAATGGAGAAAAGGTGTACATCCTCGTGTATGTGGATGATTTACTTATTGCCTGCAAGTCGATCAGCCTAGTTAAGAGCATTAAGGCACAGTTTTGAGGCATGTTCGACATGTGTGACCTGGGAGAGTCATGCTTTTACTTGGGCTTTGAGATCAAGTGTGATAGGTGTGCACGGTCCCTACACATTTCGCAGACGCGTTATGTCTTGGAGGCCTTGTCCAAGTTTTCCATGGAGGGTGCGAATAAGCGGTGTGCCCCGCTGGATGCATCCGTGCGTCTGACTTCAGAAGGAGAACAGTTGGATACTGCAAGGTTTCCGTACAGTGAGCTTATCGGCAGTTTGCTTTACCTATCTGTTTGCTCACGTCCACACATCTCATGCACCGTGGGAGCCCTGGCCAGGCACACGGACAAGCCAACAACTGATCACTGGAATGCGGCAAAGGGAGTTCTTAGATATTTGTCGGGTACTCAAGGTGTGGGTGTCTTGTTTGCAGGCCGTCTGGAGTTGTCTGTTTTCTGCGATTCTGATTTGGTTGGCGCACAAGGGCGGCGCTCTACGTCTGGATATGTTTTACTGCTGGGCAATGGGGCGATTTCGTGGTCATCCAAGCTACAGCCCACTGTGGCAACCTTGATGGCTGAGGCGGAGTATATGGCTGCAGCTGCGGCAATTAAGGAGGCGCTATGGCTGAGGCATCTGTTGCACAATCTGGGAGTTGGTGTGCAGGCTGTACCGCTTAAGTGTGACAGCAGTGCTTGCATTGCCATGCTTGCGAGTCCGATTTCTACCACTCGCACCAAGCATATTGATATCTGCCATCATTTTGCCCGTGAGCATGTGCAGCAAGGTGAAATCAGGATGGATCAGTGCACCACCACGGAGCAAGTCGCGGATATCTTCACGAAGGCGCTACCAAAGGAGAAGCTGCGCCTTTGCATGTCTGTGGCATGGGCATGAAGTAACTGCCTGTGATGATTGTTTTTGTGGTTCGTCGAGTGCGTGGGAGCACAAACACAGACCACCACCGCTGTTTTGCGTGTTCTGACTGACTATTTGTTTTGTAGCCGCATCCTTGGGCTTTTTGCAGCAAGTGATATGCTGTATATGTGTGTCGGTCGTTAGGAAGTCCGTCCGCGTGGGAGTGTTGAGTTTCGGCCTGATTTCCTTAGATTACTGTCCTAATGTTTGGTATTCTCAGGAAGATCTAGGTCTTGCCGGATTAGGTTGTTTCTGTCATGGAGCCATGGAGTCTTGTCATGGAGTAAGACTGGCGTTTGGTCTTCTGGCGCTGAGCCACTAATTACTTGCCTAATCAGTGCGTCCGAGGGTCTAGGCCGAGTGTACGACACTTAATTCTGTGAGTATATATTTGGCGAGGTTTTGTGCAGCATTTTGCTATTTGGCTTTCACATGTCGATCAGAGTTTATGGGATTTCCAAAAATATGCGATGACGTAAATCTGTTCGGCTTGAGCAGGATTACTGCTGTAAACTTGCTCTGATTTTAAAAATACTTTTGCGGATTTGCAGAAGATCTGCAAACAAATAGCATAGGCAACCGACGATATTTCATTTGAAGAGACGATAAGTTAATGGAAAGTACCGGGAAACCAGGCCTTGGGGGGGTTGTACGGGTTAATGTGGCACTTGCTGCCGCTGGCGGGGCGGCTGGTAGCGAGGCTGACGCAGGCGATGCAACCGCCGCCCGTCATAATCTACTTCCAATTCACTCTGCCAAGCAGCAGGGAAACCCCTTACACTCACCGTGGGACTTGGCATGCACTTCGAGCTTCGGCAGCTTGACAGCGTTTCTATACATTTGAACTTCAATATCGAATTCAAGTCTTGCTTCGGCGCAATGGATCTAGTAGGTACCTGACCAGATTGCTGACAAATCGCCTGCAACATTTGGACAGCAAGCAGAACCACGGCAGTGGGGAAGGAAATTGACTTCCGGATGGCACTGGTGGGGTGGGTGACGATGGGAGGAAGAGCAGCAACACGGATGAGGACGTGGCGCTGAAGGCAAAGGTCTAGGATTACGTTGGGAAAGAGTTTTCTCGGTCCTTTGGCCTGATTAAGGACCGTGCCAGCACGATCACAACCTTTAACGAGCATGTTGACGTCTTGGTTTACGTGCTAATGGGTGCATCCTCAAAGGGTGCATTTCCATTCAACTGGGTTAAGATTCAGCGACATGTCAACATACGACCGCAGCAAGCTTATGTACTTCAAAGACGCATATCTTCTGCACAAAGAGCTGCGCAAATAAATGATATCCGCTATGCAAGTGCTTTCAAAATCGGGCAGTAATTTCGCCTTTTCACCTGCCTTTCGCCACCACCTGGAACTTACAAGTCTTAACGTTGTTTTACCTGTGCTATATGTGCTGTACTAGAAGGGACCTGCTTGAGCAGCATGGCGTCGTGCCTGACCAAGAACTGGAAACAGCAAGGTGAACAGCGAGGTGAAGGAGGACGTGTTCGAGCCAGAGGATGATCGGGCTGCCTTGAGTCCGGAAGATAACCTTGCTCACAATGTGCGCCGTTTGCCAAGAGTCCCCGCACAAGCAGGGAGGGAAGCAGCTCCGTCCGTCCTTCCCTCCGTTCCTCCCTTCATCCCCCCCCCTCGTCCGTCCGTACATTCCGCCCTCGCCTCCGTCCCTCCCTCCACCCCTTACCCCCCTTACCCGTCCCTCCGTCCCTCCGTTTCTCCCTCCATCCCTCCCCCTTCATCCGTCCTCGCCGGCCCCGTCCGTCGGTCCGTCCTTCCCTCCGTCCTTCTCCCCTCTCCTTCGTCCCCCCCCACTCTCTCCCCCCGTCCGTCCCGCCCTTCCTCGTCCCCCATCCCTCAGCCCCACCATTCCTTCCTCCGTCCGCCATTCCCTCCCTCCTTCCCTTTAACCACGGGTTTCCTTCACTCTTGTGCCAACAGGTAGAGGACCCGTCCGGAAGGGAGGGACGGAGGGACCGACAGAGGAAGGCGGAGGGAGGGCGGGACGGACGGAGGGACGGTGGGAGGAAGGGATAGAGGGAGGTGGGAGAAAGGAAGGGAGGGACGAATGAAGGAAAGGAGGTTGGGAGAGACGGAGGGATGTAGGTAGGTAGGGCCTTAAGTAGATAGGGAGGAAGGAGCGGCGGAGGGAGGGGAGATTGGTGGGCTGGCGCTGTCTTACGATTCTGATATCTATCTCCTGTTCCTCCCTCTTCCCTCTATTATGCAGCGTGTGCCCGTGGCATGTTCTAGAGAGGAATGCGGCATCTTGGGGACTGCTGTCCAGATGGATTCAGCAACCAATCAATTACCTGAATTCGGCCCGTGCAATGCAACTCCATCAATTCAGCACTGGAAGGGTTTTCCTTTTGGACGGGCGGATTTCACAATGATTAAAGCTCTGCAATTCTTTGATGCACTTTGGTGGCAAACTGGTTATGTAGAGCAGCTTATGGTTCCACGGCTGATTAGGAAGGGCTGAGAGGGCCGATGGATGGGGGTGGGAGAGAAGGGGGACAAACAGGGCTGTGCAAGGCTAAACTCAGAGGCGATACCAACACCAGTTGCCTCCGATTGATGAAGTGGGTTCGTTGAGTGAATGTACGGGACGTCAGCTTTCAGCTTCATGTAGCCAATTTCAAAGTGCAGTGCTCCCGGCAGCTGTGTTATGGTTATTTGCGCCTGCATATACAAAGGATGAAGCAGCCAGGCAAACCTCCAAACACCTCCAAAGCAATCCAACTTCATAACAGATTTTCTATTGATCACTAATCATATACTTCAGTGTTTATTTGGCTCCTTTCCCCATCGGGCGACCCATTCAGGCCATTAAGCCCAGGTCAGAGGGCCCGTTGGCATAAGAGTGGCTGTAACCTGTGGTAAAGGAGGGAGGGGGGCAATGACAGACGAAGGAAGGAATAAAGGGAGGGACGGAGGGATGGGGGAGAGGTAGGGACAGAGGAAGGGAGGGATGGGGGCGGGAGAGACGGAGGGAGAGGGTGGGATGGATGGAATGACGGACGGAGGAAAGGAGGGAGGGACGGAGATTGGGATACAGGGAAGGGGGATCGATGGATGGAGGGGTGAATGGAGGAAAGAAGGGATGCATGGAGGGACGGGGTGAGGGATGGATGGAAGGCGGGATTGACAGAGGTATGGACAGAGGGACAGAGGGAGGGGCAAACAGAGAAAGGAACGAAGGTATGGATTGAGGGGTGGCGAAGGGAGGGAGGGACAGAAGGAGGAAGAGATACGCAGAGGAACAGACTGATGGATGGCTTACTGCGTCAACGCCGCGTGATAAGCAGAAGTCCATCTTTGTACATGGGCGGGGGTCTTATTTGTGTAAGACTGGGGCTTATGCTCCTGGTATGATTGCTTCGCCGGTTGAGGATAATCCATGCAAGGATTATGGATGGAATCGTACGTCACCCTGTCCGACTGGGATACCAATCCTCTGATGTACGACCCAAGTGGAGTGCTGCTAATTATCCTAACCATACGCCTCAATCTGTATCTCTCGATACCACCATCTGGTATCAAGGGTATAACATCCTGATAGTTATTAAACGATATTAATTGTTTTATAAGATTTGATTGCACTACTAATAGATTTCCACATAACAATTGAGTTATCAAAAGGTGCTAAGGGTTAACCTACTATGATAGAACTGGCAATCACCCCCCGGTCGTCATATGTTGCACACTTTTTTTACTACATCATAAGCATACGTGTTCAGGCACGACTGTTATGGCACAACTAATATGCCCCTGGAGTTCCAGGTTCTACCCCGACCGAGAGCGGGTCTATTACCCAAAAGTTAAGGGCAGAGTGCCCGCATGTCGATGGACGGTGACGACCCCAATTAAAGTGACCTGCGAGCTGACCAGTAGCGGAGTTGACGCCTTAGTTGATTCGGCAGATTCCGCTGGATGCTGGTGGTGGGTGCTGAACCTGGGAAGAGCACTGATTTCGGAGAAGTTGGCATGGGAGACTGGATGAGGGTGCCCCGAAACACCGGGGAAGGTAGGGACTGCCAGGTTAGTGGCCACGGGTGATGTACCCCCCTACTATCCTACACACATAAGCACCGGTGCTGGTAACAGCCATAGTCAATATATTTCGAATAAACCTGGAAAATTAGAGATTAAACCGTTTCTATACCTAGCTACATATTGTTTGGCACGAACGGCCTCAAAAAATATTGCCCAATCCTTGGTAACATTTTAATCATACCCACAGTCTCTACAGCTTCAGCATTTCTGTCTGGCTTGGGTCATACCTTGAATTGAAAATTCAGTAGCTTCGTCTATGGTCTCATTGGTAACTACTGCATTAAATAAATGCAAAACCAACAATAATTACTGTGCCGGCAATTCTAATTTACCCAACATGAGGGTAAATCAAGAAAATATTACAATGTATACCATACTCCAAGGTGCATCAAAAACCCTATTAATTCCAGACTTGTTAGAAATGTGTTGAAGGTCTGTCCTGCAATAGCTGACTGAAGGCAGGATTAACCTTAATAGCCGATGCAGAAATTGAGTAAGTGGAAAGGATTGGGGATTATCAAGCCATTCTCCTACTTTTATTAAGGTAAAAGACCTAGCTACCTGCTAAAGGCCATGAACAAAATATATTCATCCAATACTCTAAAATAGCAATAATAACGTATCTAAATTACTGCTTCCTATAACTTTATCTGGTGCTTGTAAGGAATAAAAAGGAGTAACCAAAATTGACAAATTAATTGTAAAAGCAATAACAAGTTGGGTGTCGGCTTCCTCGAAGCCGGAAAAAGGGTGGGGCCCCCCACAATCCGTACAGGCTGGTTACTTCACAATGAAACGGTTTGAAGTTTGCAAGTTTGCGATGATGCCGGCTCATGACGTTCAGCAGGCAAACGACTGCAAACACAAGGGCAGGGACCTCACGCTGCTCACACCATCGTGCACATTTCACCAAAGCAAACGGTGAGGACGTCAAGTGTTAGAGTGTCGCCAGTACTACTGATGGAAAGCTTTAAGCTGTATCTCCGAAATGCCTGTGGCTTCAGCAATTCAGCCCACAGCATCGAGCTCCATGTTGGCACTGTGGAACTCTTTTGCCCTGAGAATTGACTTAAATTAATTGTATACAACGTTACATGCTTTGTAGATAAATGTAAGCAAATTCGTTGACCTGCTGGTAGCAAATCGCCATGCCTGTGAGAGCAGCTTAGTCACCCAAGCTTGTTGTTCGATTCATTTCACACTGTCATGCCCGAGTTCCATTCTGAGAGACGCGGCACCTTTTGGAATGAAATTTAGGCCGAGAGGCATTGATGTGACCTTGACCGGAGTCAAAGGAGACTGACGAACTTGTTTATACTCATACGATTGTCATGGGCCAAAATAAAGATACCTTGCAATATAGAATGTAAAATGTGATCAATATCGCGTTTCCACCGGGCGAGATATTATGTTTGGTCGGTCACATTCTTACAGAGAGCGAGACCGACGGACATGGGCAACCCCACAGGGCGGGGCCTCCCTGAGCGCTTCACGCTGGGACCCGCCCAATAAATGTAAGTTTAAAATCTGCGTCACATTTATCTAAAGAAGTCTTTAATGGATTATCATTTTCCTTAAACTCTTTTTAATTCATTTTATTAGAAATAATGTACGCATTTACATGATAATCCTATTATATTGAAATGTATTTTACATGACTATTTAAATGTAATATGTTCACTTATAAATGATAATTTAAAAGTAAATTACTAACATCGTTGAGTTTAATAAAGAACCTTTAGGTATACAGAAGTAAGTAAAGATAAATAATTAAACAAATATTGTCCTGCGTGATACTCACGGCGCATAGAAGGAATTAATAGATGGAAAGAGGAAAAAACAGCTTACACTCCTCATCGTGCATTACGCAAAGAGAGAAGCAAAAAGTTTAGTAGGAGATCTATGCTTATTAGGTCTGATGTTAAAATGCTCCTTAATATATCCGATTTTTGTAAAATATATGAAGACTGGAGACGTCACAAGCTCCTTACTTCCAGTAAACAAAGAAATAGGCAAGGTATAGCTAACCCGATTGAGTTAATCGGATAGCGAAGGTTATAGCATTCAAGAAATCATCAAATTGTTTAATTAACCCCAGTTACGGATAAGAGCTAAGTAGGAGAAAAAGCTAGGAGCGTTATTAATCCCTAAGTATTATAATTTGTACCAACCAAACTAAGGATTAATAACATGTGCAAGTATATCACGATTTATAGTATTGTAGACGATTCTTGCTAGGAGCGTTATTAATCCGTAAGCGTTCGGGGAAGGTGGACTAGTAAAGAAGAGAATAAAGGATAATATTTCTGTAAGTTATTTTAATTTTATGGTCATTTTACCATTTATTTTTTTAACTTACACAAAGTGTATTACAGACTCTCCAGACCGCCGTAACGATAGTTATAAAAAAACAATAATAGGCGAAAATGGTAATCAGCTAACAGTAGACGTACCTCGTGATCGAGAAGGAGAATTTACCCCACAATTATTACCCTATAGAGAAGTTCTGGGCAAATTTTAAACGTAACTTACGAAAAGTAATTAACCCCAGTTACGGATAAGAGCTAAGTAGGAGAAAAAGCTAGGAGCGTTATTAATCCCTAAGTATTAATTTGATGAAATACCTAGGAAATTTTGCATCCTAGGAACAAATATAAGAGCAATAATTGCAAGAGATGCAACCATTCCAAGAGATGCTATAAAATACAATAATCCAGTAATTCTATATATTATATATATTCTATTTTTTTTCTATTTTTGGTAATTTCTGACATAATTTACTAAAAATTGGACATTCTCCACTGGAGTATTTGGTAAAATACCATGCCCGAGATTAAAAATGAAATTTTTATTATTAAGGCATGTTAAAATATCCTTTGCTATACCGCTTTGTTAATTACTGTATGATTATCCCTTGCTTTAACGTGTATGCAATCCAAATATAATATTGGATATACATCGTCTAGGGACCTGTTTTGCCGCATTTTGATCTTCCATGCCAAGACCGAGATTCCCAGTAACTTTTCGCATATAAGGCAAAAGCTCTTTCGCCGCCCCCGAGATACCCATAATCTCTTTAACAAGTAATTCCCTGCTTACAATTCCTCTTAGCAGATTAAAATCCAACCAAAAATCACGCTGTCTTGGCTTTAAAATCATAAACAACTAAAGGTTTATGCTAAGATCGCATATTTTTCTTATATTTGGACTGTATCCATGTAAAGTCCCGGGTAATAATATTGTAATTAACAAGGCTGTGTACCTGGCCATTGCTGTCACCATAGAGGGAAAGAAGGAGTTACTTGGTATTTGGATTGGGAAGAATCAAGGTAGCAAATTCTGGATGCAGATCATTACGAATAATTTATAGTATATATAATAATATATTATTAAATTATTAATGAATTTATAATTTTATGCGAGCATATAGCCAAGATTTAAGAGATAAAGTAATAAATAAATATAAAGAAGTAGGAATGAGGATGGTGGCAATATCCAAGTTATTTGGGATTTGCTATGAATCAGTACGTGATTGGGTTAAGCGTTATAAAGAGGAGGGGGATTACTCATCGAAGCAAGGAGTTGGTTGTGGACGAGCCAAAAGATTCACGGATAAGGATAAAATTTTAGGAAAAACATGGTTAAAGAAGACACAGCCATTAAAAATGTCGTTATTATTACAGTATATTTTCTTCCAATATTATCACCGATATAACCAAATATAAATGCACCGACAGGAGGCATTAAATAAGTTGAAAAGAAAGCAAAAGAAGCAAGTAAAGAAGATACGTAAGGATCATGTTCAGGGAAAAATAATTCATTAAGAATTACCATAAATAATTAATTATTAATTAATTATTCATATAATTTAGCGATAAATGTCGCCGATGGAGTTTTTGGAATTTCAGTCAAAGGAGCCATGACAAAAGAAATGGTAGCTTCAATGGCAAAAATCCAATAATTTTTGCTATGGCCAATTCTGATCCGGATATTACACCTGAAGATATAAAATCAGTGAGAAATGATCCAATAATTGTGACTGACCAATCAGGTTACAATAATCAAATATTAATGTAATAGGCTTTTCTGATATTTTAGGGGGGCCATTGATGTTAGAACTACTTGTATTAAGAAAGAGATTAACATAGCAGCTGCTTACGCCTAAGCAGGATAATAGAAAACCCGTCCCAGGAGAGGTTTATCATGCTTATAATAGCACTAGAAAAGCTTTTGGTCCTGATTATACTTTTCCAGTACCTTTTGATCCAAGATTAATTTCCGTTCCAGTTGCAGTAGCACAAGCCGCAATCAAAAGTTCGGGCGGCAAGAATTAAGGAAGTAAACAAATATAGATCAGAGACCTCGGGAACAGGTAAACCATCTGATATTATCGGAGCAGGAAGAAGAGGTATTGACATATTTGATTGCGTAATTCCAACACAATCTGGGAGAAATGGTCAAACAATTACCAATACGGAACTGTAAATATCCGTAAAAATAAATATGCAGACGATAAAACCCGTCTTGAATAGGATTGTCCTTGCCCAGCATGTGCTAATGTAGACACACTCATCTTTGAATTAAATTTGATAAGCAAATTGAAGATTTACAAATGCAGAATCAAGGATTAAAAAGAAGTTTTTGCTCCTTTTTATTTAAATAAAAACAGTTTTTAATCAAATTAAAGAGTATATCACAGAAATAGAATAAATATGAAATCATTATGTCGATAATAAGAATACGTAACAGAGATTTTAATTATACTGCCCAGGAGATAGCCATGCTGGGCTTCATTTCCTTGCTATAAATCTGGAAAGTTAGATAAATAAAATAAAATAAGACAAGCAGATCCTTCTGCTTCTTTTGACCTTTTGATTGTTATGGTTGCACTTTATCCTTTGGATAATAAGCAAAGCAAGCAAACCTAGAAGCTGAAAGTATCAAAAAAGAGGCCAATGAAGGCTTCCAATTACTAAATTTGTTGCAAGAAAAATTAGACAAGATGAAAAAATAACGTAAGGGCTGCTTAGTGCGTAAGTTTAGATATAAAAACAGGAATCAACATTTTCAAGGGATTAGTCACTTGCATCATCGTGTGATGTAGTTACTGAGCCCACCTTATCGTAAGTTCTCCGATTGTAAACTAGACTTATTCAACGGCCATAGCGGTTCTTCCTTGATATTTTAACCAAACCTAAACGTAAGGAAGTTTAGATCAAACTAACTCCTAATGTTATTAGTTTTTTCAAGCTATTTTCTATAAAATTAATAGCACGCATAGTATAAATCTGTTATAATAATGGCAAAGGTAAAAAATTGGCAAATATCATGTCATGAGCAAGTAAACCTATATATAGATATTCCATTTCGAGTCAGTAAAAAACGTTTGGTGGGGATAGGACAAGATTTATTTCCAGGTGAAGAAGGCCGCTTTGAGCTCGTTATCGATAAACCTCTTGCTCCGCTAAATCAAATTAAGGAAGAAATAGCAATTTGCCTTTGCCGGAGCCTAATAACTAAGTCTCTATCCATTTTACAAATTTACCTTTACCAAATAGTCATTTAGAGTGCCATAGTACCTATATAGTCTGTATCGTAACTACATAGTTATAAACAGTGTCACAGTGACTGTAATTTAGTCACTTACATATAATGAAATAATTTACGCATTTAAATGTAAATCCAATTACATTTAAATGCATTTTACATGACTATATATTTACATGTAATACAAGATTACTACTACTCGATTTTATTGATTTTGTGAGATGCGGCAGGTTTGTGATACCCTCCATATTACCACGTACTCAGATACTAGAGGATGCAGGTTCTCCCACCGACCTTACGAGCCTACCTACCACCTTACCTTACCTTACCTCTCATCGAGCCTATGTGTAAATCCAATGCCCTAACAAAGCATATTATGAATTATATTATCAGCCCAAAGTATATTATTAGCTCTTTTCCCAATCGACAGAGGGTATGCGACATTCAAAAGGGCTTCTTGCGTCCTCGAATAACATTACTCTTTGCCTAACTGTGCTGCTTCAGCACAGCAACATTGAGACATCCGGTCCAAAACACACTCCACAAATCACCCGGTGTCATATATTTCGTCCCCGCCATATAATTCCTGTTTAGTCACATCAGAACCAGCCCTACATCCTGTGGGGAAATGCTGCACCCGCCCCCCAGTCGCCAGTTATACAAGTAGTAGTGCAGCTGGCCATCGCCTTGCCCAAACTTCAGCTCGCGCAAGAATGTCTCATTCTGCATCAAATCGAGTGCGTTGAAGACGTCATAGCCACGGGTTGCTGCCAGGACCAAAGCATCGAACACCAGCTGCCGCAACGGAACTGAGGACACCACCACGTAATAGAGGTATGCAGCTTTAAGCTCGGTGTGTTGAGGGTGGCCCAGGATGGAGGAGGGCAGGGTGTAGAAGGATACTAAATCCGTCACATGGCCAGGCGTGCTAGGAGACTCTACCACGAAGGTGTTGATTACGTCGTCAATGTTTTGGAACCTGTCGGATTGGGTAAGGTGCGAATGCAGACTCAACCTCAGGACAGATACATGGTCCCGGTGGTATGTGCAAGAGACCTTGATACCACAAAGTGTCAGTCCATGGATAATGTGCTCGATGTTGACTTCACTTCTCCCCATCCTAGGCCCTCATCCCGTGCCAGCAGACCACACCAAGGCAACAACTTGAACGAGACTTGCCTATGGGTCACACCGATGCATAGCCGGTACTTTAAACACTGGCACACACCTATGGCAAAAGAACACCTTACTCCCCGGATGCTTTCCGTCAGCCGCAAATCTCATAGCCCCACGTTGGCATCGCCGTTTTATAAAACCCAAGCATCCATGCAGACCCAATCGCACACCATCATGCCTTCAGCCAATACATGATTGCCCTCCATCAGTCCGTCGCATGACTCGCATTAATGTACAGCAGACATACCAGTGAGCCGCCTCCTCAGGCATGAATTTGGGAGCAAGCTTGTAGACCCCCAAATGTTTGTTGAGTAACTTGGTAACCTGCATCGGGGTATCATTGTGCACACCGTGCATTCTAGGATGGAGCAAAGACATAAACTGAACAAAAACCTGCTGCAAGCGACAGGCGAGACCTCGATGGAACTGTAAAGCTGTCTCACCTGTTGCACATCGTCTGGCCTACATTCTCGTAAGCCTGGCGTGAACGTTGTTTCCGGCAGCTTATATAGCTTGATCGTCCGTGCCATTGTCATGCGGGGCTACTTGGTGAACGGTGCCAAGGGAGCATGCGTACGTCAATTGGCACAGCCGCACTGAAAATAGGTTTTTACCAGACATAGCTGATTGATGCAAACTCCCCCAAACACTGAGTGGTGCAAGCGACCCACTCCCTGAGATTTTCTTGATGCTTCAGTAACGCCCTTTGCTCTGAACGCGCTGAATGCACAATCGCCAATGAACGGGAAATAGCACCTGCAACAATTCTGTTGGCATTCCTGCTGATGGAAGCTGCTCTCAAGCTCATAACAAAATACTAATATTCGACAGGCGGAGAAGCCAGATTTAAACAGCCTGGCATACCAACTTCGGTTGCGGCAATGGTCCTTTGGGATATCTCACAGTGAGTACCAAGTCCCAACTAGAGTTTAAAAATCGAAACTCATGGGTTCTGCGTAAGCCAAGCCGCATGCATGTTGACCTTCCAGTGTGTCGAGTCAAATAACAGAACCACACAACTTACCGCAAGGCGTGAGAAGCCGACGTCAATAAGCTTGCGTGGATTCAACGAACGATGGTAATATCGACAGGTAGCTACCGGTTTTGGCAACAGTACACCAGCTGTGTAAGCAGCTTGCCAAATATTGCATTTGTTCACACGTCGGGTAATTTCCTAAAAGGAAGGTCAACAGAAAGAACGATCAACATAAAAAGTATCCACTGAGCCCCGTTCCCTGTCCAAGGGACAGAGCATTCACATGGGAAAAGTAAACAGAAGGAGCACGCTAGGTTTAAAGTAAAAGCTAGCCAAACTTATGTCATGATTGCAACCCGTATTGCAACTCGCCTTGATGAGCAGAGGTGCAAGCCGCTTGGCGCGGAGCTTTTTGTGTACACAAAGAAAGTTGATTTCCACCATTGCCACGGTGTTGTCCCTGACGCGAATGTGCGCCGGAATAGCTGAAATGAAGCCCACAAGCTTTTGAGAGGCCTTTACACGGACGCCGACCAGCCACTCCAACCGATGGCCAGGGCACAGCAAACACCACTTCAAGAAGTTTGCCGAATACTTGAACCTTAAAACAAATTGCAAGCATTACCTGTCAGAGAACTTTTCACGCTACTCCAGGTGCTTGTGAGACGCAACGTAGAGCACAAAGGGCAACACAAGACGTCCTGCTTGGATCGTCGTTTTGAGAGCACTAACCCCACTGGACACTGGACGAACATCGGTGTAATCCCACGTGATAAATGTCATGGCAGTTACCTGAACATACTGTCATCATCCTCGACGTAATTGTTGCTCAGTAATTCATAAACCTGAGTACATTTAGTTCGTACGATGAATCCCGCCAGTGCCGGCTAAATGGAAACAAAACTGTGCCATATCAGCAAATGCTGCGGAATATCATAATAGGCCGCTCACCTCCTCTGCCACAGCATCATCGTTTAAGTTGCAGATGGACCACTCGAAGCTGTAACAGAACCGAAATGATCGTCAGCTGGGCTACTGCATGCGAGACTTTACTAGGCTGCTGTGCTATGTACGGGGCAGCGGCATCAGCATACGGACAAGGACAAACAACCCGAGTTCATATTAAACCTGCGCTTCAAGTCATGGCACAAATTTAATCACTCCACGAAATAGGGGAACCCATGCCTATTTAAAAGCCTTCCATACGGCGGTGCATGGAGAGCACTAGGGCGTATGGTATTGCACAGGACTACTACTTCGAGTGGGACCGTTGCCTTTTGCCGAGTGCCAGCTCCCAGCGGCCAGTATTCGCCGAGCAACGGTGACGTCCGAAGAAACCCTTATATGAACCAAGCTGGAACCAAGCGGGCTCCTGAGCACGCTAAGACTACTGCACAACCTCGGTGAAATCTTTGCTGTGTCTGACTGCGCTGCTATGGATGAACACCCATACGTGGACAAACCTTCCTTGCCCTACTGCCCACTTTGGCGAAATCTTCATCATTACTTTCAACGAGATAGAAGTCAGTAAAAATGGTGTTGCAGGGTCACGGCATCGCACCTTTCTGGCAGGTAGTAAGGCTCAGAACGCACGTCATCCACCGTTTTGGGAGCATCAATAGGACCCTCCACACCCTGACAAGGATAAAAGCCCATTGAGGGACAATGAAGCTGCCATCCAAAAGCTCGAATCTCATTTTCATCGCGTACCTCGCTGCCTTCTCTGAACTGAGCCACCGGCTGAGTTTCCCAAAAGGCATACTTATCTTTCGCCTGAATGAAGTTCACAAGGTTAAATGGGAGTACGCGGACTGAGAATCGCCCCTGTAAAATATACCTGCCGCTTGTAATCGACTGGGCACTGCTTCCTTCCAACTTCAGCCGAGCTGAACCCCTCCATAATATTCAATTTTTTGGCGTAGCGGCTCCCGTTACAACCATGTAAGGTGTATTTGCAAATGGCGTGAACCCTTCTGCAACCATTAGGGACTGTTTGCATGTAGCGAGGGAGAAATTCTCCCACCGAAATGAACTCTGTGTTTGACCTTCCTGATTTTGGCGTTCAGAACCGCCGTACAATTATTGCGAAGCAATTGAGCCCTAGTACGCCGGCCGCAGCTAGGACTCCCGGTCAAGTGTCGGGCTCTACATGGGACTACACGATACGTGAGATCACACGTATCGTGTGCGCCACAAAGTAAATTGATCTTACAGAAAGTCCCAAAAGTGTTCTGACTTTTTCGGGTGTATCACTATACGTAGGATGCCACTATATGTAGGACACCATATAGAGTGGCGTCGACGCAAAGCCGCCACAGATACTGCAAGGTCAGATTGCGTCATACCACGCTTGCTTATTTGTGTTAGCATTTTGTTATTTGGCTTTCACATATTGATCAGAGTTTATGGGATTTCCAAACAAATGCACTGATGACGTAAACTTACGCAGATACCATGGAATGGTTGTACTTGCATAGCTTTCCACAGGGCCGAATAATTCAACGTATCCGTGAGACATCGTCGAATTTCGATGTCTAGAAAACTTAGGAAGATTCCAAACGCAATCACACCACAACCTCGAGAGCCCACGCCGCGACCTTTGCCTCGTACGAGAAGTGCCGCAGCCAGACCAGGGCAGTTGATTTCCCGCGCGTGCCACAAACGCTTCTTTGTGGCGTTCGGGCGGACCCAGAAGGTGGAGCGCTGTATGCCTCTTCCCCAGACGGACGGTTATGGACCGCGTGTCTGCAGCGGACGCAGCGTGGGCGGCGAAGCTCCCGGGAATTAAAGAACTGATCTCCACAGCGGGGCTGAGGCATGCAGGGGATGCAACGCTGAATGCATTAGTTTTACAGCAAACCCAACGTATGTAGCAGCAGACCATGACATGTGGTGCAGCCAGCACGCCTGCTTCCATGATCCCATAGCAGCGGGCCGAACAGAATCATCGGCGGATGTATACTTCATGGGTTTTCTCGGCTCTGGCACCATCTCTCTTCCTCGCGTAACGTGTCAACATTGCACAGAGGCGTTTACGTCATCAGCGATCCAGGAGGATGCTTTTACAGCTTCCCCATCGATGCCCACGTGTGGTATGACATGCGCCTTCTCGATGCATACCTATTACGTGGACTGAATGACGGGCTGAGCATGTCGGGCATGTAAGCTAGAACGGGGTGCAGCTGTGGGCTTGCCTTGTTTCTTGACTGGAGGTTTCTCAGCAGTGGGGTATCTGTTTGTTCCTGTTTCTCCCGGATGCTTATTAACTTTCCTGGGTGTGTCCCAGGAATTCTGTCTCCGTAGCATCTGACAATGACTTTGCCTGAGCCTAGAGCAAGGAGCAAACTGGCGGCAGGTATATATATGGCAACAATCTGACATGCCTTATGCAGCGGTTTGTGTGAGGATTGCATGAGTTAGTGGGTCTCTTGCCGTATGGTGTTTGACTTTTTGGCTATGTATGCTTCCTGATTTTGAATGGGGTGTTTCTCTCCTGTTCCTCTTTCCCCCTTCTGCCCTCTGCTCTACAGTCTCGCCTCCCCTATCACAACCATTACAGATGGGGCTGCGGGCTTAACTGTTGCAGCCGGCCATGACCTGGATGCAACTGTAGGCGCGGGCTCTGATGCTGGACCAAGTGCGGCTCCTTCTGGTGCTGGTTTGCAGGATGGCGGTGAGGGCACCAAAACGGACACTGGCGTCGTTGCCGGCGGTTACACTGGTGCAGGCACGATCGGGGATAAGTCCAGCAGCGTGGTGCAGTCAGCTGATAAGTTCCGACTCTCTGTCTCGATGGTCGCAGTCACAAAGCTCAGCCACTACACCAGTTGTGGCCAGGCATCCAGCCATCTATTACCCAGTTCTTTGGGCCTGTCGACAAGAAGGTGGAGTCCCTACATGCTGCAGGATGCCTCAACCTCCGGCACACACTTAATGGCGACAATGGGCGTGAAGCATCGTCAAGCAAAACAGCGGAGGAGGTGCTTGCCTGCCGTTCCTCGTTGCATTGTGCTCGTTCGGATGCAGCAGCGTTGAGTTGCATTGTAGATATCCATGGTATATGTTGCGCGGCTTGCATGCACACCGTCCCGCTTCGTGGGTTGTTCTGCGACATGCGGACTTCAGAGCAGTTCTCTTATTACCTATACATGCTTGAGTACCCAATAGGGCAGCGTCCCGATCTTCAGGATATTTATTTTGACGTCGGTTGCCGAATTCACAGCAAGTGGGAGCGGTTCATCGCTCAGCATCCAGACCTGCCTGACGAGGCCGCATCACTCCGCATCCTTGTCAACTGGATGCATGGCGCAGGCCATGATCTGGCCTGCCAACTGCAGAACAGTGGTCGCTACACCGGCGAGGCAGACTGGCGAGTTGGCGAGGAGATAGAGCAGCTGTGGAGTATGGGGAAGGTGGGGTCCCGGGTTATTGGTAGTTTCCATGTGCAGGCTAAATCCGATGCAGCCGATCGGGCCACTGATGCGGTACATGTTACTGACACATCGGCGTGGTTTCATAGAGGCGCACCTGGCGCTGCTGGCACGATCGAAGCTCAAGAGGGCCGTACAATGGCTGGTGAAGAAGTCTGCAGATGCCAAGACGCGGCGTTGTGCGTATTTTTGTTGCTCACGCAAAGCGATCCTGATGAGTTTGTTGTCGTACAACTGAAATGCACCGATACTGGTGCACAGTGCAATTCTAAATGGAGCTCCTCCGGGTGACTTCGGAGGCCGCGGATAGAGGCATCAACGACATGGCGGCGGCAGCTGAGCGGTTCCTGGAGTGCGTACTGCCAGCTGGCTCGCCGAAAGTAGCTGACAAGGATGCGTGGCAGGTACGTCATGCATTGTTTTACGCACGAGATGGGTCCCGGCATTTTTCATATCTTCGAAAATGCCCCCTACATGCTCAGCTGCTCTGGGGTCCTCCTGCCTGACAATCTTGCCACTTGCTTTAGTGAGGCTCAGGTGAGGCTGTGCTTAGGGGCTATATATACTGGAGCACAAGGATATTTAGGGGATAATCAGGAATAAATCCAAATAAACCCAAATAATCAGGAATAAACCCAGTATACCCTCGTGAAGAACTCTGATGTTACGCAGCATCCCTGCAAATAACTACCCGTGAATCGTGAAGGGACTGCCTACCCTTCCTTAGGTCTCGTTCGTCAAGCTGCGCCAAAAAGAGAAGGAGCTTGGCAGGCTTGTAAACGCGGCATCAGCCTTGGCCGTCGTGTCTGGCAGAGGTCACTTTGGCGGCGGCCAATTCGTGTTCCCAAAAGGAGCAAGTGCGGACGGAGCTGGACAAGCTGGAGCTTCAGCACGGTATCAGCCCCCTTAGTGCCTGGTCTGGTCCATGGAGGGGAGGAAGCAAGGGGGGAAGGGGTGGAGGAAAGCAGCTCCGTCCGTCCGTGCCTCCGTTCCTCAATCCATCCCCCCCCCCGTCCGTCCGTACATTCCTCCCTCCCTTCCGTCCCTCCGTTTCTCCCTCCATCCCTTCCCCATCATCCGTCCTCACCGGCCCCATCCGTCGGTCCGTCCTTTCCGCAGTCCTTCTCCCCTCTCCTTTCGTCCCTCCCTCCCTCTCCCCCTCCGTCCGTCCGCCCCTCGTATCCCCCCGCCGTCCGTCCCACCCTTCCTCGTCCCCCATCCCTCGGTCCCACCATTCCCTCCTCTGTCAGCCATTCCCTCCTTCCCTTTAACCACGTGTTTCCTTCACTCTTGTGCCAACAGGTAGAGGATCCGTCAGGAAGGGAGGGACGGACAGAAGGGGGCGGAGGGAGGGCGGGACGGACGGAGGGACGGTGGGAGGAAGGGATAGAGGGAGGTGGGAACGAAGGGAGGGAGGGACGAATGAAGGAAAGGAGGCTGGGAGAGACGGAGGGATGTAGGGAGAGAGGGAAGGACGGACGCATCATGGTTTCAGGTCCCCAGCTGCTTATAAAGGGATGGTGCGCCAGGCTCGCGAACATGCTACTAAGCAATGGGCCTGTTATCTCTGAAAGGGCCTGGGCTGCATTTTGGAAGGGTTGTGACGGAATAGGCTATGGCATTCCTGAACAGATGACCAGGCCCAGCGGACTTCGTTGTGACGTGGCATCCTAACTGTTTATTAATTTCTTGGGAGGTTTTCTGTGTGTTGGTGCCAGCCTATGAGGACCCGTCTCAGCTGGAGCCCCTGGGTTCCAGATGTGACAGAATGTCCTTTGACACAAGCCAGCTTGGCCACATGTAATACAAACGTCATACATACACGGATGTTTGCACACACATATACACATGCACACCATTATGGCAAGACAGTTTAGAAGGGTAGTTCAGGACGGGGTTCCTGCGGTGACCAAAGGGGGTATATTGCTTGTGCTATCCAAAATTCGCACATGTCAATCGTGAGCAGTAAATAAATATCCCAAACAAGAGGTGTGCGAGCAAACCCTAACACCCATCAGCAAAAATGCGCACCATGTCACCCAACATGAGGTTTGTGCATTCGGTTTGTCCATCAGGCTGCGGGTGGTATGCGTGCTCAGGTTAACGTGCATACTAACCAGCTTGCAGAGTACTTCCCGAACCTTAGACGTGAATTGACCTCCACGTTCCAAAACCACGATTTTAGGAACGCTGTTCACCTGAACCACATTGTCAAAAAACAATCATGCCATTTGCTCAGCAGTGCAGGACGACGTGCATGGTGCTAGGTGAACCATCTTAGTTAATCGGTCGACCATGACGAGCACCAAGTCCTATCCCCGCTCAGTTTTGGGCAGCGTGACTACCAAGTCCATGGAAACACTCTACCAAGGTGCATTCGGGACAGGCATAGGTTGCAACAACCCATGACCCTTACCCGACAATGCTTGGAATCACCAAAATGTCGTCCAAGTAGCATACCACAAATCTGTCGAAAAATGGTCTGAACATGTGTCCATAACCGCCTGAAACCCATGTGTCGCAGGGGCATTATTCAACCCAAACGACAAGACCATGTACTCGAAGTGACCAAAGGGCGTCTGAAAAGCGGTTTTCGGAATGTCAGATGCAGCAATTCGGATCTGATTGTAACCCTGTTGCGAGTCAATCGAGCTGGAATAAGCCGAACCCTTCAGCTTATTGAGCAGGTCATCAACACGCAGCCAAGGGTAGCGATTTTTGATCGTGATCGCATTCAAACTCCAGTAATCAATGCACGTGCGCAAAGTCCCGTCCTTCTTACTGACAAACAAAATTGGGACGGGGTGAATCATACCCTTCGGGAGCAAGTCCGTCACCTGGCGCTTCACCTTGTCCAGCTCCAGTGGACTTAACCTGAACATATGTTGTGAAACGGGTTGCACTCCAGATACGAGTGGTATGGTATGATCGACATGACTCATAGGTGGAAGCCCAGGTACGTCATTAAAAATGTCTGCGTACCCTTGCAACAATGCATCTACCTCAAGATCCACAGAGGTTTCAGTGGTGTTTGCATTCAAATGCAACTGAGGCCTCATAAGTGTTGTATTACGGTTCGATTATCGCCTATGCGTGGGGTCGATGCGACTTTACAAGGCGATAAGCGAACGTAATAAATGCATACCAGTAATATTTATATTTGCATATATTTAGCTAGTTTGGTATGTCATGCACTGCGACTTGTCCCATCGCACTGCCAGCCGCATGACTGTCGCGCCGTTGACTTAATCGGAGAAGCATGAGCGCATTGCATAATAATGACTTGAACTATTAAACTAATAAGATTTGCCATATTATTAATCTATCGCTGGTATGCGTAGTGTGCGAGTGTGAAGTTCGTCTACGTCGCAGTGGTTGATCACCAACCGAATGTCGCTATTCGGACCCTTACGTTTTACGAACGTCATGAAGTATTATTTGTCCGAATACACGGATATCGGAAATATGCATTAGGGTTTACCACACTTAGGATCGGCCTCCTAGTGTGAGTTGTACTGCGTTCCGATATCACGCGTATAATAGATGCGAGGACGGTCAGGTACATCAGAACATCTTTGTATGCTGTTGGAACACATCTGTGTCCATTGAACTACTACCATCTGCTCTATTGCTGCGACCTGAGCTAAGTCCGAGCCTTGCCATCAGCCGTATGATGATCGCCGCCCGCTGGGTCTGACGGCCGATCATTACATTGTATTCGGCAATCATTGTAAGTTATATCTTTCCTTGCTTCCAAGTCTTCCGCTGTCCTATCGTCGCTACGGAGTGCTTTGCTGTCTAAGAGTACTTCTATCTAAGCGTCTAACATGTGAGATGTGCAGACATTACATCAGCAAAGCAGAAGAGATACTACAACAAGCAGTCCATGGGCGCCCTTTTGAATCATTCAAACGGCTTCCTTGCACCCAACTGGCTTGGGTTCAGTTTGCTTGCCCATCGTGGCCACAGTGAGGTTAACCACAGGCTCCGCCTCTGACCTACCCCCCACATTCACCAGCCAAAGACTCCGAAAGACATTGCTGAAACCAGAAGATCTCCTTCGGAAAGATCAGCTATAGGCATCATGAGTGTTGGAAAAACGTGTCGATGCAGCCGAAGCCTACGTATACACCTGCAAGCTCAAAGCAGATTAGTAGTCCGGCTGCTGCGTGTCCAACTGGTGAGCTGTACCGTGCCTCAAGCCTATTAAGAGACAAGAGCAAAAGTCTCAAGCAAGCAACGGATTGTTACAAAACAGCTAATGAGGTATGAGAACCTCGCCAAATATATTGTCAAAGAGTTAAGTGTCGTACCATCGATCTAGATCTTCAAGTGCACTGATTAGGTAAGTGATTGCTGGCTTAGTGTCAGAAGACCAAACGCCAGTCTAACGTCATGACAGAAACTTCATATCTTCATGACACTCTGGGAAAAGCCATCCTCCATATTTTTCGTTGGATCCATAAAGTCCATATGGACTTCCATAAAACCATATGGGCTTCCATAAAACCCATATGGAAGGCAATAATATCCACATACAGCCATGAAAAACGTTTTTAAGTAGATATGTCCTGTCATGACAGCTTGTAGAAAATTGTTTTTCTGTGACTTGGGGTCGTTAGGGTTCTGGTAGCCTGACACCTTCCATAATCCATTGTCCCAATTCCATAAAATACACTTCCTAGTGCAGTGCTTATAGCTTATAACCATGAACAAATTTGAGCATACCACTCTGGTAGCATGCAGTTTGTTTTAGAGGCCATATGCACCTCGTGGTGACCACTTTAATATGATGTGATGTGGTACGACAATACCGTCAACCCGTCATTCTACCAACTCATCTTTGTTCTTTCTTTACAATTTCTTTTCCATCTACTGCTTTCTGACTTCTACCACTTGTAACGATTCAATCTATCACGTCAATTATCCCGCCAAATCATGTTCTTCTATTACGCACGCTTTCTATAGCTCCTTGTACCTTGTAACCAACCAACGTTTTGCCATCAGTTGTGCCAATCTAAGAGGTTATGAGCCCTGCGGCGTTCAGAGCTGGTCTGCGCCGCCGGAAGTGCGCCGTGAACCAATGATGGCAACTTTGGGCAGCCGGCAACAATCATGGCTGATGCTCAAGACTTGCTTATAAGGATCCGAACCCAAGGTCGTATAGAGGTAATATGCGACATGGAGGACATCAACTTTTGTTTGGAGTTTGTGATGGCGATGGCGACGGCTTTGGGCGAACGCGCCAGAACCGTGGTTAATAATCGAGGTTGGGCCAAACAGTTCAGATATCATAACGATCCTTTCTAAGGAGATGGACTGGCTATAATTTCGAGGTCGCCGCCCAAGGCAATCTGCCGGCAAATGCGCATGTTAGCCGCGCGTATTCAAAGAAGACGACGCTAAGGAAGAGCTCAGCAATCAAGCCTTGGTTGCTTTTTGTGGGCTTAATCGGAAGCACGGAGGAAATTTTCTGGTTATTTATGAGTTACAGCGACACCGACACCAAGATGGAACGGGCTGGCGATAACTTCGCGAGGAATCCGAGTTTCTATAGCATTTTCATGTTAAAGGCCTTTCGAATTTGGTTTCCATATGCTGGACAACCTATGGCGCGACGATTTGCACATTTGTTGGTCAAGACGATCAGGGAAAGTGGTGGCCGAGCGCTTGGTAGGGGGAGGCGGCAAGTGGGGACTGAGGGGGAGGCGGCAAGTGGGGACACCTCTGCAAGTAGTGGCGATATTGCACCATCATCGGGGGTCTCAAGTGGCACGGGAAGCAGTGGGGGCAATGCACATCAACCGGTACTGAGGTCCTCACGCCGCGGTACCAGAGGGGCGTTGTTTCCCGTGACAGCACGTTTTAGGTATGTAGATAGGTGGCCAGAGATACCCTATCTACATATCATGCATATAATTGGTTGGCCGAATAATAGGACATGAAGCTAATGACAGTACGTGATGCTGAATAATCGCCGTATTTTGCATGCGAAATGGACGCTTCCTTTTGTGCCCTCCATGCCAGCCATTGTAACTTTCCATAAAATGCCGTTTCCATTCCATAAAATGCCTTCCATAAAATACCTTCCATAACCTGGTGGCAGGATTATGGATTCCATATCAAAATAATATGGAGGCCACTTTATGGAAAAGGACGCTGGATTTTATGGAAGCCGGACCCCCCCGTTTTCCAGCAAGCTAAACTAAGGAAGTCAGGCCGAAACTTAACACTCCCTCGCAGACAGACTTCCTAACGACCTCCTAACGGTCAACACATACAGTCAGCAAAAGACTGCAAAGACTCATAAAACGAGTACAAATACGCAACCAGTTAGACACTTAACGCAGCAGTGGTGGTGTGTGTGTTCATGTTCCCACGCAATCAGCAAACCACAATCGCAGTAATCACAGGCAGTTACTTCATGCCCATGCCAGATATGCAGAAGTGCAGCTTCTCCTTAGGTAGAGCCTTTGTGAGAATATCCGCGACTTGCTCCGCAGTAGTGCACTGAAGCATACGAATTTCACCCCTTTCTACTCTCTCACGGCAAAGTGATGGCAGATATCGATATGCTTAGTGCGAGCCGTAGAAATTGGACTCGCAAGCATGGAAATGCAGGAGGTGCTATCACATCTAAGCGGCACAGCCTCCACACCAACTCCCAGATCGTGTAATAGATGACGAAGCCACAACGCCTCCTTAATTGCAGCAGCCGAGGCCATGTACTCAGCTTCTGCTGTGGACTTAGCTACAGTGGGCTGAAGCTTGGACGACCATGAAATCGCGCCATTGCCCAACAGGAAAACATATGCAGACGTAGAACGACGGCTTAAAGCGCTTAAAGCGCCAGCATAATCGGAATCGCAGAAACCAGATAACTCCAAACGGCCTGCGAATAAGATACCCAAACCTTGAGTACCCGACAGATATCTCAGAACGCCCTTGGCGACATTCCAGTGCTCCACCGTGGGCTTGGACATGTGACGAGCCAAAGCTCCCACGGCGAACGAGATGTCCGGACGTGAGCAGACTGATAGGTAGAGCAAAATCCCGCTAAGCTCACTGTACGGAAACCATGCCGTATCCAACTGTCCTCCCTCTGAAAGTCAGACGCACGCCTGCATCCAGCGGGGTGCATCGCTTGTTCGCACCCTCCATGGAGAACTTGGACAAGATCCCCATAACGTAACGCTTCTGCAAGATGTGAAGGGACCGCGCACACCTATCACGCTTGATCTCAAAGCCCAAGTAGAAGCATGCCTCTCCTAGGTCACGCATGTCAAAAGCCCCTTGCAACTGTGCCTTAATGCACTCAACCAGGCTGATTGATTTGCAGGCGATAATTAAATCATCCACATACACGAGGATGTACACCTTTTCTCCATTCTCGTCCTTAATGAACAAGCCTGGATCAGCAACCGAAGGCTTAAAGCCCATCTGCTCCACCAGGCACGGGGAGCCTGGCGCAAGCCATACAGCGATTGGCGAAGATGACGTGCCATATTTGCATCACCTAGGTGATAACCAGGCGGTTGCTCCGTGAACACTTCTTTCTCCAGTAAACCATTGAGAAAAGCGGTTTTAATGTCGAGCTGATGCAGCTCGAGATCTTGCTCCGCCACAACAGCCAACAGTGCACGTAAAGTGGCATACTTGCCCACGGCGCAAACACTTCCCCAAAATCAACTCCCTCCTTTTGGGTAAACCCCTTGGCGACCAGCCGAGCTTTATATCGCTCAACATTGCCATGGGCGTCACGCTTAAGTTTGAACACCCACTTCAGCCCGATCTGCTTCGCACCCTGGGGAAGCTTCTCAAGGTCCCAGGTACGATTTTCCGTCAGAGACCGCATTTCTTCGTCCATCACCAACTTCCAGTGAGGCCAATCCTCACGAGCCTGTGCTTCAGCCAGCGTCTTAGGCTCAATCACTTCTTTAGCACCCGCAAGCAAAACATAATCCTTCAACAACGAGTTGGGCTTCCTTGCCCTACCAGACGTACGCGGTTGTGGAGTGGGGGAAGCCCCTTCAGAATCAGAGCCAGACCCCGAACCTGAACCCGAACAAGGGCCAGATCCGGATCCCGAACCAGGGGAAGAGCCCATATCGGCTGCTCCGCCCCCATCATCATCATCACCATCGGAGGAAAAGTCATCCTCCCCATCACTCTCTTCTTCATCCTCCTTTTCATCCTCCACCTCGTCCTCCGAATGGATCAAGGGTGGAGGGTCCTCACCACCGTCCATACCGGCCTCACCCGCATCTCCCGCGGGGGCACCAGCAGTAGGAATGTTGGGAGCATCACCTGCAGCACTCTGGCCGGCAATACCCGCCGCTTCCACGGAGGCACCAGCAGCCTGAGAAGTGCCAGGGACAACAGCCGCACTCACATCATCAGCACACGGCATAACTTCAAACCACAACGGCTCAGAAGCCTCTGCCTTCTCTGCAGGAGTACCATCACAGAACAGAAAAGCCGACTCATGGCACGTCACATCACGTGACACCAAAATGCTCTCATCCTCGAGCAACACACGATATGCCTTGGAATTTGGTTCGTAGCCCAAAAGAGTGCCCTTACACGCCCGAGGATCCAGTTTATCACCCTGGCCCTTGGGCACATGAACGTACGCGACACAGCCAAAAACGCGCAAGTGGGACACATCAGGAACCGAACCAGTGAACAGCTCAAACGGGGTCTTAGGCTTCCCCAAAGAAGGCGAGCGATTACGCAGATAGGACGCCGTATAAAGCGCCTCATGCCACCACTTCTTTGGAACACCGGACTCAGCCAACATCGTCCGCATTTTATCCAACAGGGTGCGGTTAAGACGCTCAGCCTTACCATTATGCTGCGGCGTGTAAGGGGCGGACAGCTCATGCTTAACGCCACGCTGCGTGCAAAACTCCTTCACCCGTGCATTAACAAACTCACCCCCATTGTCCGTACGAATGCACTTTAACTGCCTTCCACACTGTGTCTCAAGCAGCACAATGCCCTTCTTGCTGAAATCGGGCACATCGGACTTAAGCCTAATAGGCTGCACAACAGAAATGCCGGAATAGTCGTCCAGCATTGTGACGAAGAAACGATGCCCCTTCTCTGAATCAGGCAACGGCCCACACACATCCAGGTGGACCAGCTGAAGAGGGCGCTCAGTCACCGTTTCTGAGCTAAGAAAAGGGTCACGGCTATGCTTGCCTAATATGCATGGCTCGCAAACCTTGCCCTCCAACTCGCGCAACTGTAAAAGCGACAAGTCAAACCCCTTGACCAAACCCTCCTGCACCAACCTCTCAAGGCCAGGATGGCCGAGGTGCCCCAGTCGGCGATGCCACAAGACCGCCATCTCAGAATCGGGGACCTTAACGGGCAGTACGGGCATAACTGTCTCAACACAGGGCTTAGAAGAATCATGGGCAACAGTGGTAACACTGCTCATGAATTCGTACAAACCAGTCGGGGACTTGGTAGCGGAGATGGTGATATTCCCTATCGTGACCTTTGCACAATCACCATCAAACAGGATCCTGCATCCTTTATCCGTCAGGACAGACACGGATACCACATTGTGCCTAAAACCCGGCACGTAAAATACCCGCTCAATTGTCACGCTCGGGGCAAGGGTTGGCACCAGATCACCAAATCCCTCCGCCCGCAGCACATTTCGATTTCCTACCTCGATTGAGAACGGTAAAGGTGTGGACAGTGGCTGGTAGCTAAGTAAGATGGTCACCTGTGATGTGGTACTTAGAGCCAGAGTCCAGCCACCAAGGGTTCGAATTCGCCTCAACACAAACCATATTCTGCTGCATCTCATTTGACCGATGGGGTTGTGAGAGCAGAGGCAGAGGTGAACGATACACGATCTGATACACGCTGTTTGTGTTCACACAGAAGCCTAGTCCCTATCGTCTCATGCAGCATACAATTGTGCTCTTGTGCAACCAGAGTCAACGCAACTACCTCTGGCTTGCCCTCTATGGTCTTGGGTTTTCCCTGCTTCTTCCGGAAGCACCTCTCCTCAACATGCCCCGGTTTCCCACACCAATCACACCGCACAGACGACCCAGCCACTGCCTTACGTGACCCACCGGAGGAGCGACCTGAACCTGAGGCCACAGACGAGCTGCCCTTCTTGGGGCAGTCACGGGCCAGGTGGTCACCTCCGCAAGTGAAGCAGCCTCTGAATTTGTGGCCGCCGTCATGCCCAGCATAAAGAGCCGTCGCAGTCTCAGGCTGACCCTTGCATTTGGCCAGCCTCTCTGCCTCAATGCCGAGCAACCTCTCCTTCAGCTCGTCGAAATCCTTCGGTTGGGCGTATGTGACAACTACCTTCTCAGTTGCATACAATTCATCGTCCAAACCGTGGATAATCTGCGTAATTCCGTTCCACACTGTCTGCACAAAATCAGAGTGCTTGGATAATTTGTTAAACATATCTAATGCACGAGTTATATAATCATGCATGATTTCACCCGACTCCATTTTCAACGCCACAAAGATTCAAGATACCGCTGTCAACTCAGCGTCACTCAACTTCTTCGCCCACCCTTTCAACCCGACCCAGGGATCCTTAGCTTGGGTTGAGTTGTCGATGGTAGACTTGTGGTCTTTTGCAGTGAGCCTCATGATGATAATGGCCCGAGCGCGCTTGACCTTCTTCTGAACGGCAGGGTACGTCGGATCATCGACCGTCGGCATCTGAAACGTCGAGTCGATGAACTCGTTGAGCTCCTCGCACTGTAACAAAGCATACATCTTGAGGAACCAATCATCAGCATTACTTGTTTTCAAAGTGTCCTTCCAAGCGTTGGGATCCGCAGCAGACATTTCGACAAACCAGAAGTCGAAAAGGGGCAAGCGACCAATCAACGCAAATACAACTCAAGCAAGAACACAGCCACCGCCATAGGCGGGGCTCATAACCTGTTGGAAAAACGTGTCGATGCAGCCGAAGCCTACGTATACACCTGCAAGCTCAAAGCAGATTAGTAGTCCGGCTGCTGCGTGTCCAACTGGTGAGCTGTACCGTGCCTCAAGCCTATTAAGAGACAAGAGCAAAAGTCTCAAGCAAGCAACGGATTGTTACAAAACAGCTAATGAGGTATGAGAACCTCGCCAAATATATTGTCAAAGAGTTAAGTGTCGTACCATCGACCTAGATCTTCAAGTGCACTGATTAGGTAAGTGATTGCTGGCTTAGTGTCAGAAGACCAAACGCCAGTCTTACGTCATGACAGAAACTTCATATCTTCATGACAGAAACAGCCTAAATAAGCAAGACCTAGATTCCATCGAGAATGCGTTAAGACAGCAAGCTAAACTAAGGAAGTCAGGCCGAAACTTAACAATGAGAGCCTTGAAGTGTGATTGATACACACACAATATCTGCACATCTAAACATTACGTGCCAAGGGCCGAATGCTCACAAGATAGACAAAAGCATCTGGACGCAATGTCAGGGGCAGCGGAAGTCTTCAGGAGTGAAAAGGTTACAGCTTATAGTCCAAAAGATGCAATGCGGTGCGTCCGGCTATCAGTACCGATGCCAGGCAATCATCAACTAACCCGCTAATAATACTTAGGTTTGGCTCAGGCCAATCTCGGTGTAGTATAGGTCAATATGATAATACTGACGATTATTCGATACCCTTTAAGCTGTTCCTTAAGCTATTTGGCCGTCCTCGCACATGTTATACTCGCCACACCAATATGCGGTACACACCACACCAGATCGTCGATCCGCAGGTGTGATAAACCCTAGCAACGTATCACAGGTATTCGCATGCAGTCTTATCAAGCCTTCCCGGCATTTATGCAATTCGAATGGCCGAATATGAATATTCGGTTGTCGACTAACTACTGTGGTCGTCGCATTTCTCAAACTTATGCATCGCTCATACCAGGATTGACGTAATAATATATGAATTATTATTACTTAACAATTCATGTCATCTTAATGCTCATGAACTGCGCTTGCCGGCTCAATCTGAACATTCTTTTGTTGGTGCATTACTGATACAGATTGCAACGCAAGGCAAAAAATCCCAATTGCATGGATTCCGCAATGCAAAACTAGCTAAATATATACAGACATGTTAACTAGTAACAATGCATTAATTACGTTTGCTTATCATCTTGTTAGGTCGCATCGACCAACACATTGACGATAATCGAACCGTAATACAACAGAGAGTGCAGATAACTGCAAGAGCAGCGAAGTGGGATACAACAGTCCCAGAGGTCCTTGCTGACCTTGAGACTGCTATCGGTCACCAGTTCTCATCTGACAATTTGGCTGTTAAGGCAGGGTTCGACTCCGCGTGTAGCCTTCTGGCACCTCGTGGACGTCCCCTCTCTCCGGCTGACCTCAGCGGGCACACCGTCCATCTGATCCCCTCCTCACTTCACCACCTCCAAGCCCGACTCAATCACTATCACACCTTTAAGCAGCAACGTCCTGATACAGCAGCTGTATCTTATTACCACAGCATGTAGCATGTCTAGCTTCTGCTGAGCTCACAAATATGCGCAGGGTTCTGTCCTTCCCAACGGGAACAGGTCTCTTCAACGCTCTTTACCTTTCATGCCAACAGGTTGCTTTGCTTGATACCTCATATCCTGTCGAGGTACGGAAGTATGATGCGCCACAGCCATTCACACTGGTGTCTCTTAATCCTTTCACATCTGCCCTCTTGGTAGCTGCATCGGTGCTATGACTACAGGTTCGGCACTTCCCCTCATCTCTTTGGCAACTGCTGGATACAGTTTCACCGCCTTGGTGGACTCTGGGGCTACCCACGATTTTGTCAGTGAGCCACTGGTTCAGTGCCTTGCGATTGCCTATCCATTCTTGCCCATGGTCCTCGGTTTCCTTAGCCAACGGGGGTAAGCAGGCAAAATCTTGGGGCAGGTGTCTCTGTGCGAGTCTGCAGGCTCTTTTCGTGTGTTGTATCTCTGTTGTGTCGGCCTACACAGGCCCGATCGGAAGATGACCGTTGACGGCTCAATCTTTGACACTACCTGAGATACCCCAGGATACTACATCGTGCTTGCATGCAGCCCTATGTGCTGCCCGCTCTCACGGATGCCGCATCCTTCACCTTAGGTTCTGCCTCACTTCAGAAGCATGCTGCTGTGTTTGACTACGCACCCTTCACCTTCAGCAGCTTGTGTGCTTCCGTGGCTGCCGTGAATCCCTGATGAAGTTGTTCCTGACAACACTCCCTAAGTCAATCATGTGATCACCGCCATGACGGTGGGGGTTATGACCCAGAGCCTGTAAACCATAAAGCAGCTGCTTGCATGCTGTGTAAGGGGGCTCATGTGCTGCTAGTGCGTCCTTCTCTTCGGCTCAACTCTGTTGCTGCTCAGGCTTCCTCGCAGGACCCTGACGTCTCTGCGCTGCTCACGGAGTTTGCAGATGTGTTTCATAATATTCCTGGTATCCTGCCCGAACGGCCGGCTGATCACATCATTCTTATGGTGCCTGGCGCACAACCTGCCTCACGCCCTACGTACCGACTCAGCCCTCTGGAGCTTGATGAGGTAAAGCGGCAGGTTGCTGACTTGCTTGCTAAGGGCCTAATCCGTCCTAGCACCTTCCCTTACTCTGCTCCAATCCTGTTCGTGAGTAAGAAGGATGGGTCTCTGCGGATGTGCATTGATTATCGTGCCCTTAACACTGTTACCGTTAAAAACTGGTATCCTTTAACGCGCATGAATGACCTGCTTGATAAGTTGCATGGCTCTGCCTATTTCAGCTCTATTGATTTGCAGCAGATTCGTATCTTAGAATCTGATGTCCCAAAGACGGCCTTCCATACACCCTTTGGGCATTTCAAGTTTACAATCCTAAGCTTTCGTTTGGCTAACGCTCCCGTGACCTTCAAAGCTGTTATTGACCGCATGTTCAGGCCTTTCATTGACAAGTTCGTTGTGTGCTACCTGGACGACATCCTAATCTACTCGAAAACAAAGGAGGAACACTTTAAGCATTTGTGGCAGGTGTTGGAGGTCACACGGCGCAAGCAGCTCTATGCAAAGCAGTCCAAGTTCTCCTAGGTCCTTTCCCAGGTGGAGGACTTACGGCATGTGTTGTCTGCCAATGGCATCCGCATGGATCCTTGTAAGGCTGCTGCTGTACGCGACTGGCCGGCCCCGACATCCTTGTCGGAGCTGCATAAGTTCTTGGGTCTCACCAATTACTTTCATAAGTTCATCTCCGGGAACTCCACCCTCGCAGCTCCTCTCACGTCACTCGCAAAGACACATTCCAGTCACCTGATGCGTGGACACCTGAATCCCAAGCTGCGTTTGATGCAATTAAGCACGCTGTTGCGGATGATGTGCTGCTGCACTGATTATTCCTTGCCTTTCCGTGTTATGTTCATATCTGATGCTTTGCTGCAAGGATCTGGGGCCGTTCTGTTACAGAATGGGTGTCCCATTGCGTTCACCAGTAAGGAGTTCTTGCCTGCGGAGCAGGGCTACATTACCAGTGAGCAAGAGCTCTTAGCTATCATTCATACGCTGCGTGAATGGCATTGCTACCTGGAGGGGCGTCCCTTCGCAGTAAAGACGGACCATAAGCCCTTGACCTTTCTTCAGGTCCTTTCTTGATCCTATCCTTAACCATCACCAGGCGTGTTGGTTGGAATTCATGGCACGTTTTGACTTCACCTGGGAGTACCTTGCCTGATCCCTCAATGTTGCCGATGCATTTAGCCGCCATCCTTCCCTGCATGCCGTAATCCTCTCTGTGGTCACACGGTAAAATTCTTCAGATGAGATGCAGGCCTTTCTCCTTTCCTATCAGGACTATAAAAATAACAAGCCGCTACTGGACATTTATCCCCCTTAGGTCTACCATCCCTTACATATGTCCAGATTCTTCCGGTTTTGGTTTGACTGGTTCCAGGTTCAAGTACCTTTACTGGTGTATCATCTCCATGAATTTGACCGGCTTTAATGCCAATCAGCGACTTCTGAGGTTACTGTTTCAGGCTTTGCACAGCGCATCGTGCAGGGGTATGTCTCTGACACCTGGTTCAAGGATCCCTGCAACCTTGAGACCCTGAAGCAAGAACGCGGCCTCTGGATCCGTACTGATGGTAAACGACCGAATTGTTGTGCCTAACGACGACCTGCTACACCAGAACATCCTTGCGCGCTTGCATAAGGATCTGCTGGCGGGACATGTGGGTGTTACACGCTTGGTGGAGCTAGCATGTCGCAACTTCTGGTGGGCCTCCTTGACCCGCAACACTGTTCACTTTGTGCAGCAGTGCGATGAGTGCCAGCACGCTAAGCCCCTGTCCGGTAAGCAAGCAGGGCTGCTTCTACCCCTTTGCCGGTGCCGGCTACACCCTGGGAAAACGTTTCCCTTGAC
The DNA here is from genome assembly GCA_030268105.1 of Volvox africanus. Classification (NCBI taxonomy): domain Eukaryota; kingdom Viridiplantae; phylum Chlorophyta; class Chlorophyceae; order Chlamydomonadales; family Volvocaceae; genus Volvox; species Volvox africanus. The sequence continues at coordinate 680,777 of BSDZ01000014.1, read as the reverse complement.
TTTGTTGTTGGTCTTCCTCCGTCTGAGGGGGAATACGACACTGTGCTCGTCATGGTTGACCAAGATGGTGCACCTTGCACCTACCACCACCTTGGTGACTGCAGAGCAGACAGCTCGCCTGTTCTTTGATAATGTCGTCGGCTTGCATGGCATGCCCTAGTCGGTCATCTCTGACCGTGGTCCCCAGTTTGGTGGCAAATTCTGGTCCTTTCTGGGCACCCTGTTAACATTCACGTGAACCTTTCCACTGCCTGCCATCCGCAAACGGAGGGGCAGACGGAACGCATGAACCATACTTTTGGTGACATGCTGCGTACTTACGCAGGCAATAATCCTCGCATGTGGAATACATGTCTCTCTGCTGCTGAGTTTGCCATGGACAATGCTGTTAACCGGCATACGGGACAGTCTCTGTTCTTCTTGAGCTATGACTTCCACCCCGCAATTACACTTGCTCGAGAGTTGGATGTTCCAAATCCGGCTGCTAAAGCCTTTGTGAAGTGGTAATTGACCACATGGCAGAAGCTAAGGACCTGCTTGAGGTTGCTCAGCAACGTGGGAAGGAACCGACCTTTAAACCCGGTGATGAAGTACTCATAAGTACCAAAACCCAACGGCAACTTGCCACAGGTTTGCGGAAACTTCTCCTGAATTGGGTGGGTCCTTAATCTGTGGTGCACTTGGTTGGTCAAGCAGCGGCCGAGCTTGTCCTTTCGTCTAATTTGTGTATTCACCCCACCTTCCATGTGTCATTGCTGCGACCTTACTGGGCGGCACCTGATACATCGGATACCAATGGATCCAATACTTGCTCTAGAAACCGCGGGACCAGACCTTCTGGGCCGCCGCTGGTGGATTGGATGGAAAACACCCCACCCTACTCAGTTGAGCGTCCTTGACTACCGTGCACGCCGTATCGGGAAGAAAGATAAGCGGCTAGTGCGTGAGTACCTTGTCAAGTGTAAAGGTTACCCTTCTGACCAAAACAGCTGGGAACCTGCGCACAACTTTACTCCCGACCTAATCCCTGATTAGGATACCTATACCCTGACTTTCCTACCAGCCGGTAGTTATCATTACCACCAGTTTGGGAGTGATACAACAGCCTGAACAAACCATGACCCCAATGAAGAACCCCCACGGTAAGAGAGCAAGCAAGTTAGGTATGCGGTGAGGAAGTAAGGGACTTCATTGAGGAGGAAACAAAACCTGGAACTGCTGTTGAGAGGCATCAACAGCCTCTTTGCCCATATTCCTTGCAGAGTATCTACTCCATAAGATTTCCGTGTTCACTAAATATAGGGTGGCACAATAACTTGCAGAGCCAGGTAGAGCTTCTAGCAAATACAGGAATTCTGTCAGGAAAGCCTCTTGAGATTTTGAACGGCCAAACCTGGCTGGGGTGGTGTCCTTGATGTCCCTTTGCCCTTTCATCGATGGGGAAGACAATATCTTCCTAATGATTGATGCATGTGCAAGGAGCAAACGAATATGCTGTCCTCAACCAATGCTCTCGCTGTATTGGTCCCATGGACATGGTAGCCAGCCAACTATTACAATTGCCAGCAAGTGATAAGTAGAGGCTGGATCCGGCTACACTCAAATAGCAATCTACTAAAAGACTTGATGGAAAACGGAAATGCCAATTCCTAATCCATACTACAGAAGGGCTCCATCAGTTCCTCATGTATCCACCTCATCGCATTCCGGCAGCCTTGGCACGCTCCAATCGGAACTGCTGGGCTTCTGCCAGTAACAATGGTGGCACCTACATGGGACCAGCAATGAGAATATTGTGTACAAGAACCAGGCATGCAGATGATGAGAATACAAAGGATCAGTGTCCCGCATTCAGAGAAAATTAGGGGCAGAAATGAGGACAACGTATGCAGCACGTGCAGTGGAGCAGGACGAATGCCAAGAATAAATAAGTGACCATACATACCAATCATAAGCGTGATATAGAGCGGTTGGCAGACGTGGTGTTGAACTGGCGTAGAAATTATCAAGGAATGAAAGACATACGAGTTATGAACATGCTACAGCTGCCAACTGGTAAGTGCTAACTGCTTTAGCACGAACCAGCCTCCCTGCAAACCAAGGCCTTGATCCTGAGTCCTCCAGCTCACGGCCCAATGAGTTCATCCTTCTTTCCCTGGTATGTATTTAGGGTTTTCCTTATGCGGCAGTAGATGGCCCTGCCTGTGCTTGAGCAAGCATGAACCTTGGAAACACCAAGTTTGCTAGGCATAGTTAATGTATGTACGCAATTCTGTTCTAACTTACTGGGATGTATCTTATCCATACTCCTGGCAAAGCTCCGTCATTATTTCTACACATTCTTTGTTTATGTGGGATCTTTTAAATCGTCACTTTCTGTTGCTTCATCACTGCTTTTTGTGCTCACTGCTCACTGCTTTTTGCCTTGTGTGCCTATCCTACACTCACAGAATGTCTAGCAAAGGTTCCAATTCTTTCAGTAGATTAGACACGTATTTTGTCGGTGATCGTTCGTGACATGTCCTATTGGTCAAACTTATGACCCTGCCGCTATGGCATGCATGATTAGGAGGTATTTATTAAACAGGAAAATTGCACTATCCAGCGCTGCTAAAGACGACCGCCGTGCACCAGGGTGCTTCGGAGTTCATCATTTACTTAATGTGCCACGTGGGATTTCCATTTCCAGTGAACACAAGTGCAACATAAGAAAGCCAAGGACATTTAATATAAAATGGCATGACGGACAAGTTGATGTTTGGGATGTAAATACCCACAGTCATGGAACACAATGTTCTTACATCCCTTGCTTTTCACGTACCTGCTGAAGGAAATTGTCAATTGCCCATTCTGCCCCCGCAGCAACATCCGGTGCAGCCTGCGCCTCAAGCCGTATGGTGCGGCCGCTGATGGTGAGTACACGGCCCAGCCCTTGGTACACAGCATCAGCCGCCTGGTAGGCACAACACGGCACAAAAGCACTCACATTTCTCTACGGTACCAGCCAGTATGCAGTCACACACGCTGCATGCAAAGTAGTTTTCAGAAAGCAGATCTGACCACGCAATGCAGCCACAGCTCCTAGCAAAACACTACAGCAGCAATGGTGGATCCTTACGTACTAAGCCTGACCTATGCCAGATTGCACTATGTCTGCAATTCGTGGCCCATATTCTCTTTATCAATTATTGCAGCTGCGAAACCCCTTCTGCCTTCCAATCCTTTTTGGACTGTTTACAATGCCTTTCCAATGCTTTGTTCGTACTGTTTACATAGT